>CP135582.1:1867978-2035301 GCA_032401905.1 Swietenia macrophylla
AAAGAGGAAGATTGCAAACGGTTCTTTTATTTATTTTTTAATGATTTTATTATATATTAATCCGTAGTATTAATAATTTAAATTATATCTTTAAAATTTTAATTTATATAATAAAATATAAAATTAAAAATTAAAATTATTAATTATGATATAAAATTTATTGTGTGTCTAAGGCAGAGTGCAAATATAAACGGAACGGAATTTCAAAGATGGCAGCTTAAAACGGAACGGAAATTAAACAAACACAAATTCGAGGACTGGCAGAGCTCAAATGTATTATATATCATGACGTGATGACAAAATACAATAGAAATGGAGTAGTGTTATACGTTAACTTCACATGCAGCCATTACCAACCTCGTGTTAGTCACTGAGATCTATCCCCAGGACGCCGCAACAGAGGACACAGAGATAAAGACAAATTGATACAGAACCATACACGAAGAGAGTGATTAGAAAGTTTATGGAATTAGATTATTATCCGACGGTTAAAAATTATTATTTATTTATTTTTTTCAAATTTCATTACTGACCAGGCTCTTCATGTTCATGGAGTTTTTGCAGTGTGCAATTGCACCTTGAATCGCGCTCTGCAATTCCTCCATCGACGACGTGTCTGTGTTGTACATGCCCTCTCCAACTCTGACGCTACTCGTGCCTGAAATCCCGCTCCGAGAAAGCATCCCTGAGTGACTTGGTGATGACCGCATCGACGAGGGACAGCTTGAAACACAGGTTTTCCTTGTTGGGTACCTTAAATTTCCCGAGAAAGAGTGAGAATCTTTCCTCTTGTTCTTACCAGATACCTCTACACCTCTGACAGATCTCTCAGTTTTCATGGGAAAGGAAACACAGCTTGGATTCGTCGTTGATCCTTCCATTTTTTGCTGTTGTTTTTGGGCTAGTTTCTCGTACAATGGCTTCACTTTCTTCAAGTACTTCCTTATAACCTCTTTCGCTGCTGCGCTCATTCTTTTTACTGAAGAACCAGATACATTATCTTGTTCACGATTCCTGGACTCCTTTTTAAACACGGAAGAGAATCTTGACATGGAGAAATACTTGCTTTTCTTGATCTGTTGAAAACCCTGGAGCCGCCTGAACTCATCATCCTCAGTCACAGAACTGGGCCTAGACGAGTCACACGCTGCAAGCAACACAAGGTCACTGGTGAAGGACGAGTTGGAATCATTGCTGGAGGCACTGCCGGTGGAGTCACGTGAAGCGGTGATGGTGGTGTCTGACGAGGAAGAAGTGCTGGAAGATGCTAACAAAAGCGTGCGCACCATTGAGATGCGAGGCGATAGATGAAGAGGCAAGAGCTGGCCCTTGTAGAATAGCTCGTCAGCTGGGCAAAAAGTGGAAGAAGACTTGCGGGGAGAGATGGAAATGGTGAATTCGAAGTCAGATGAGGAAGAAGAAGAGAAAGAATGAGATGGCGATGGCGGTAGAGTTTGAGATCTTGCTGAATCTTTCTTCCGTCTCTTCCCCATCGTCGCCGCTACATTATCCACAAAACTCAACTGTTCGGAGATACCAAAGAGAGAGAGACGAGCGTTAAGAGCAAAATTAAGAAGGTAATTAGACGGGTGCCTTCTTATAATGGCTCTTTAAGAGTCGAGAATCGAGGGGTTTTTCTTTGACCTCACTCGCCGCCGTTGAGCATTTTTTTCCCCTCCCCATTGATTATGCTAGATTAGTGTGTAGAAGTGACGGGATCTTGGACTTGGAGGGAAGCACGTGGAAAATTGATACGTCTGGTTCACACGCTGTTAAAGTGTCACAATCCTACGTAGAATAGAATCGCGAATATGTCTTAAATTTATATCTAAACTAAATAATATTATTTAATAAATTAATATTTTAAATTATAATAAATATTTAATTTATAATAAATAATATTAAAATTAATTTATATTTTTATTTACATATAAATTTTTAAATAATTACCTTCTACACTTTAATAATAGACTTTTACATAAAATATAAATTTTTTAAAAATTATAAGAATATAAATTATGCATCGGATAAAATTATAATAAATAAATTTAATTGTTACGAAAGTATTATGTAATTTAATAAATAAAAATATTATATTTAATATCAAATAAAATTTAAATTAATTTTGAGTTTATAAATATAAATATAAACAAACAGCACACCTGATATGCTTGTCTTTCGAGTTAGACAATAAAGGCTGGGAGTGTCATAACAGTGGAGTTGTGATTTACACGGCGTTTGGTGTCACGTGCTTTAAACGTAAAATGTGCGGTTGGATCATGGCCCATGGGCTATAAAAGGTTAAGGTTTAACATTTAAAGGTATCTTTAATTTATTAACATTATTTAATATTTGCAATTAACTATTTACGCTGGGTTTTAGCGATAGCCTGCCGAAAAAGGCCTGTAATTAGCGTGGTCAGTATGTGCTGACTCATATCACAGTTGTACAGTCCAATGCTTGTTAATTGTTATACTCATACAGCTGTGTTAGGCCCTAAAAGCTGTGGCTGTGCCATGTATCATTTAGAATTGAAGTACAAAAGGGCTGTTTTAGGGTTTGTTTGTATATTAGCACATTTCCCACATTCGAGTTCTGAAACTGAAGCATGCATGAGAAATGGGGTGTATATTAGCACATTTCCCACATATATGGAGCAGCTGCTCAATGCATTCGGAAAGGCGGTGGGTACGTAGTACAGTATCAAAGATATCACAAGGCCACGTTAAACTGAGATGGGATAAAGTTCATCTTGGAGCTTGAAGCCCAAGAGATGACATGAACCAATGAGGCAATTGAAATCAGCAGGGGCACTAAGTACAGACAGTCTGTTGAAATCTTTAAAATTTGGCCCAAAATTTAAAATTAATTATATATTATTATTTATTTTAATATAATATTAAATTTAATAAAAATTATATTTTAAAAATTCAATTAAAATTATTTAAATTTTAACATCATTCCTGCATAAATTAAGGTACAAAATATAAATTTTATAATTTAATACAGGAAGTGGATGTTTGCGTAACCATAGGCCCACAATAAAAAGTTAGCGATTTGACGTTTAGGCGGGTAGCGCGCATGGTGGCGCGCCGAAGACAATTATGAAACCGTGGATTTGGTTAGCTTCCACCTGACCTTCCCTGACTAGACCTGGCCTTAGCTTGCCCAACCGAACAGCCTAACTCCAACTCAACAAGACCAAGAAAAAGAAAAAATAAAAAAAAAGGAGAAAAAGAAAAACCATCGTGCCCAATGTTTGAGGTTTTTTTTTTTTTTAAAATAATTTTTATTGAGAGAGAAGTTTTTGTGGTTTTGGGGTAACATTGTCAAAAGAGGTATTTTTGGGTTAAAACAAAAATTTGAAGTGGGGTAGAATTAGTATTAGGTCTAAGTTTTGGACCGTATAGGCAAAGAAACACAATATTTGGATTGGTCGATATAATTAAAGTTGCTTGTTCAAATAGTATCCATCTCTTCCCCCTTGATCTTTATCTTTAACTTCCTTTGCGCTCTTTCTCCTTTACTATTTCGAAACCCCAACCTCTTCTCTGTTTCAATCACGGAGTTTTTCCTGACCTTCTTGTCTCGGTCTCCTTTAATCAGGTAAACTTTTTTGTCTTATTGAATCACGTTGTCGATTTTGGTTTCAAGATTTTTTATTGTTAAAATATCTTAACGTTTCTGTTAAATTAGATGATGAAATGCTTGGATTTAGATTTTCTTTTAATTTTTGTATTTTTGTATTTTTTCTTAGAAATTTTTGTTGTTATAGATTTGGCGATTGAGTGTTTGTTTTGTTCAGATCAGATAATCTGAATTTGGTTTGTCATTCCTTTTAACAATTTTTGGTAGTTTATTATGACTTTAAGCTGTATTTTTAGGATAATTATAGATGATCAGTGATGATTTGATTAAAGATGATAGTGATTGGAAAAAATATTAGTAATATGCCTTGGAGCTTAGCTTAATAATGATGAATTTATTGTTTTGGTAAGGGAATTACTTCGACTGCATGTCATAATATTTTTGAAATATGGTTCTTAAGCTTCTCAGAAAAAAGAATTTGGTATAATTATGAGTTAGTTTTTATCTGTGGTTGTTGTGTATGTCAAAATACAGTATTATTAATTCTGACTTGTTTGTTTTTGACGATTCTTTGTTTAAATTTTGAGCAGATATGATGCCTTTTGCACGGAATTACCGTCAACAAGGAGGCAACTACTATGATAGGCGTTGGTCTTCTTTCAACGAGGATAATGTCGGCCATAACCATAACTGGGAGTGTAGCTGGAATAACAGTTATGTTCGAAATTATAACAATTTCCATGACTACTTGAGGAAATTTAGGGAGCGCTACTATAATCCTAGTTATGTTCAACCTAACGATGCCCCCTCTTTCAAGAGGAGAAAATTTTCGGCCTCTTCATGGGGAGACAGCACAAGGAACTTCTTTCAACTACCCAATGAATATGAGAGTGCTGTTTCATCAACCTACAACAATTTGGTTCGGCCTGCTTCAAGATCCCATGCCGAGCTCTCTACATCTACAAGCTGTAAACGTGACCGCTCAAAATTGGAGGATGATGAGCCAGTGTTTATGTCGAGGGATGAGATTGAGAGATTTTCCCCCTCAAGAAAAGATGGCATCGATGCACTTCGCGAAACACATTTGCGATATTCGTATTGTTCATTCATTCAAGATCTTGGAGAGCGGCTTGAATTGTAAGCTCTTCATCTTTAATGCATGGTATTGTTTTTTAAACCTGGAATGTTTAAGATTTCCTTCCCCCTTGGTAGTTGACAAACTGTGTCATGAATCTTGCAGGCCACAAACCACTATTGGAACTGCCATGGTTCTCTGCCATCGGTTTTTTGTTCGGCGATCACATGCTTGCCATGATAGATTTGTGAGTTTCTACTTTCTGTTCAGAGAAGTTTTAATTTATTTTCTGTTGTTTCGTGGAGGCTTCTTTCCAAGGAAAATCATTCAGCTTGGTATTGCTTGTACACTAATGTTTTTTTTTTTTTTTTTTGTGTGTGTGTGAACTGATATGCCTTTGTTGCAGTTGATTGCTACTGCTGCTCTCTTTCTTGCTGCAAAGTCCGAGGAGACACCACGCCCTTTGAATGATGTACTAAGAGCTTCTTCTGAACTTTATCATAAGCGGGATATTAGTCTCTTGTCCTATCTCCTTCCTGTTGTAAGTGTTTTCACAACTCTCCCTATTTTACTCTGCAAATAAAGATCAAAAAGAAAAAATTATTGGCAGTATAAGAGCCAACAAGAAGAACCAAGATGTGTGAGCTACCTCCTAAGAATTATAGATTTTGCAAACTTTTGTTAAATTCAACTGTTTTTTTCCCTGCCCATCAATTGTGAATTTAAGGCCATATGGTAATTTTAGGTATCTATATGGAAATATTGATTGACTCATGGAAAACTTCATCTTCCTGTTCAATATAAATATGCTTCAAATATGATGGCTTAAGAAGAAAAAAAATGTCAAAACTTGAGTTCTTATTGGCTGACGCGAAATGATTTGTGTATTAAACAGGACTGGTTTGAGCAGTACAGGGAACGGGTAACTGAGGCTGAGCAAATGATCCTGACTACTCTGAATTTTGAACTCAATGTTCATCATCCATACGGTCCTCTTACATCCATTCTCAACAAATTAGGTCTTTCACAAACTGTTTTGGTGAATCTGGCATTAAACTTGGTCAGTGAAGGGTAAGTTCATTATTCCTTGTTTCAGTTGTAGTTGTTATATTACATAGGATGCTATTTTCTTGCAGGTGCAATGTATTTGTAATGATTGCTTCAATTAGTTTCATAGATGAAACAAACTGTACATGTTGAACTTTACTTTGATGCTGTACCTCTAGACATTGATCTATCTAACTTACGCTACAGCAATTCTGATCCTGCTCCCTCTTCAGGTACCAGTTTGGTCTGGATTATTTTCTATTTGGCTGGAGTATTTCCTCTAGGAACCTAACTTAGGACCAAGGAAGTTTTGATATGCTGTTCATGGACAGTTTTGTTTTTAATCTGAAGTTATCTTGCTGATGTATTGTGGATTACTTTACTATGCATACCCCATCAACTTGGTCATTGGCTACTAAAGATAGCTGCAGAACCTCCAAAAGCCAGTTTTCTAATTTTATTTTAAAACCTGGCTACTTGTCCAACCTTTGAGTTTGTGAAATCTGGCTGCTTGTCCTCATGCGTGCATCCACATGGATCTGGAGGAAAAATACATGGTAGCATTTTCCCACTGTTCTAAGATGGTTTTCCTTTTTTTTTAAAAAAAAATGAAGTTACAATTTGATTATTTCAAATTTATATTTATGATTTAGCCTTTTTTTTTTCTAAATATGAGTATTTCAACTTAATTTCAATTACTTGTTTTTTAAGTTTATTTGTTTTTTAAGATGAAAAGTCAGCATGTTTTTCCCATGGATATTTTCCATATTATTATTATTATTATTATTATTATTATTATTATTATTATTATTATTATTATTCCAATTGTTATCTATGTTCCAGCTCTCATCTCTCCTGTTTTGTGGTCTACTCTATAGCCAAGAACTGTATAGTGGTTCAATTCAAAACTATCTATTTATAATTTTGCTTACTCAATTAATGTAGTTGTTCTTTTGCTCATATGCTTTGCACGTAGACGAAGGAACAATGTTCTCGTATGAAAAGAAATAGAATGATGAATGATATGTGATCCTTGAAGGAGAAATAAAAGAATCATGGTGAAAAAATATCTGCAGAAATACCACAGAAAGCTCACATTGCTTCCCTCTCCATTCCCTTTTTCCAGATTTCCTTGTATCTCTTTTTTATTTTTCTTCTTCATTCTAATTTATCTGAAATAGGAATGAAAACGTAGCAACTTCTGGCAAAAGATTTTCTATTCTCAGTTCGTTAAATATACAAAGGTAAATGATGCATGGGTGCCAGTGATAGTTATTTGATCAATTTCAGCCCAGCTATGGGCAAGTGTCTAGTAATCATAAATAAATCCATCTTTTTTGATTGGTGTCAAAATGGCAATAGTTCCACTGTAGGGTTTGAAATGATTAAAATGGTGCCAGGTTCTTGAAGGCGTTTATGTATCTTAGGTGTGGAACTCATTGTTTATCTTTGTCTTTTTTTCACTTTATTGAATAACTCTGTTGAGTTACTATTCTTGATCTAGCTTCAAATTTTTTTCACTTTATTGAATAACTCTGTTGAGTTACTATTCTTGATCTAGCTTCAAATTGTTGTTAGTGTATTTAGATGCCAAGGAAAAATCATTACTTCTTAATATTTTAGAAGTCATGACACACATTTGTAGATATTATGTTATTTGTATGTCAAAAGATTAAATGAGTAAAAGCTGCCTTGTTTAAATTTTTAAAATTGGATATGATTTTTCTGAGGATTCTACTTCCTTTCTTTTCTCCTGGAGGGAAAACTTAAGCAAAGGCCACAATGAGTCAAGCAAGTTTATTGTTATGTGGTATAATGGGTCGAATAATAGGTTATCTTACGTTGTCTTATAGCATAGTTTACATATTAGCAATTAGAAGTGGTGTTCATTTAACTGTAGCCTATTTTCATCCCTTTTGTTGGTTTCTTTTCGGTGATAATGGAGTTTACTCTTTTTCTGCTTGTCTAACTTGATTTGAACATTTTTTACGAAAAAATTCATGCTTAACTTATCAATACAGAGTCAAGCTTTATTTTGTATCTTATTCTTTGGTGAGCTCACATGAAGCGACTGCTTCAGTCACTTCCCTGTGCTTCAATATGTGATGTGGCTTTCAGAAAAGTCATTGCATCACGCTATTAATTTCTAATGATGCAGTAAACCTGTATTCAGGACATAATTGATTTTCATTTTGATTCTGAAAAGTCATTGCATCACCCCAGTAATTTCTAATGATGCAGTAAACCTGTATTCAGAACATAATTTTGATTCTCATTTTGATTCAGAAAAGTCATTGCATCACCCTAGTAATTTCTAATGATGTAGTAAACCTGTATTCGGTACAAAATTTTGATTCAGAAAAGTCATTGCATAACCCTAGTAATTTCTAATGATGTAGTAAACCTGTATTCGGGACAAAATTTTGATTCTCATTTTTCTATACTTCTACATCACTTAGTCATTAACTATTGGAATGATTCAATTGAAGAAACAATTAAAACTGCAAGGCCAAATTCTTAATGTATTTTCAGAAATTATCAACATGAAATCTGATGTTTTGTTTTCTTGTAAAGAAGAGGTGCTATGACATAGTTTACCAATGTTATTGTAATACGAGAGAATCAGTGATGGTTGAAGAGAATATATATCACTTATCTCTATTTCATTATTTCATTGCTTTTTGGGCCTCCAAAGTGGTTGTTAACATTTGGATTGTCAGTTGATGTTACTGTTGTTATTTTCAATAAATGGTACACGGTACTGGCCTATCCCAGGGGCAGCCTTATGTGACTGTTACTGGAGAAGACATTTTTTTTGTGATTAACTTGATAAGTGTAGAAGGGTGGATTATGTATGTTTTCAAAGTCCTTTTCCTCAAATGAGATGGATGAAGGATGGAAAAAAAAAATTCTTTTTTGGGTAATCCCAATTACTTTCTTACAGAGTCAAATTGAGAGGAGAAGTTTAAGGGGCCAAGTTATAAGACAATGTTGTAAATCTTTCAATTTGTTACATTTCCGTCCTGAAAAATTTTATTCCCTTGCTCACAAGTGTAAACTATCTTTTGGAGAAATTTCTTTAGTTGAAATATTTGTTGTTAACTTAATTACCATATGTCCCCATAGTTCTTCTCCATCTACCTATGAAAATGTTGTTGGTTTATTTGTTGTAAATATGGTGTTAGTTTGAAATTCTGAATAACTAATAGTTTATGCATTGTTTCTCAGCATGCTTTTACGCTTACTATGGCTTGGAGTTCATTACTCAGTCTCTTGTATCACCGTAGTAATTTCTGAATCAGTCATTTCTCAACCTGAACAAATAGATGAGATTAGGAAATGACCCCTCTTCAAGCTCTTCCCTGGAGGGAACACCCAGACATACTTGCTTATATTCAGCTTCAATGAAGCTTGAATTGTACAATGAATTTACTGTGTTGTAAATAAATAAAGAAAAGACATATTTGTTGTATCATGTGAAGCTATGTATCATGTCTGCAAGACGGCCTACTGTTGAGGATTTGACTAACATGCATGCTACAGGAGCATCAAAGCATACATGTCATAAGCCTTCCAATTCGGCAGAAGAGAGACATTTTCTTTGAGAAATTTAACTGTTTGCTGTATGCTTGGACTTCCTGTTTGTTCTGTTATTTTTGCTGCACATATTTCTGGAGTTAAAAGCCCCTGCAGCAGAATTGGGTCTGGGAGTTGATGTGTTCAGTAGATGAGTATAACATGTTTGCTATAGTTTTGGTACCATATCAGCACTACTGCAGAGATTCTTGGAAAATATTCCACCTGGATTGGTGCTTTTTAGTTGGTAAGAAATAGTGACTTCTTTACTTGTACCAGCACTTGATTTTCTTGTTTTATAGCTTCTAGTTTCAGTTTTGTACTTTCCTCACTTGTATTCTTGTAGCTATGTGGTTTCTGTCACTGTGGCAACGTGTGCTAAGATGTAGAAGACAATGCCTGTTCATATTAGTGTTTCCCAGATGGTTTGACAATTTGTTACATATCTATGTACCCCATTTGGAAACTTGTAATTTTATGGATTTTTGCATCACTCATTGAAATCCATTGTTTTGTTTTGTAGGCTTCGGAGTTCATTATGGCTTCAGTTTAAACCTCATCATATTGCTGCTGGAGCTGCTTACCTCGCTGCTAAATTTTTAAATTGGGATCTCGCTTCTTATCAGAATATCTGGCATGAGTTCCAGACGACACCGGCTATTCTTCAAGGTATTCCGTTCTACTGTGTTATTAGTATATATAACATGAAATGGTCATTACCATCATGTTAAGTGAGTTAAGAAGCATTAACACTTGTATCTCGCATCTCGTAGAAGTTGCTAAGTTCTTTATAATTTTGTGAATGTTTGATGCAGATGTGGCGCAGCAATTGATGGAGCTCTTCTGATATGATAAACAGAAATAGATCCACAGTAGGCTTTAAGGCCGATGGTTTCAACACATTTGGTCCATGAGGATATATGTTTTACCTAAGTCATGGGGATATGTTGAGAGAGAGGAGATGCAGCCACGCAACAAGTTAAAAATGGATGTGCTTTAGTTTCTCTCTATTTTCTGAACTGGTCTGCTTGGGCATGTACTTGGGGGATCCATGACCAAATGGGAATGACAAGTGTGCCAATTTCTACTGTTCCGATTCATGATTGTGGCAGTGCTAGGCAAATGTTTGTTTGTTTGACGAGAAAGTCCGCAGTAGGATGGATGGGCGTGTCATTAAGATTCTGTTTTACATACCACTCTTGAGCTTTCATGTAATTGTAGTTGGGTGACATTTATGAAAGAAAATTTCCATTTATTTTCGTTGTCCTGGGATGACTTGTGTTTTTTTCTAAAAAGATGAAATTACTTGCGTATCCTCTAAATATGATATTCAAATCACTCTCCTCTTCCCCCTAGGTACTGTAAGTTGTAATTTTGTTTACGGCTAATATCTATTTTTACTAAAAAATCATTATTAAATTTAATAATTTTGTAGATATTTTAGTTGAAGTTGATATTTAATTAAATTAAAGTAAAAACTTTAAATTATCAGACATTGATTTTAATATTTTTTTTATTTAATTTTCATTTGTTAATTATATACTATTAGTAGAGTTATTTATTTTGGTTGCAATTCACAATAACCTGGTGGGTAAAAAGGTAATTTTATTTGATGATTTTATTGTCGGTGGGTAATTAAGTAATTTTATATTTAACAAAGAAAGTAATTGAACAAACATTTTTTGATTAGCATTGCCAAAGTAGCTGGAGTAGCACGTCACGTTGTTGACTGGTCAACCATAGTTTGTACACCCGACACGCCGCCGATTTAGAATCAAAGCCACGGAATTATAAAAAAGTACAATCCTCCATTATTGACCGTTTCCCGTTGTATTATTCAATGCTCTTAAATCATACCTTGCCAACGCTACAATCACAAATTCCAGATCTTGTCCTCTAATTGTTAGTCATAATCAGCGATTTTAGATTCAAAATTATAGTAATCAAGCTTCATCCATTAAAATAAAAAGAAAATTGAACGATTGGAGAACCCAATTTGATGGATCTCACTAAAGGACAATTTGCTTTTCATGGCTGCTTAAAGCTAGCACATTGACAATCCATAGGTGTCAGCTCTCAAAACGCAGCCATTCAATCCATTCCGGCTAAGAAGAGCAAAAGAAAACAAAATACAGGCAGCAGTTGATCGACAATAATTCTGAATTTTTTTAAATTACGAGTTTTTTTTGAAATAAAATTTTTGATAAAATTAATATTAAATTTTAAAAATAAATACTAATATATAATTAAAAAATTTTAATTTTAAAATATTAATTAATTTTAAATTATCACGTAATTGATACATAAATATCCACGAGTCAAATATTATGAACTCACCTTTCAAACTCAAACGCATTCTTGAACATTTATTTGGACAAGAGCCAGCTTGTAAAGATGGCCCACCGGCTTTGCCAAACCCATTGGTAATCCAAAGACAAGGGATAGGTCCCTAGGTTTTTGGAAAATTACAAATAAATATATAATTGTATTGTTTTTAACAAATCAACCCAGATGAAAGAAAATAATAATTTTAAAAACAAGTAAAATTTATATTTTGACGAAAAATTTAAAATAAAAAATAATTAATATAAAAATTAAAAATATTTTATATTTAATATTTAAAGTATCAGGTAATTTTGTAGTCAAATCAAATATTAGTACAAAATGTGAACAACCATGGAAGCCCGGCAATTCATAGATGTCGACATGTCGTACAGTACCAGCATAATGCATGCCTCTGGATCTTGCCATAAATTTAACTACTGATATTGTATACATAAATCTTTCCATCTGTTTCAATGTCCCCGTGACGGCGGCTTATCTCAACCGTGTAAGCACATCTTCTTCGTTGAAACACGTGCCTTTCTCTTATTCTCTCTCCTGTGACTCTTAACGTAAACATATTCCCCAGAAGCAAACAGAAACTCACCCACTCCGTTGAAAGAGGAAGTAAAATCACTTAGTCATGGATTCAACGGCAGCTCAACGTCGTTTGAAAGCCATTAACGGCCACCTTATCGCCGCTGATGATTCTTCTTCTCATCTGCGTCGAAATCCTACCGCCGGCGAGTTCGCATACGGTATTGCTCTTTCGTATATACGTTAATATGAATATAAATAGTTCATGTAATTATCGGTGCGTCCGGACGTAGTTGTTTGGTTGCAGTTATTTCTTTTGTGATCTTTATCATGTACTGTAGCTGGTGTAAAGTTGTTGAAAAGAATTTATGATTTCTTCGTTTTTGTTTTGGTTTTGGTTTTCGATTTTGCTTTTTGCTTTTTAATTGATTAAGCCATCGTGTAAAAATATTTGGCTTTTTTGCTTAGATGGTGGGCTCTTCTGGTTTCCCATTCGTTGAGACTACTGCAAAGATTGAATGGTTTTGATTTGCTTTAATCGTTTCTAGATTTTTTTTTTGTTTCTTTATTTAGAACGATTGCCTATTGGATTTGTTTCAATCATGATCTGCCCGGACTAGCTGCCATTATTTTTCTTTTTGTTGATAGATTTCGTTGTTCGCAAAAGAAACAAAAAATTGGGAGCTTATGTGTTGCCCAATAACTTTTTATGTGACTTATGCCCAGTGACACCGCAGAAAGTTTGATGTTTACATTTAGAGTGATTTCTTGGGTCCCAAGAGTCACTTTAGAATGGAATTTGAACCCAATCACTGATCCTGTTGGGCATGTTTAGTTCAAACATAACTTATTTCATGCTTCACATTATATATGCATAAGTAAATATTGTCATTTGTGCTTTTGGGTTTGAGCAGAGCAGGGTTACAGTGTTGTGCTTCCTGAGAAACTGCATACAGGAAAGTGGAATGTATACAGGTAGGCTTTTACCACTGTTATTGAAATCTCTCCATGCCTATCACTGTTGTTAATATTTTCTAATTTTTACTTTTGTCTTTTATTGTTTTCTAAATTTTTGGCAGATCTGCTCGCTCACCATTGAAGCTTGTAAGTAGATTTCCTGATCATCCTGAAATTGGTACAATGCATGACAATTTTGTGTGAGCATCCTCCATTTAACCAAATTTTATTCAAGTTTCAACTCCCACCACTGGTATATATCTGTAGATGTGTGCTTATTGATTTTCCTTCAACTTTGTGAATCTAGGCGTGCGGTCGATACTTTCCGAGATCACAAATATCTGGGTACACGTATCCGGGCTGATGGGACAGTTGGAGAGTAAGTGTCTTTTTATTTAAGTGAAGCAATGCAACTTCCTGTTGAAGTTCTTTCACTCATTTGCATTCTTTATCCCTCTAGGTACAAATGGATGACATATGGAGAAGCTGGTACAGCTCGGACAGAAGTAGGTTCGGGCCTAATTTATCATGGAATACCTCAGGTGAATATCTGAGTAATGACAATATTTTTAAATTTATTGTTGATGAATGATTTTTGCTCTTGTAACCGTTTATGTCTTCAATACTATTAGCATGTTTTATATATATATATATATATATATATATATATATATATATATCTTCAGTTGAAATTCCCAGATTGTTTCTCACTTGACATATTATTATGTTTTATTTGTTTGTAACAGGGATCTTGCATTGGATTATATTTTATCAATAGACCGGAGTGGGTTATTGTTGATCATGCGTGCTCTGCATATTCTTACATATCTGTTCCTCTTTATGACACTCTTGGTTGGTGACTGGTTAAACATGGCTATTTAGTTGACTTTTCGCCTGGCCTAGTCTGGCTTTTTGTCATTTAAGCCAGATTTTCTTCCTCTGCAGGTCCTGATGCAGTCAAGTACATATCAAACCATGCTTCCATACAGGCCATATTTTGTGTGCCTCAAACCCTGAATTCTGTAAGTTCAATCTGTGCATCTTTTGGGACTCCTTTCTGTGAAGATTGTTATGTCAAGCTTTGTGAGAAATAGGTTTATGGCTAATTTTACCATATAATTTATGGAAATAATATGAAAATTTATGTTTCTCTTTTTTCTCAAATTACTGTTTCTTCAACTGTTGTGGGAAATTATCACAAATTTCCCTTCTGTATTCCGTTCAGTTAAATGACATTTTCTTTTATATGCATATCATTGAGACATTCTTACGCAGCCATCTTTTACCCATGAGCTCTAAGCCACTACAAACAATACTCTTATCACGTAAAGAAACCAAATAACAATTTAATGCTTCATCAATCAATTCCTTTTTCTTTTTCCTTTTACGTTTAAATTTCATTTGATTATATCATTTATATAAATTTTATCTGATTGAAAGTTATCTTTTTTGAATGCTTGATTGTATGTCTTGGAATTTGCAGTTGCTGAGCTGCTTGTCTGAGATTCCAACTGTTCGTCTAATTGTGGTATGAAAAACTATCCACCCTTTCTTTACTGAACATATGAACAAGATAAAAGTACCTCTCCTTGTTTCCCCAATTTTTTCTAGAGTATGTTCATTTGATTTCCATATTGTGTAGGTTGTTGGAGGGATAGATGATCAAATACCATCACTTCCATCAACAACTGGGGTTCAGGTTCTAACATATTCAAACTTACTTAGTCAGGTGACTACGTATCCCTCTCTATCCTCTTGCCATTTTGTGTTTGTAGCAACATTAGTTCAATGCTCTAGAAAAGTACATTAATTTAATTTAGATCATGTGTAGTCAGATTTGAATTTCATGATAAATGTTGTCCATGTTGGCGAAAAGAAAATGAAAGCATGTACTTTTTGGTCTAGATTTTCCTTTTCTATTTCTGCTGCAAATGTTTCAAACAGTGGTGTTGATGTGAGAATTGCCATATATCATAAATCTTGTTGGTTGTTGCTTCATAACAGAGCAGCACATGAACTGCTATTCTTCCAATTTTCTTGGAATTAGTTTTTTCTCGAGATCATGCATTTTCCCAATGAGATCAGCATTCTGTTTCCTAGAAATGCAAGGAGAGACCAATAATAGGTTGTCCATATTATTGAAGAGATCAATAATAGGTTATCTTATTATTGTTGACACATCATGCATACAACACCATAAAAACGGCGAAGATAAGTTTTAATGCGCATTCTACGGTGGCTATTTCTGAATTTGGTGGACATTGATTACGCCTAGTGGCACATCTAGTTCTATGTTTTGCCATACATGTCAAGCCAAAACAAGATTATTGAATGATAACATGAGTATTTGATTTTGTATTATAATCTAGAAATGTAATAATTCCCTCGTGTGAATGGCTTACTTTTAGGGCTGCAGAAACCTTCAGCCATTTTGTCCGCCCAAGCCTGATGATGTTGCAACAATTTGTTACACAAGTGGTACAACTGGAACACCAAAGGTATTGCTTAGTGCTGTGATTTTGAAGCAAAGGACTTCTCCTATAAATGATTCTATTCTGTTAGTTATCTAAGTGAAGAACTAATTTTAAATATGAATTTTGACCAGGGAGCAGTGCTGACCCATGGGAACTTCATTGCAAGTCTTGCAGGGGGCTCTCTAGCTACTAAATTATATCCCTCAGATGTGTGAGTGCTAGTACGCTTGGGTCCATTATGTAGTTTTTGCTTCCTTTTCTCTTATCTTTTTCACTGGTTTGTCTTTGCTGAATTACCTGTTGGTTGCCAGTTACATATCATATCTTCCCTTGGCTCATATCTATGAACGAGCAAACCAAGTCAATATAGTTTATTTCGGAGTTGCTGTTGGATTTTACCAAGGGGTATGTGATTGACAGTAACTCTTCTTTTCCTTATATCTTGAAACTGTTAGTAATATTATGTTTTTCCTTTAAATAGGAACAATGACTTAAATTATTCTGTTGAATTATGTGAAATTGATGGTCAACCAAGATGTTTTTTCCTTGCTTCATAGGCAAATCTCTGAAAAATTGTTGGTAGTGTAACTGAATTACAAAATTGTTTCATGGTTTTGCTGGTTTGTTCACTGGTGCCTTTCTGTGTCTGTGTGCATTTATTTTTGTGAACTGTCTTACATCATCAACTATGTCAATAACAGCCAACTTATCTGACAGAATTAAGCTAGTTTGTTTTTAAACATCAGTGATTTCTATAACACAAGTGAATAGTTCATTCGTATATATGATGCAGTAATTCAATCTTTTGGTATTTATTGTAGCTCTGAGATAACTTTGATTTGATTCTTGCTGACAAGCCTTACATGGTTCTTTAACATCTTTGTGCAGGATAATATGAAACTGATGGATGACATGGCAGCTCTAAGACCAACTATATTCTGCAGTGTTCCTCGGCTGTATAATAGAATATATGCTGGGTGACTACACTGTCTATTGCTGGTAAAATTATATATTTGGTGGTATATAGTATTCATTAGTTAACTGGGTCTTATAACTTGGTTCTGCAGCATTACAAATGCTGTAAAAACATCTGGTACACTAAAGGAGAAGCTGTTCAACACTGCCTACAATGCTAAGAAGCAAGCAATGTTGAGTGGTAAGGAAGTGCATTGAACTATCACATTGTAGCATGAGATTCTTCTTTCTTCACTTTTCATGTTTAGTGTGTAAAATTTCATATGACTTTCGTTGTAATATTATTATATGTTTAAAATTCACAGTTTAAGCTCAGTTTAGAAAACTCACATATTGCTGTCTTACATTCATGGTCTGGATCGTACATCATTATTTCAGGTAAGAATCCATCTCCAATGTGGGACAGATTGGTTTTCAACAAGATAAAGGAAAAACTTGGAGGACGAGTGCGTTTTATGGCTTCGGGTGCTTCTCCCTTGTCTCCTGATGTCATGGACTTCTTGAAAATGTAAGATTGCCAATTTTAGCATGTGCACTTATCAAGAGGTTGTGAGTCTCTCTCTCTCAAAAGAATATGTCATTGCTTCTAGCTGCTTTGGCGGGAGAATATCCGAAGGATATGGAATGACTGAGACTTCATGTGTTATAAGCTCTATGGACGAGGGTGACAACCTCTCTGGTCATGTTGGCTCTCCAAACCCAGCTTGTGGTGAGTTATTGGCATGCGTATTGCATACCTGGCATAAGCATTTAGCCATTTGCAAACTGGGCAATCTGGCTTTAGGTTTTTCCTTTATTTATTTACTTGGCTCTCTTAATAATGTCTTTTTTTTTTTTATTTCTAGAAATAAAGCTTGTCGATGTCCCAGAGATGAACTACACATCTGAGGATCAGCCATGTCCCCGGGGTGAAATCTGTGTTAGGGGTCCCATTGTTTTCAAGGGCTATTATAAAGACGAAATGCAGACGTAGTCGCCTTCCCAGCTGACTGTTTCCTTTTTATGTTAATGAATTGTTCAGAAAGCAAGTAATACTGATACTATATTCAATTGGACAGGAAAGAAGTTATTGACGAAGATGGATGGCTTCATACTGGAGATATAGGGACGTGGTTACCCGGAGGTCGTCTAAAGATTATTGATAGGTGAGATCTTAACATACCAGATGACTATCCTCAATTCAATTAATTATGTCTCCTCAACTTCTCGCTAAGAAGCTGGTTAAGAGCTGAATCACACATATTCCATCTTTCTGCTTGTGGTTTATATGACATATGTACAGTGGAAGTATTATCACTTAAGCTTGCAATTGACCTTATAATACTTGAGAATTTACAGGCCAGATATTTTTTGTTTCATGAGGTGTTCTGCTATAGCTCCCTGGAGCTCTGTGAAAACAAAATTGCAAGTTTTGGCATCTCTTGGTGTTTAGTCATTGCAACTATCCAAGCTTCTTAAGTAACAAAATTGACTTCTTGAATTTTGTTTGGCCCCTTTAACTTAATTAAGAATTTCTTAGTAATTTGTGTCATCTGTTTCTCTCCTGTCTCTTCTACTGAGTTTTGAGGTTGTTTAAACACTATGTTCTGATACTGTACCAAACATCAACACTGGATATAAACTTGCGGGTGCTGTAGTCAGAATGGCTGTAAAACCTCTATATTTTCAAGTATGAATGGCTCTTGGAGCATGCTACTTGTAATTTGGACATGTACGCCTTAAGCCTTTTTTACCGGAAAATTGTATCTTTTGCTACAGGAAGAAGAACATTTTTAAGCTAGCACAGGGAGAGTACATAGCTCCAGAGAAAATTGAGAATGTATATGCCAAATGCAAGTTTGTTAGTCAATGCTTTGTCCATGGTAAGAAAACAGTCTCTCTCTCTCTCTCTCTCTCTCCCCCTCTGCTGACTTGGATATGTTTCCGTTGTTAGGTGACAGCCTGAATTCTTCTTTGGTAGCCATCATCTCAGTTGACCAAGATGCTTTAAAAGCATGGGCTGCATCTGAGGGCATTCAGGTGATGTTTTCTTGGCTTTCAGTCTCATAGAAAAAACTTGACAGCCCTCACACAGTCTAATCAATGAAGAGCAGCTGACCTGTTGGCATGTGTATATAGAAATTCTAGTTGGACCTTATGCTGAGTTGAATTTCAAATGTCTTCTTGCACATTTACCTTTGAGATGAACCCAGTTGACCAATTTTGTTGTCATTCAAAATGGGGCAGGATAATTAAATATACGGAGCTTGCTCTTCCATATATCTAAAGTCACACATTTAATAAGTTAGTCTTGGTATCTTACCATATTTGTTTCCTGGTTTGCAATAATTCCTCATCCATTTTCATCAAGACTATCAAACTTTCAGAACTTGTTCATTGCCTTCCTATGAATCACTTGTCCAATCAATCCATTGTAATTGTTGTCCTTGTCACCACACATTATGTTTCCGAGTCTGATAACTTTTGTAATCAGAACTTGTGCTTTTTGTTCATGAAGAAGCTCATCCAAGTCCAGTCTGGTCAAGAATATTTGCACAGGTTTTTTTATTGTGCTTAAACAAAAGCAGACCAGTAGACTTTTGGTGCAAAGTTTGTTATGGTTTAATCATTGTTGTACTGAAAGACTCTGATTACATGATTGCTTGTATATTTATTGATGGGTCTTGGGCAATATCTGAGTGCAGTATGAAGTTTTGGAGCAACTGTGCAATGACTCAAGAGCAAGGGCTGCTGTCCTGGCTGACTTGGATGCCCTTGGAAGAGAAGCTCAGGTAATGCATCTTTATAAATTACTATTTGGCCATCTAGTTTAGTTTCACTTGTTCATTTTAGTAAACTATTCATTGATGGATTATCTCTCTGCAGTTGAGAGGTTTTGAATTTGTTAAAGCTGTAACGTTGGTGCTTGAGCCATTCACAATGGAAAATGGTCTGCTCACTCCGACATTTAAGGCAAGTGCTCAGTTCAAAAATGTACATTCCGAGAAAAGAACGTAAGTTCAAAGAGATGTTAAAGTTGCAGATTCTCACTGTCTTTGTTTACTTTCAGATAAAGAGACCTCAAGCAAAGCAATACTTTGCAAAAGCTATATCAGACATGTATGCAGAGCTCTCTACATCCGATCCCTCTCAGAAAGTTTTGTGAAGCTCATGAGAACCAAGAATATATGGAATCAACACTGCAAATCTTGAGACACAGCTTTAGTAACCGTCGCTCATGGCAAGGAACCACCCTCGTGTCAGGAGGCATTCATCTATTCACCTCTGTTTGTTCTATTTTCATCCTTTTGCCAAAATAAAAGGAAATTCTAGTATTTAATCAGCCCATCTTTGTTGATAGATCTTCTTCCAGTGAGTTTTTCCTTCTTGTTGTAATCTCATGCAGTTCCAAAAAAGAAGAAATAGAGCCATCCACCATGAATTTTGGGGGTTGTATTTCATTTGTATTAATATCTCTTCTTTCTGTAACAATCATATTTCCTGCAGTCAAAGCATGAAGAGTCGGTTTGTGGAATATGTCCTTCTGGTCAACAATTCAAACTTTGCTGTGTTGCTTTTGTCAATGTTGAAGCACAGCTTGCACGTGTAGTTCCCTTCCCCAAGCACTTCTTCCTTAAATCTCTATTTCTAGTTGCCAAATCTACCTGCATATTTTGTTAGGCTTGTATTTTAGTAACCCATAAAAAGAAGGCTGCCAAGTCAACATTCCCACTTAGATGATTTAAAATATAATTTAATCGATAAAGAATAAATAAAAAATATTTATGTATAATTAATCTTTGAATATAATTTAAATTTTAAACTAAATTTTGAGATTTTACCCATTCCCGTGAAGGAAGCAACTATCTGCCTCATGCTTACTTATTCATTCCCCATCGTGCGTTTGATCAAGACATGACAACGAACGACGAGTCGTACCTGTCTGAGCTTTGCCTCACCGAACCATTATCGAAGGTGAGACGCTTGCGTCATCCCCCCGCATTCAATTTTAACCATTCTCAGTGAACGAAATCCATTGCGGGTCCATTCAAGAATTATAAATTAAGAATTAAAAAGTTTGTTTTTTTCTAATTAAAATAATTATTAATAGTCAATTAAAATTTTCATTGTTTTATACTAGTCTACCTAGCTGTATCAGTTGCCACGTGTCCGGAAAACCGCCGACGTTGGATTTTAATATTGAGTTAATCTCAACTGTTGGTCCACGACACAGTCCCACTCACGACTCCTGAGCTACAATTCCATGATAATATCTCAGTCAATCTTCGATAAATTTTATAGTCCACGTCATCCACCACCGAGCTGTTCATCAATCACTTACGATCCAACGGTTGATCAAGCTGAATAATAGAAACCGTACTAAATCTAGCTTACAGTCAGATGGACTGGATCTTTTCCCAACGAACATCTCTCCTTCGCTGCGAAGCAGTGGAATTTGCCATTCAGATTTCAGGAGTCAATATTAACCGAAAGCGTGACGACATAAAAAGAACAAAACAAGCGAAGGTGGGAAATTGAAATAAAAGAAAAAAAAATAGAAAAAAATAAAACAGAGAGGGAGAGAAAAAGTTACGATCGTTTCTACGCCAAAGTCAATTTTCTCTCTCTTTCTCGCGAATTTTTCATATAATTTTGATAAATTAGAGTTCGTGAATTCTTCATTTCTGATCTGAATAGTTTCATAATATTTGATGTTGTACGGGGAATTGGAGGCAAGGTTTCATTTGGAGGAGATCTGAGTAAAAAGCGAATCGATTATGTTATCGAATCACTTGCAGAACGGATTGGAAACGGCGAAGCTGGTTTGGTCGCAGATTCCGAACTCGGAGGACTCGGAGCTTGAAGGTGTTGGACTTTTGAGTACAAGTGGTGGAAGCAGCTCTATCGAGAGTCTTGACTATGAGGTTATCGAGAATTGCGCATATCGAGAAGAGCAGGTACTCCTTTTTTTTTTTTTTCTTTTTTTTGGAGGTTTTATTTATTTATTCTGAGTTTGAGTTCAATAATTCTGATATGAATGCTTTCATTTGCATTTCCTTATATAATAGGCGCAGAGAGGGAAGCTGTACGTTGGATATTATATATTGGTGAAATGGTTCTTTGCTTTGCTTATTGGCCTTGGTGAGCTGACAGTATAGGCTTCTGATTCATTTTTATTTTCATTTTTTTAATGTTTGATGTGCTATTCCTATTTTCGGTATACATCATTATTGACTATTTGACTTGCAGATTAGAAGGAATAAATTTGGCTATGCACCACCTTAGTGTGTTTTCAATATGCTGAGTGATCTATTATTTGTGTTGTGATCTATTATTTGTGTTAGATTATATGATAAATGATTTATTGCTTGTTATAAGATTTTGGAGTGAGTTTGTTAGGAGATATTCAACCACGTGAGTGTGATTTTTTGTTATTCTGTCATTGGTTTAGACCAATATGGTTTTTATTGAAATTAAATTCAGTGTTGTGATTAGTTGAAACAGAATTATATTAGTCACATATGGAGACTGATAATTGAGGAATTATCTGAATGAAGTGTTTTGATTACATGATGAAGTATTTGACCATGGTGGAAGAATAATGAATTAATTGTGAAGATTAAGTATAGTGTTGTTGCATTGTGCGGTCGTCTCATTTATTTTGTATCATCTGCTAAACAAGATGATTTTTATCAATTTTACAGTATTTTCTTAGTCTTTACATGAAATGTCAGGAATTACCTTAAAATTAACTATAGCCGATGCGTGTTTTTATAAACTGTCAGTGGAGAAGTTTCTATATCATTCCGTTTCTCATGGTTGTTTCTTTGACTACATGCTGACCATTTCTGTAAATGATAACTGATTTTTTCTGGTTGTTTTCAGGTACTGCACTTGCTGCTGTTTTCATCAATATATCTGTTGAGAACTTTGCTGGCTGGAAATTTTCATTAACCTTTTCTATAATACAAAAATCGTATTTCGCTGGTTTTCTGGTGTACATATTGATAAACTTGGTTTTAGTCCTTTCTTCTGTGTACATCATCACCAAGTTTGCACCGGCAGCGGCAGGGTCAGGCATTCCTGAAATTAAAGGTTATTTAAATGGTAAGCTGCAGCTGCCTTGTTGATTGTCTGTTTGAAGTGTTATATGCTAAGAGAGCTAATTTCCATCAAATGTGCAGGAGTTGATATTCATGGCATCCTTCTTTTCAGAACCTTAATTGGAAAGGTGGAGTGGAATTTCTTGTCTTGCTATTGCTTTTTTGGAAATTCCATAATGCTGGCCTATGGTTTCAAAAGACACCAATTTTAATTTGCTTAGCTTATTGGGATTCCTTGCTACTGCTGTTGACAACCCTGGTTTGAAGTTGTAACAAAACTTGGTGCTTATTTTTATATCCTAATACAGAAAATAACGAATTCTGTGTCCAAACACCGATTAAAAAAACTGATGACTAAGATAATCTGTTTCATTTTATATTTTTAATTGGATTCTTCTCTTTTTTAATTTTTAGATATTTGGAAGCATTGGCTCTGTGGGAGGTGGTCTAGCTCTAGGCAAAGAAGGCCCTCTTGTTCATACTGGTGCTTGTATTGCTTCTTTGCTCGGACAAGTAAGCATTTATTAAGCTGAATTGCTAAGTATAATATTCAAATATACTGCAAACTATGCTTTGCACTGATTAAGCTCATTTGATTTAATCTCTAATGAATGTTTAATGTCTTTC
Source organism: Swietenia macrophylla (assembly GCA_032401905.1). Lineage (NCBI taxonomy): Eukaryota > Viridiplantae > Streptophyta > Magnoliopsida > Sapindales > Meliaceae > Swietenia > Swietenia macrophylla. The sequence continues at coordinate 1,891,240 of CP135582.1, forward strand.
ATATGAATTCTGATGCAAGCGTGGGAATACAGTTTTTTTCTTTTGGGAATTTTAAGCATTCTTTCTTAGACTTTTATGTTGGATGAGACATCTCTATACAATTCTGGAGAATGTTTCGCTTACAGTTGGCTACATTACTTTCTATTAATTTTATTCTCTTTTCTTGCAACATTTCAGGGTGGTTCCACCAAATATCATCTAAGTTCAAGGTGGCTACAGGTTTTCAAGACTGACCGTGATCGCCGTGATCTTGTGAGTAACTTTAATGCCTTTTGAAAGTACATAACCTGAAGCATCTGCTTGTGTAATGTAGGAGGAAAGATTTTTTGGTATGCTCTCTTGTTACATTGTGAGGCAACTCCTCCACAAAAAGTCAATAAATAAATAAATAGTGAGAAGTTATAGTTTAAATAGTGGTCTCACTTTGATGATTCTTATATAATTCATGATGATCCACCACAATAATATTTGCCTAAAAATAATAACTTTGTGGGGGAGTAAAAAGAAGGTTCTCTACGATGTTCAGACAATTAATTATTGGCAGCAGTGCTGTGTTTATCGATTGGTATGTTATGTGAAAAGCATTGCATTTTTAATGAGTTTCTTTCTTTTCCCATATACAGTTAGAGATATTTGACTTATTCTCTGAAATTCAGCTCATTGCCCATCTGTGTTATGTTTTGAATAGGTAACTTGTGGTTGTGCGGCTGGAGTTGCTGCTGCTTTTAGAGCTCCAGTTGGTGGTGTATTATTTGCATTGGAAGAGGTTACATCTTGGTAAGAAATCTGTGTTTTTGATTTCACAGTTGTTTGTGAGGTAGAAAAGTTTCTTTTAACAATTTTAATTGCATTGATGTTCTTAAGCATTCATATTAATGTTTTTAAGCATGGTTTTGTTTGAGCTTATACTCATCTATGTTCATCTTTGAGAGCATTTTCATATTCAGCTGTACTGGTTGGTAATTTGCTCATCTGAATGTGTTATTACCTGAATCATAAGTTGTTTCATGTTGATTTGCATTGTGCTCATGAAGGTGGAGTCGTCAACTCATGTGGCGAGTCTTTTTCACCTCTGCTATTGTGGCTGTTGTTGTGCGTACGGCAATGGGTTGGTGTAAGAGTGGAAAGTGTGGACATTTTGGCTCAGGCGGCTTCATTATATGGGACATATCAGAGTTATTATCTATACTTTCTTCAGCTCTTTCATGGTGATCTCTGTTTGAGCTTTTGCTGCTTCCTAACTATATTTCCCCCTTCGCTTAGTGGTCAGGAGGATTATTCTTTTGAAGAATTATTGCCAATGGCAGTTATTGGGGTTATTGGAGGTCTACTTGGTACGTGTTTTTGCTTCATTACCCCTTTTTCATACATTTTTCAAAAGAGTTATGGTAATTAATTTTTGATTTTATTTTTCAGGAGCATTGTTTAACCAACTTACTCTTTACATGACTTCCTGGCGTAGAAATTATTTACACAAGAAAGGGTATCGAGTCAAGGTAAGTTATGAAATATACTCATGAAATATGGATATTTTTGTATAAACTGGTGATCTTCTGGGAATGGCCTGTTGTCATATATTTGACTTTCAATCTTCTTCCTCCACTCTCTGGAATATTTTTTTTTTCCAGATTATTGAAGCATGTGTAATCTCCGTGATAACTTCAGTTATTTCCTTTGGGCTTCCACTTCTAAGAAAATGCACTCCATGCCCTGAATCAGATCCTGATTCTGGTATTGAATGCCCACGGCCTCCAGGAACGTACGGGAATTACGTAAATGTAAGTTTTATCCTTTGAAATTGCTATACTTTTGGATTAGCTTTATGCCCTGTGTGATTTTTGTCTGTACACGCTTTTCTGTTCAAGCATGTAATTTATATAGTATATGATTTAGGATATCTTTAGCATTGATGATTATCAACTCGGTATCTGGTAATAATTTAAATCCAGACCTGAAGTTTCCTTTGTGCTGTTTTGTTTTGATATAATTGTCGAATTGATAAGCCTAAGTTCAAATTAATTTTGAGTTTTGATCTATTTTTTCATTTGAAGCTGTTAATGCTCAGTTTATACGGGAGTCTTTCGCCTCCTCTAGCTGCAGCACTGGAGTTCTTTTTCTTCCTCCATGACACATCCTGATCATCATATGATTTAACTGTTGGTTTTATTCTTAAAGAAATTGACAATAGAGAACAACTTGTTTTCCTAATTAATAGTGACTTGAAATTTTTGTGCCTTTTTCTTTCTTTGTATACTAGTAGTGAGTATAGCTTCATGGTATTCTCATCTGTTTTTGTGCTGTCGGCAGTTTTACTGTAGCAAAGACAAGGAATACAATGATCTTGCAACTATTTTCTTCAACACTCAGGTTTTGTATTTCTCTATTCTGTCTTTTTCCTTTATGGCTGTTTTCTGAGGTGCTTTGACGGCTTGGGTACTAACAAAATGTATATATGTGGGTACAGGATGATGCCATCAGGAATTTGTTTAGTGCAAAAACAATTCATGAGTACAGTGCTCAAAGTTTGTTGACCTTTTTGGTAGAGCATTTTTTTTTTCATTTAGCTTACTGCATTGATTTTGGTTGGATGGTGCTGCAGAGTAGATCTAATTAATCTTTTGTCATTTTTAGTTATGTTTTGTGTTTTAATTTAATGGTTCTCCTAAAATGTTTGGCAGGTTATGTTTTATACCTTGGCAGTTGTGACATTTGGTTCTGCTGTTCCTGCTGGTCAGTTTGTTCCTGGAATAATGATAGGATCGACATATGGACGTCTTGTTGGCATGTTTGTTGTTAATTTTTACAAGAAGCTTAACATTGAGGAGGGAACGTGAGTAGTCTTCTTTTTTCCTTTGTGCATGTGTTTCCACTCTCTACAGTTAAACTTGTTAGAGATACATACATTGCTATTAGCTGCTTAGTTTTTTTTTTCTTCCTTTTTTCCTTTAGTTGCATACAATGTGATAATTCCTAAATTGCTTTAAATAATTCTTGGTTTATTCACAGATATGCTTTGCTGGGAGCTGCTTCTTTTCTTGGAGGGTCAATGCGAATGACAGTGACACTTTGTGTTATTATGGTTGAAATCTCAAATAACTTAAAATTTCTACCTCTTATCATGCTTGTTCTTCTTATATCAAAGGTACGCTTTTTAATAGCTTTGTCTGTCTCTTGATTGACGTCTTGTGGGTGACCTTAATCCTTTTCACTGCAGGCTGTTGGTGATGGTTTTAATGAAGGTTTCTATGAAGAACAAGCCCGCCTGAAGGGCATTCCATTATTGGAATCTAGGCCCAAGTACAAGATGCGGCAAATGACTGCAAAGGAAGCGTGTGGAACTCAGAAGGTGATTGAGTGCTTGTTGCTTTATTACTATGATTTATAGACTAGGAATACAACCATGCATTTGATTACTTGGCGGTCTGACTGTTTAGACAAAACAAAATGCTCTGCTGAAGCAGGATTCTGGCTGCATCATGAAAAAATTTGGTATCTTGATTCGTATGGAGGCTTTAAAACATAAACAAACAGAGAATCTTATTGCCTTATGGATTTCTGAAAACAAAATACAATGGCATGATTGTAGTGCAGTAATGAACTTTTTATCCACATCCTAGCATCTGGGATTTATTGTTTTGGACAACTGAGCATTTTTTTGGAATATTAATTATCTCCGTTATATAGATAAGATGCTGCAATTAAGCATTTGAAAAAGATTACTGTTAGCAATGACGCAACCTTACATGGCTATACATATGCTCAGACACTAGTCTGCCAACCCCATCCCTCCCTCGTTGGTGTGGCCTGTGTTTGTTGTTTCTGGTTTCTGATTTTCAACTTGTATTACACATGATCTTGAACTTTTTTGCCTTTTTTTGTTTTTTTCCCTTGAAGGTTGTATCCTTCCCTCGAATTGTAAAGGTTGCTGATGTAGTTTCTATATTGCGGATCAACAAACACAATGGCTTCCCAGTAAGCTTAGCTTTATCTTCATGGACGGTTTTTTTTACTATTTACGGATTTTTGAAGTTAATATTTGATGTTTTACTCTGCCTAGGTGATTGATCATGCAAGAAATGGAGAGAGCCTGGTCATTGGACTCATGCTTCGGAGGTAGAATAGAAAAAGTTCACTTCCTGCATAGATGTGTGTGTATTTTGAAAGAAAAACATGCTTCAGTTGAACAAACTAACTTTCACTGTGATTTATAATACAGCCACTTGCTAGTACTTCTGCAGTCTAAGATAGATTTCCAGCATAGTCCCTTGCCTTGTGATCCCAGAGGTGGATCCAAGCCAATCAGGTAGCAAGGAATCATTTTTTAAGCTTTATCTTCATTCGTTTCATTCTGACCTTTCTTCACTCATGCTTAAGATTTAATGGATCCTTTGAACTGCAGACACAATTTCAGCGAATTTGCAAAACCTGTTTCCAGTAAAGGGTTATCTATTGATGACATACACTTAAGCTCAGATGACTTGGAAATGTACATTGATCTTGCCCCATTTTTGAATCCCTCTCCATATGTTGTCCCCGAAGATATGTCTTTGACAAAGGTGATCTTCTCTTGTCCATCTTATTGGATTATCATGATCGTATATTATGCTAGTGGAATTTCATCTTATCTTGTAAATGTTGCATTTTGCTGATGGTGCAGGTATATAATCTCTTCCGCCAACTGGGACTTAGACATATATTTGTGGTTCCTCGTGCTTCTCGCGTGATTGGTGTGATTACCAGAAAGGATTTGCTGATTGAGGTACTTTTGCTGCATTAACTTTTTTGATGTTCTTTAAATTCATTGGATTCTGGAAGGGCTGAATTATGGTGGTCTTTACCCTAGGATGGTGAGGATTCGACCACAGTGGAGCTCCAATCAACCAGTGTAAGGTCTCTATGCTGCTTTACTCGTGTCTTTGTTACGGTACTCATGAGAGAACTATCTGAAATTTGGTTGGGGGAACACTAAACTTATAGTTTTATTTCCCACCCATTTTTTCTTCCCCCACCCATGCTTCTTTGTTTTTCTCCTGATGGGAATTTACCATGTGAATCAGGAAAAAACTGACTTGGGAAGTTGGGATACCAAAAAGTATAGTATAGTGTACGAATCTTCTAGAAAAAACTAGATTTTTATATTCACATTCATACGCTGCTGCCGTAGTTGTTCACTTGGGAAACAAGAAAGGATGCCTTCACCTTCAAATAAGATGCAGTGTGCTGTGCATCTACTAAATGAAACTTGTGAAACATGCTGGCACCTTATGGTGTTGATGAATTATGAGAAAGAGGCATTATATTTCAGCCCTTTTTTTTTTTTTCGAAAGTTTGATCCTCAAATTTTTCTGATGGCAGAGGTCGGGCTCGTGACAAAAAAGTGCTTACAGGGAATACAGAAGCGGAGCGCCCCCTTCTGAATGGTCTTTTGGGTCAACAAGGTCATATTACTAGCTGATATCTGATCTAAAATGAAGACCAATTCTTTTAGCCTGCACCCTTCATTTTTTTTTCTTCCTCAATCAGATTCTTTCTTCTTCTAGATAAATCTGTCAAGGCCATAGGATCCGTTGTTATTCATTACTTACAGTCCCCTTCGCATAGTGGGGATGGACCGCACCATGTCAAAAATTGTGCCATGTCCAATACGAAAGAACATCGATTACTTGGGGGATATGTAATATCAAAATTAAATTTTTCTTTTTTTTTTTTAATAATTTGAAGTAATTGTCAAATTTAATTGTTACCATTGATGGATGATCGAGCCTAGACGTTGCCGTACGTTCACATTTAGAACAAGACAATTAGACAATTAGAGCGTATCTCAATATAATAAAATAAGATATCATAGTGTTAAATTATATATAATATTATTTTGAGTTCAATTGGTGACAAATGATTGGATTAATTAGATTTAAATTATTAATTACTTAATCAATGTGATTAAAAATTTAATATAAATTTGTAATGTTTATAACTAATTAATGATCAAGCGAATGCCCACTAATCATAGTAACTGTGTTGCAAAATTTTATGCAGTTCACTGGCATTAATGATATGGCTTTTGAGCCAGCCCTCTTCCATACTGTTGGTTTCGAAAGTGCCCCCTCTCTTCTTTCACCTTTACAGCTTGACTTCTTAATATTTTCAGCAGATCAGTTTCAGTTTACGCAGTTGACAAAGCTGGGAGGAGAGCATTGCTACTTGAAGCTGCAGTTCAGATGTACATTAGACTGACAGTCATTGACATTATTCTAGCCATTGGCTTCAAACCAACCGCAAGTCTAGGCAAAACAGGATCCATAACTGTGGAGTTACTTGTTTGTATATTCGTCGCAGAATTTACATGGTCATGGGAGGCTCTGGGACGGCTAATTCCAGGCGAGACATTTCCTGTTGAGATTAGAACTGCTGGTTAATGCATTTGCAGTCAGTTATAACATGCTTTTCAGTTTTGTAATTGCACAAGCTTTATCGTCTATGCTTTCCACCATGAAAGCTGTTATCTTCTTCTTGCCGGAGACCAAGGGTGTGCCCGTTGATTCCGTTGTCAAGACTGCATGGAAGCCGCATTGGTTCTGGAGCAGATTTAATGATGAACAAATTGAACAAGTCGAGGCGAAGAATACTGGTTTCGTTCACCCACACATCACATGATTTATTTGATTCGATTACACATTGGTTGTTAATATATGCATTCCAATTATCTTTCAATTTTTATAAAAAATAAAAGACCATCATTTTATATTGTACTCAATAAATCGGAGAGAATGGTCCAAAATATTTTAATTTATTATAATTTTTATATTAATTCTTTTATTTATTAAATTAATACATTTTTATTAATTGAGATTAAATTTAATGTACACATAAAATATAATTTAAACCTTTCAAATAAGATAAATTTAATAGCATATAAATAATGTTATAGAAAAAAAATTTGGATTCTTGTTTTTAACTATATATATATATATATATATGTATTACAAATATTTTGAATATTATTTACATATCAAAGAAATCAAATCTTTATATTCCAAGAATAACATAATTTTATATCAAGACAGTATCTCAAATCAGAGAATGTCATTAAATTTTATATATCATTTATTAAAATTATGTAACATTAATTGCTATTAATTGTGTATCCCGTACTCTATAATCATAATATCCCTTTTTTCAAAATTTTGAGAATTTTAATTTTACAGATAATTAAGATGCTCGTATTCCTTTTCTTAATAATGCATTTTGTTTTTGTATATTTGTAAGGTTTTTGCTCCACAATACAATAAACTAAGTAGATATAAATTTTTTTAAAATATTTTTTATGTATCTAATATTAAAAATGAAAATACGAATTTAAAAGTATTAATTTTTAAATATTTTTATTTAAAAAATAAATAATTTAAATTTACATTAAACTTTAAAAAATTCTTTCAAATTTAGAGAAATTAATTTTTTCTTTTTTATTAATAAATCAGAATTTGTGCAATAAATTGTAAGGTGTATGAGATTACTACGATCAATACTAATACTTATAATTCGATTAAATCTTGAACAATAAAAAAAATTATCTTTTTAGTAGAAAATAAAAATTCAATAATTTTTATTCACTAAAAGTGAGAGACTAGAAATAAATAAAATTAAAATTAAAAGTAAAAGTAGATCGCCTTCTTTGTTATTTCATTCATGCTTTTTACCTAAAAAGAAAGTTAAGGGTTCTTAGTTTTGGTTACTCTTTTCCTTAACTTACAGGAATCCTGTTTAGTAAAGAAGGAAAGGAACTGTACAAGGCAACTAAATAGCACTTTGCCTTAAAAAGAATGTCTAAATCGTTAATGTCCTCATGAATTCGCAGGTACAATATTAAATGTAATTCATATCTTTGATTTGGCAGAACCTGTAACCCCAAAACAAGAGAATTAAATTAAATTAAATTCCCAAATTCGTGAGAGTCATCATGTTCAAATTCCTCAATAAATTAGCCATAAAATCAATGAAGAACCTAACGTATTTGTGAACTTAATATTGGATTCTCCCTTTCTTTCTTCTGGTTTTTTGTTCTTGGCAAGAGAAGAGGAAGGCTCTTCTCAGTTCTCAGATTTAATTTGTTCATCTGGGTTTGTACAATAACACATTAGAGAGACAAACATGGTTGAGACTCAGGATTTCAAATCGAAAATCACTGTTTATGTTGTGGTCTGTTGGATTCTTGCAGCCTTTGGTGGCCTTATGTTTGGCTATGACATTGGAATTTCAGGTATTTTTTTATACAGTTTTCACTTGATTTAACAGTTTTCTCGGTCTCATGATAACAAAAATTGTATTTACTGAAATTATGGAACAAAACTGTGGATGTATATGTTGAGCGCAAGATCAAATAACTTGTATGCATACAAAAACTTAGGCAAGGCCTAAAAATGAACAATATAACATTGCAAAATTCTAATAAAAATTGATATAACACTCAAAAGGATGCGGTCCTGAAGTTTTGGTGGCTCTAGGCAAATATCTAATCTTTATCCAATTTAATATCAAGTTAAAAAATAAAAAAATATGAGTTTTAAATTTGAACTTTATATTTTACGTTAAATTTTAAATTTCAATTAATTGTTTATACTAATTATTTTAAATTATTATTATATATTTATATATGTTGTTTAGACATTTAATATTATTTAATGGGATATACAAATTCATATTGTATAAAAAGTTGGACATCCTCACAAGATGTACTTTTGAAAAACTTTATAATAAAAGCATGAAATCACTGTGATTAACAATTTTAGTCACAGTGTATATGATATATCCTTGAAAACCTAGACGTGACACTGTTTGTGATTGTGCAGTGTTGGACTTGGTTATTTAGACTGTGGATTTAATTTGTGATTGGTCCCTGATTGAAATTAATGTCAAATGAATAACAAACACATGTTGTTCTGATATTTGGGTTTCAGAATAAAATCGGCATCATTGCATGCTTTCTGCTAAAAATATATGTTGGCTATGGAATGCGTTTATCAATGATATCATAAATCAATGTTGAGTGTAGGTGGAGTGACTGCCATGGATGACTTCTTGATTAAATTCTTTCCCGCGGTGTATGAGAGAAAGCTCCATGCTAGGGAAGACAATTACTGTAAATATGACGATCAATTCCTTCAGCTTTTCACATCTTCACTGTACCTTGCTGCTTTATTTTCAAGCTTTGCTGCATCCAAGGTTTGCACCAAATTTGGCAGAAAACCCACAATTCTAGTTGCATCTGCCTTTTTCCTAGCTGGAGCAGGCTTAAGCTCTGGTGCCGAAAATCTCTGGATGCTGATTATCGGGAGGATTCTTCTTGGCATTGGTGTTGGATTTGGCAATGAGGTTTGCCTACATTATCACAATCTGTTTCAAGTTTCAAATTCTAAGAAATTATCTTTGCCATAATGTTAGAATCACTGCAATTCCTTGTAAAAAAATGTCCCTTGATAATATATTGCAGGCTGTTCCTCTATTCTTGTCAGAGATAGCCCCAGTGCAGCATCGTGGGGCTGTGAACATACTCTTCCAGCTTTTCGTGACTATAGGGATATTTGTTGCCAATATAGTTAACTATGGCACTTCAAATTTACATCCAAATGGATGGAGAGTGTCCTTAGGGCTAGCAGCAGTACCAGCAGGTTTCCTGCTTGTAGGGTCTATAGTCATCACTGAGACACCAGCTAGCCTAATTGAACGTGGAAATGAAGCAGCAGGACAAAAAACACTCAAAAAAATAAGAGGTGTAGAAGATGTTAATGCTGAATTTGAACAGATTAAATTTGCTAGTGATATAGCCCGGCAAGTGAAGCAACCATACAAGAAACTCCTGAAGCGCTCAAGCATGCCACCGCTGATCATTGGCGTCCTGCTGCAAGTTTTCCAGCAGTTTACAGGGATTAATGCCATAATGTTTTATGCACCTGTCCTGTTTCAAACTGTTGGATTCAAGAATGATGCATCATTGTTGTCCTCGGTTATCACTGGCGTTGTTAATGTGATTAGCACTCTTGTCTCAATCTATGCTGTTGATAAAGTTGGGAGGAGAAAATTGCTTCTCCAAGCCTGTGTCCAGATGTTCATAAGCCAAGTATGATCAAATACTCTTAAACTCAATCATGTTTTTCTTTAGTTTAATATACGCTAATCCATATAAGATAACGTTTTTTGTTGGTAACGCAGACTGCAATTGGAGGTATTCTATTGGTTGACTTGAAGGCTACATCAAATACACTCACAAAAACACAAGCAGGGTTTGTGGTAGCGCTTGTGTGCTTGTTTGTTATGGCATTCGCATGGTCATGGGGCCCACTTGGTTGGTTGATTCCCAGCGAAACCTTCCCTCTTGAAACAAGAACCGCCGGCTTTGCATTCGCTGTTAGCTCTAACATGTTATTCACTTTCCTCATCGCTCAAGCTTTCTTATCAATGTTGTGCCATATGCGTGCCTACATATTTTTCTTCTTTGCCGCTTGGATTTTAGTGATGGGAATGTTTGCGCTTTTCCTGTTGCCGGAGACTAAGAATGTGCCGATTGATCTCATGGCTGACAGAGTATGGAAGAAGCACCCCATCTGGAAAAGATTCATGGATGATGATGATGATGAAAGGAACAGCAGCTCAAGACCAACAATTTAGTTAATTCGGATGTTTTTTAAACCAAGTTCTTACATATTCTAGTTTTTTAACCAAGTTTTGCTCAATTCGGATGTTGTTAAGCTATAGCCAATTTCCCAAAACGGTCACAGTGGCTCATCAATCCTGTTTGATTTCATCATATTAATATGTTTGAGAGTCCTAGTATTCAGATTCGATGCATGTCTGACACCCAACCGGAAAATATACATATAAAGTCACTATAAAAAGGGATTTTGCATTGCTAGTACTAGGACATCAACGATTTTGAACAATGATTTTCGACATCGTTGACAGGAAAGAAGATGAGCTCTTAATACTACACCGTTACAACATTTGCCCCAATTCCAAACACCCGAGAATAGTGCAGCATAATATTTCCCAGATATCCCACAAACAACGAACTATGCTCTTACTTTTTAAGCTGCAGTAGAGGAAAAAACTGCGAAAACCACCACAGCCAACCTAATAAGGTTACTAAGAAGGGAGTTCAAATCGCTCAATGACGCAGCATTACTGGAAGAAGGCCCGGGAGCTTTGGTTGCTGGGACCGAAGGAGGAGGGGACAATGCAGAGGGAGTTGGAGCCAGTTCAGTAGTGCGAAGCACGTTGATGTCGACCTTCTGCCCAGCTTGGCAATGTCCGGGGACGCCACAGAAAAAATAGTGATGCCCTTTTGTTGATATGGTGATAGAATCATTGCCAGTGGTGTAGGTGGCCAATGGCGCTGAGGCATTGCATGATTTGTACGCAGAGTGTGTCACTCGCATTACATTGTGAAATTGAGAATTATACTCAAAAACTGGCACAACATGAACATAAACTCCATTGAATAAATTGCATGGTAACAAGAGTTAAACAGTATGATGTTAGTGCAAATCTAGACGGTAAAGTACAGAGATCTTAGTGCTGCACTAACTGAATAATTTTTTTCCTCTTCCTTGGGGATAATGGATTAAAATGATTCGATTGTTGGACAAAGACATACATCTGTAGATTAACAGGAAGAAAAACCACATAAAATCAACAGGAAGGTTTCTGAAACCGGACATTCATATCCCACAACCAAAAGTGGTTCAATGATACGATATAGCTAAGGCTTAATTTCGTTTTGCAATGATGGCTAAACATTTACTAGTGAGTGCCCTATAATTATTCTTGGCATGACCCAAAAATGTGAACAGACAGACTCATATTGAAGCATGCAAAAGTCGTTCATCATATAATCGAATGCTACGAAGACTTGCAACAAAACGAATGCCTTCGATTCAACATTTTCTCCAGCAAAACAAGCCAAAGTCAAGGAACAGAATAGACCAGAAACCCAACAGATCGAAGTTCTTGGAAAATCATTGGTTTTTGGTCAAGAGGTGTTTGTTAACAGAAAATTGTATTGCAATTGCAAACCCCACCATGGAATAAAATAAGATAGTGCACAAAACATGGTAGGTGGACTGGTGGCTTTACTGTGCCAAAGGGAAGGCTTCATCATTGAAGCGTGCGAAATTGGGTGGGAGGAGTTGAAAAAGGAACAGTATGTGGGAGCATTCTTATGGCCCACTAACATTAACCCTCCAACAAGATAGCTGTCAGTTGGACCCATGTTTTTGCCACGTGCATATGGGAGTTCCACGTGTCATTCATGCTGGGAGTTACTGTTCGTGATAATTAACTAAGGAAACAGCACATGCAATCACCTTGGTTGGGAGTTTCCTAAAGCCCTGGAAAACAAACAAGAAAACCGAGACAAAGCTGCCACTGTTCATGGTTTGGATGTATTATTTGATCCATCTGGAACAGGGATCTGGACAGGAAGTTGTTGTTTTCACTCTCCTCAATTTGCTTAATCCACTGAAGGATGGAAGATAGGAAGAGATGTAGACGAATGCAAAATAGTATCAGAAAGAGACGAGTGTTGTGAAATGAACCATCAGACAACAGAGAAGTTTCACTACCAAAAGGATTCGCACGAAATTAAAAGTGAAGGAGAGGCAACAAAATCAACACCCAATCAAAGAGTTGGACCAACAATAAGATGCCAAGGAAATTAACTCACGGATAATGTCGCCAACTTGGAAGGTTTTTACGGCTGCCCATTGCTTGTAGTCAACATTGCCAATTGTGGTCCAACCAGCGGAATCTCCAACTTTGTGAACTGCTGCATGGGCAACCTGCACCGCAAACAGAGTCACCATGACGACCAGAGCCACGGCTTTCTTCACCAAGGCCATGGCTACAGAGATACGAGAAGACTGAAAATGTGGCTGGTGGACAAAGTTGTGAGGGTTGAAGGAGTATTGTCTATGAGCATTTATATAGAATATCTTGGAACTCAACTGGGTCTGGTCGTTGGGACATCATAAATTTATTGACTGCCACTTCGATCCCCTTATTTTCTATTAAAACAACAACAATAATGAGCTATATATTGACTGTGATTTTGGTTCCTCCTAACACTAAATAATTATCCTAACTGCAGTTTGGTGTAAACTTGATTTAAATTCGGAGTCAAATTTGTTCATTGCCAACTATTTTTTACAGGTACTGTTCATTTATTGAAGCCCCATATCCGTTTACATTATCTAGATATTAAAATATGGGCAATATGGCAATGGTTGTTGCATATACAACTAGCTAGCTGTATTGTTTGTCACATGATTATCCATTTTGTTAAGCGAAGGTTATGGTTGAAACCCTTGAAAGGAAAGAATGTCTGGGAATGTTGGCCAGTTTTTATTATTCTTGGTTAATAATGGTGAGTAGTATGATGGCAATATTGGCCGCCAATATGATGCCATTTTTGTTAGGGTTACTTTATTGCTTTGTACGTGGGAGGCATGCGCAATCTTTCCTTGGACAAGTTACAAGAGCTGTCTGATTCGTGGATATAATGCCATGTTGGGTTGGTGAACGATATACATTGACGGGGTTGAATCAACAATTAAATGAAGGAGATAGATAGCTACAGACTACTACAGTGGGGTTATATTTCTCTTATTTTCTTTGTATTGCAATTTGCGACGCTTTGTTTGTCAATCAGTGTAACCGAGGATATTGCAGAGATTTGGGCCAAGAATTTCCTGATTTGTGAGTTTGGGAAGCATTATTGAGGTACCTATAGTGTCCTATCTCATGTAAAGTGAATTAAAATTATAGTTTAACTTAAATCTTCTTAATTTAATAAACGTATTTTGAATTGTAAAATTTAAGAATAAATTCATGACGAATTTAATGAACGAATTTTAAATTGTAAAGTTTAAAAATAAATTCACAACGAATTGTATACTCAAAATAAATAATATCTTTTCAGTTATTAAATTTAAATTGTAAGATGTAAGTTACAAATTTATTGTTATCTGTCCACGTATGTTCGTCAAAATACAAAACATACATAAGAAAAAAACAAACAAAGCCCCGGGATAGTTTGCAAATTACATGCACATCAAACAGGTGATTCTATTTTTGAAGCATTTATTTGTTGCAAATTAATTAATACAAGAAGCCAACATACTCTTTTAAAGCATTCTTGACAATACAGAGAGAATCAATATATTTCTTACCCATCTACTAATGCACATGAATACTACTATAAAGGTGTCGTTATTCAAGCTTCTCCAATTTACAACTGTGAGACAGGATCTTGTTGGTTTTGAAGATGATTAAGCTTTATGTTGACTTAGATACAGGTTTGAAAGTCTTTGAAAAAATGAAGCAAAGTGTTTAACCTTGCTGTACTTGTTTAGCCAGCAAAAATGATGAACAACAAAACATACTAAGATAAGGGAAAACTGATATTTTTTATTCAATCAAAACAAACTTTTGAATACTTGTTTGAAATAACAAGTCAGCCAATATCTGATGCAAAGATCAAGGGTTATTACAAGAAAATATCAAAATACAATCAAAGATAAACTTTATTATTAAACAACGAATTTTCAATTGATTTTTAGCTGATTATTTAAAAACTGAAAAAGTTTCGGATTTCTTGACACCGATATGCCAAACTGTTCAACAATCCTTCTTGGCATTTAGGTGACAAACACTTATCGTTTGCTTAAGTTTGTCAAATCTTTCTTTGGCAGAGTCTTAGTGAAAATATCTGCCAATTGGTCTTCTGAAGAACAATAAACAAGTACCACTTCATTAAACTGACGTACTTCTCTAATAAAATGGAACTTAATCTTTATATTCTTTGTTCGACCATGAAATACTAGATTTCTTGAAATGGAGACTGAAGAAATATTGTCACACATTATCTTTGTTGCACTAGTTTGCTCGTGTTCCAGATCACACAATAACTTTCTTAACCAACCAATAACTTTCTTAACCAACTAACTTAGTTTACTGCTGATGCTGCAGAAACATATTCGCTTCTGCTATTGATTAAGTTGCAGTTTCTTATTTTCTTGAGCTCTAAGAAAAATACCCAAAACCTAATCAAAAATATATAACCTGAGGTGCTTTTAGCATCATCTACATAACCACCCACTGACTATCAAAATAGCCTTCAAGCTGTAATTTTTTTGCACGTTTTGAATATTTAACACCAAGAGCACTAGTCCATTTAACGTATCTCAATACTCTTTTAACTGCTGTGTAATATTTTTCACTCGGTGAATGCATGAATCTGGAAAGTACACTAACAGAAAGTAGTATATCAAGTTTACTAGCAACGAGATAAAAAAGACTTCCCACCAAGCTTCTATACAGGCTAGCATCAATCTTTTTGAACCCGTCATCTTTACTTAGCTTTTCACTGCTAGTCATAAAAATAGATAGAGGCTTGCAATCCTACATCCTGAATTTTTTTTAAAACATCTAGTGCATATTTCTGTTGACAGATGAAAATTTCAGACTTAGATTGCATCACCTCCATTCTTAGAAAGTATTTCATACTTCCAATTTACAATTACTTCTTGTCATAAGCATGTCATCAACATAAATGGATACTATCAACAAATAACCTCTATCAGCCCTCACATAGAAAGTTGCTTCACTTTGACTTATGTTGAAACCAAGTTGGTTAAGTGCTTTTCGATTCTTTCATACCAAGCCCTTGGGGCTTATTTAAGCCGTAAAATGCCTTTTTAAAAAGATACGCACAATCCTCCTTCCTTGATACAACATGCCCAGCAAGCTACTCTACATAAATTTCCTCATTTAAAAAACCATTTAAGAAAGCAAACTTAACATCTAATTGATGTATTTGCCATGAGTTTTGAGCCCTAAGAGCTATAAGTAGCTTTATTGTGTCATACCTCGCAATAGGAGCAAATGTATCCTGGTAATCTATCCCGGTAATCTACCCCATATTGTTATGCATAACCTTTCACCACCAGTCTACCTTTATGCTTGCAAATTGAACGATCAGAATTCAGTTTTATCTTGTATACTCGTTTGGTCTTTCAATTAGAAGTCATGTTTCATTCTTGTTGATCATTTCCAGCTCTTCTTGCATTGCTCTCCTTCAAGCTCGAAAATCTTTTGCAGCATCAAAGCTTGCAGGTTCAGAGATTGCCAAGTTGCATCTTTGAAAAATATCGTCCAAGGATCTTGTGCATCTCACAGGAGCTTCATCAATGTTGTCTTCAATTATGAAATCATTGTTCCGTACTTTCTCTTAGTTATCCCAGAATGCTCCTTCGTCAACTTTCACGTCTCTACTGAGAATAATCTTATTGTTTTTAGAACAATAGATTCTGTGCCCCTTACTAGAAGTACCATAGCCAGCAAATATCCCTTTCTCAACTCTTGTATCCAACTTGCTTCTTATAGCTTGTGGAACCAAATAATGATACATACTTCCAAAGATTTTCAAGTGTTGAACAAAGGCTTTGACACCATTCTACGCTTCATATGGTGTTTTATTTTCCAAGGCTTTTGTTAGTAGCCTATTCACCAGGTGCACAGCAGTATTGACAGTTTCTGCCCAAAATTTACTTGGCTTTTTTTTTTTCGAAAAAGAGACATCTTGCCATCTCCATTAGGATTCTGTTTTTTTTCTCAGAAAAATTATTCTACTGTGGCATGTATGGTGTGCTAAATTGCTGTTCAATACCAGAATTCCTGCAAAACTCAACAAATGAGTTAGAGGTGTATCCAGCTCCATTGCCTGATCTCAGTATTTTTATGTTAAGACCATTTTTGTTTTTAACAAATGTCTTAAAAGTTTTTGAAATTTAAGAGGACTTCACTTTTGTGCTTGATAAAATACACCCAGCACACCTTGGTACAATCATCTACAAATAAAAGAAAAAATTTGTTTCCATTTAATGACATTGTGCTCATAGAACCATAAATATCTGTATGGATGAGTTGCAATTTTTCTGAGGCTCTCCAAGCTTGATTCCTTTTAAATGGGAGTTGAGTTTGTTTCCCTTGCTAGCAAACTTCATAAATTTTAGTTTCTGAAGTTAAAGATGGTATGTTCTTGACAAGTTCATGCTTACTCATGGATGCAAGGCTGATGCGATTGAAATGCCCAAGTCTTTTATGCCATAATGTTAAGTCTTCAACTTCTATACTAAGACTTGCAAATTCATCTTTGTTCTAGTCAAAAGTAAAAGTCTTTCCTTGCGTTTCAGCTTTCAGCAATTCAACACCATTAAGATCAAATATAGTGCAAAGATTGTTTTTGAACTCCAATGAATAGTTTTTTCCAAGCATCTGACCAACACTCAACAAATTTTGACTAATGTTAGGCACATATAAAACATCAGGGATAAGTTTAATACCTTTCTGAGTTGTTACTGCTATTGTACCCTTTCCTTTGACTTAGACAAGCTCGCCATTGCCAACTTTTACTGTGAAGCTATAAAATTCATCTGTCTCTGAAGAAATCTACATTGTAGGTCATAGGGTGTGCACAACCACTGTCAATCAGCCACATGTTGCTACTGATTGAATTTTGTGAACATGAAGCAGCAAAAAGTTTCTCTTCCTGTTGTTCAACTTCTATCAAACTGAGCTTGCTGATTGCTTTAAAAGCCCTTAGTTTTCAGCTTGCACACTTTTGATACGTGACCTTGTTGTTTGCAGTTGCCACATATTGCATCAGGCCTCTACCAGCAATATTTCTCCAGATGTGTAATTTTTTTGCAATGTGTACAAGGAAGATATTTCTTTTGTTTTGCTACTTCTTTACTGCTGCTCATTTGTCTTTGTTGTTGACTTGCTTTCTGACCTTGGCTATATGTTGCATTTAATAGGCTCTTTTTTTTACTTTGTCACTTCTTAAAGCTCTTCTTTTTTCTTGTGTTTGGAGGGTATTTATCAATTCTTCAATAGATATTGTTAAGAGACCTCTTGACTCTTCTAAAGAAGAAATTTTTTATTAAACTTTTTCTGGTATGGTCACCAACACCTTCTCTACTATCCTCTTGTCTGGTGGATCTTCTCTTAGTAGCCTGATTTGATTAGCTACCAAAGAGATTCTATCTGAGTAGCTTGCAATGGTTTCATCTTCCTCTATGGTGAAAGCTTCAAATTCTCTTTTCAGACTCAAAATCTTCATTTGTTTTGTTCTTTCACTCCCTTGATACTCCATCTTCAACTTCTCCCTTGCCTGTTTTGCAGTGCTACAAGTCATTATTTTAACAAATACAGAGTCAGAGTGAGCTTTGATTTAAGCCAAAGTTGAGTCTCTGGGTAAAGGGGGTACAGGCCTATCATCCAAAATAATATTTCATAAATCAAATGCCTCTAGATAAGACTGTTTTTTTTTACTAACCAGATAGGATAATTTACACCAGTAGCAAAGAAAGGCTATTGTGGGCCCCCTTTTTTTTTTTTTTGTTAAAAAAAAAAAGCTAGCTAAATTTTATGTTTATAAAGGTCCTGTAAAATCAACTGAAACTCTGGTACTAATTGTTGGTTTTAAAGATGATTAAGCTTTATGTTGACTCCGATATAGGTTTATAAGTGTTTGAAAAAATAAAGTAAAATGTTTAACCATACTGTACTTGTTTTAGTCAGCCAAAATGATTGAATAGCAAAACATACGAAGATAAAGGAAAACTGATATTTTTTATTCAATCAAAACAAGCCTTTTTATACTTTTTTGAAATTACAAGTCAGCCATTTCTGATACAAAGATCAAAGGTTGTTACAAGCAAATATCAAAACATAATCAAAGATAAACTTTAAAATTGAACAATAAATTTTCAACTGATTTTTAACTGATTATGTACAACTGAAAAAGTTCCAGACTTGTTCACAACTGATATTGATATGCCAACTGTTCCCATCGGTATGCCCGTTTTTCTTCGAGTCGTCGCCATTAGTGATGCTATTACCAGGTGCTACTTCCTCGAAGTCATCCATATATTTCTTCCAGAACCAATGCTGCTTCCACACTCTCTCTGTCATCTCTTCAATCGGAACGTTTTTCGTCTCGGGGACAAGGAAGAACACGAAGAATGACATGATGAGAACCCAGCCGGAGAAGAACAAGAAGATGCCATACTTGAAATGGCAGAGCATTGAAAGGAAGGCCTGAGCTATCACAAAAGTGAAGAGCAAATTCACACAAACGGTTACACTCTGCCCGGCAGAACGCGTCTCGAGAGGGAATGTTTCGCTGGGAATTAGCCAACCAAGAGGTCCCCAAGACCAAGCAAAAGCAGAGATGAAAGTACAAATCATAATAACAACCAATACTGCAAAACCAGTGTGGAGATTTTCCGAGTGGTCTTTAACCTTGATTCCCAGTATAATTGCTATTATCACTTGAGAGAAGAACATTTGGATTCCAGCTTCCAGTAACAGAATGCGACGTCCCACTTTGTCCACTGAGTAGACGGATACGAGAGTTGAGATGACATTAACTGCCCCCGTTATAACAGTCGAGTAAAGGGAAGCGTTGCCCCCAAATCCCAAAGTGTTAAACAGGACTGGGGCATAAAACATGATTGCATTGATTCCTGTGAATTGCTGGAAGATCTGTTACACGTGAAAAAAACAGCAAAAGTATCAGTACAAAACTGAGATGTATATAACAACAAATTTAGTTCGAAAATGAACCAGGTGAGATGGGGAAAGTGCAATTTTGCTATTAGTAAAGTGTGAGAAACACTGACCTGCAACGCAATAGCAATGACAAGTTGGGGCCGGTTCCTCCGTTTGAGCAAATTTCTGAATGGGTGCTTCACTTCTTTGGCTATACGACTAGCCTCAACAAGCTCCAAGAACTCGGGTTCAATCTTGTCAGTGCCCCTAATCTTTCTGAGCACAGCTTTTCCTTCTTCCAAGCGACCACGCTCAACAAGACTATTAGGAGTATCCGTCACCAGGAGGGCTCCAACAGTTAGGAGAACGGCAGGAATGCCAGCCAAACCCAGTGATAGTCTCCAACCCCATCCTGCATCTATGCTGTTTGTTGCAAGGGAAAATCATTGAAGTTAGTTCATTGCCTTAGGATTTTCAGACATCCGGCAGATAACCAATGAATATAAATATGATGTGTAAATCAACTTAAATACCATATAATACAAAATATCAAATTTGCTGGTGGCGTCAGATTATTAGACATTGGATTAAAATCTCAAATTAGCTGCCATTTGGGATTCAAAACGTTTGACTATGTGCAACAGAAAATAAAATTTGTATATCGTTGACCAATCAGCAAGAGAGACCTTGCAATAAATGAATAGAAGTATCAGGGTACTATTATAAAACTGGTCAACCTTGAAATTAAGCGTCATCTACCAATAAGTTTACTTGCCTTATCCTGGGAAGTTATCAACTCTATAAAGTATTCAGCTATTTACTTAATTTCAACAGTCAAGCATAGACTTTGGGACATGCTAGGGAAGCGAAATCAATGATGAACTAACAGTTTGAATAGGAATTTGTAGTTTTTCCAATGGTTGCCACCTTCATCTACCTAGCGAGAGCACGTGTACTGTGATACCGCCTTAATTTGAAGAGAAAATTATAAAGGTCAAATTCAAAGCAGAGGTTCACAGATTCTTTTTGTGCTCTTTTATCATCAATAAAGGAAGAATTGTGGTTAATTTGACTTACTGGGAGGTCCCGTAATTGACCAGATTGGCGAAAAGAATGCCGATGGTGACGTTAAGCTGGAACAGTATGTTAAGTCCTCCACGTATCCTTGTTGGGGCTATTTCCGATAGGAACAGAGGCACAGCCTGTTTTATATTCATAACACAACATCGTTAAATCAGGAACAATAATAAACACATCATTTCCCAACAAGTAAATCCCGACCACTTGGACAGTACGAGCACAATAATATAAATAGGCATGAAAGGTTTCCTGTATTTGAAAGGGATCAGCAAACAATAGGTAAAAAGGACATGAAAAAGAAGTAAAAGAGAGAACGAATTAAGCTAGGTGGCATCTTGTGTCGTCTTATTTATTGCTGCGTGTGATATCAAAACTTGTCCACGGGGGTTGTAGAACTCTATAAATTTTGAAGTTTCAACTGTCACGCAGGTTGTCAGCAAACAATAATATATGTATAAACGTCAAATTTTCTTGCATGAGCAGCTGAATTAGGGTCCAAGTAACTACTGAAGTATATGGTAAACAATTCAAAGGAAAATAAAAAGGACTGAAGACTATGAAGTTAAAAGAAGGTCTACATCAATAATCAACGTAATTTACCCCTAAAAAAAAAGGACTTTTCTGCAGAAAGTGATTATTAAAGCAACGAGGAAGATAAAAAGAAATTCTTCCAGTCGAACTTCCATTAGATTACTCCAAGCTAATGATCACTATGACATGATGCTCTGTTATATGCAGCCAATAAGGAAAACAAAAGTCTCAATCACCCTAAAAAAAAGTCAAACTAAATTATAATTTAAAGAAAAAGATTTGGAAAAATTGTGGATGATTAAGACCATCGGATACAAAAGAGAGCATGCAATTTTCATGATCTCTTATTTCATTCATGAGCTCCTCTTGCACCCAATCGATGGGATTAATTAGCAGCCTAATGTGGGGGACATTAGTCCCCACCAGCCACTGGCCTATCATGCAGTAAAAGCCCATTCTACGTGAATGCCAAAAAGAAATTGGCTTCACACAAGAGAATTAAATGAACTGAGTTCTGACTAAAAACATGCCATATACATCAGCATCATTTCAGAACATGAAGACTTAACTTGATGAATTAATATGATGTGGATAAGGGCAACCTTAACTGGAGACAGCACAACATGCCATTGTTTTAGTCTATGTTTCACTTTCACAGTGAACTTCCTTAATCACCTGAAGTCCTCAATTGCCGACAATTATTCAATGTAATAACAAAGTTATATTGCAAATAACCATCAACTAACCTGATTGGCAAAACCAACTCCACAACCAAGCAAGATCCTTCCAATAATGAGCATGGCAAGATCTTGGGCAGCAACATTAAGCACGACACCAACTATGAAGAAACAACCAGCAATCAACATGGTTAGCCTCCTGCCTAACCTTCTAGTGGTGTACGATGCAAAGAAGGTAGCTGTTAAGCCAGCCAGGTACAAGGATGATGTGAACAACTGCAGCCCTTGATTATCATACTTGCAGTAATTGCTATCCAAGTCCTCTCTCAGAGTCCTCCTGTACACAACCGGGAAGAACTTTTCCAAGAACTCTGGCATCGCCGTAACTCCCCCTGCATCAATTGAACCCATAAAATCAATTAAGCTTACCTATATTCATGTGCTAGATCAGTGAAAACGAATGATAATATTTTAAAACACAGAATTAGAATACGGTCTCCACTTCTATGGAGATTTGAATTTAATCTGATATATCAATTAAACAAATACATTAAACACGTGGCGCAAGTTAGCCGGATCAGTCAGTCACATGGATAGTCCATTGGTCGTCATAGAGACGGGAGGACAACCAGGTTTCACCGACAAATGTTCCGACCGTAACAAACCCCCGGTGAACGGTGGGAAGGTGCCGGGAATGGTGAAATACCGAAATTACCAGTTTCAGTAGATCAATAGTAGGGGCATTTTAGTACTTTCAGCACATGAAAGTTGAAAGATTTCAACTTTGGCGGGAGAAAGTAATCTCTTCCTTTTTATTTCTTTTTACAGATTTACCGCAACCAAGATGCGAACTGTTGTTTTTTTTCCTTCTTTATTAATTCAAATGTTCTGCAACAAAAAAATCAAATTTCACAGTTTGGTATGATATTTGGAAGTGTTTTCGCCATTGAAAACGTTTTACAAGAGTGTTTTTGTGCAAAAAAATGAATTTCAAAAACCATAACAACCCAACAATGCGCAATCTCATCTGTTGATCATATTCTCAACATCAACACAAACCCAAAAAGAAAAACAAGAAGTGCAAAATTACCAGAAACTCCAACATCATAGCCAAACATGAGTCCTCCGGTGGCAGCCATTATACAAGAAATGATAACAATCGGCGTGATTTTTGCCTCAAATTCGACTCCGGCCGGCGGCACGGAGGCCGAGAATCCACCGCCAGGCATGCTTGTTTCCCTATGAAGAACTGACCTGATGTTTTAACTCTCTTGTTCAAAGACAAGAAGAAGAAGACAATCAAGAGATTGCTGTGAAATGAACCAAGTAGCGACGACGTCAGGGTTTATATAGAGGAGGAGACGACGTAATGCTCGAGCAACGAAATAGACGACACAGTGGGTCACCACCATCAAGATCTTTACACGTGGCTAAGTGTTTCTTTAATTCTAATGGATATAGTAATAATTAACAAATTAAATAAATCATTTTCTACGTCGGCTGGTTGGTTGGCTGGCTAGCTAGTCAAAGAACGGCTCCTTGCATGTACGGCTCCGTCTTAAGTGTGAAACCAAGAGTACAAGTGGTGAATATGCAAGCAAGGATGAGTCGATGAGAACTGAATTCGTGGCATGTCGTTATAGCATGATGCAGCGGTGTGTCCGTAAGGCATTGATATTTTTGGTCAATTCGATTGGCAATGGGAGCTAATTTTTTGGTCAATTTAATAAAGTAGAGTTTGTTTTGCAAATTTGTTTTGACGAAAATGTGCAAAAGCAAGAAAAATCAATGGGTTGTGCTGATTCATCCATAAATCAACGTGCAAATTTGTGTTGACCAAAGTGTAGAAAGCCAGCCAAGACTCTATTTACTCTAAATTTCAAACAAGAAAGTTGAAGGTAAGATATATCAAAGAATATATTAAGCATCACGATTTTATTATATTAATATAATTTAATTTTTAATATTTTGTATTTTATGTTAAAAATATACCAATATATATACTAGTCAACTACGGGTATGACTTGTGGACGCCTAATTTGAAAATTAACAAAGCTGAAAATGCAGCTTGGAAACAAGCCAATTTGACCACTCCGGCGCACACAAAGAAAACGCAAACAATTAACGAACGACATCTGTCCGAATTCCCAAATTTCTGGTCATTCCAGACCCCGCTTAAATCTATGAACTAATGCAATAGAAGAAGCATTGTGGAAAAAATAAAAACAAGTGGCTTGTGTCAATTGCAACAATGTCGAGAGGAAAAATCCTCTATGGCTTCCCAAAAGCAACTTGAAATAGCAGACAAATAATCATCGAAATAACCACCATTTTCTTCTCTAATTTTCACTAAATTGTGATAAAATTATCGGGCGATATATTAAATATAAAATCTGTTTAATTTTTATTATTTATTTTAATAAAAAATTTTGATCCAAATAAATAGAGATTTATTACCATATTCATATGAACATGTACTAAATTTTTTATGACTCAAAACCGATCGATCTAGTCATGAGCGGGTTGATTTTTTTTTTTATTTTAAGTCTTATAAACTTAATTTTAAATTTAACACGTAAAAAAAAAAAAAAAAGCACCATTACCCATGATACAATAACCAACCCCAAATAAATATTGTAACAATAACTCACAATTCTTCAACAAAATTCTTAATTAACACATTACCTTTAAGACAATTATAATCCAACAAGTTTTGTATTAATGCGTTAATGATCTATCTTGTTTTAAAAATAATCATGCTGCCCTAGTATTTTCCACGTGCCAAAAACACTTCTACAAAACATAATGATGTAGGATAGCAATGTGATCTCTTTATTAAAATGAAAATTGGATATCTCACATGTGAACTAAAATAATTGATTATGTATAATTTAAGGGAAAGTTGAACTTAAACAAATCTTATTATCACTTTATGATAAATGAGAAATGGAGCTCTAACGCGGCATGGTCTAATAATAAGTGTCTAAAATCATATAATTTATTAAAAATATATATTTATATAATATTTCAACTATGTAAATTGTTAGTATTATTTTCAAGATCACGTGTTGTGTAAAATTTAAATATATAAATATATGATTTATACGTGTTATAAAAGTTTATAATTCATTGACGGGTACATGTATTTGTATTAAAATATCGTTCATATTTAAGTTAGAAATAATGTTATAGTGTATTTTATTTTATTTTTTTATGGGTTCTCGGAATAAAATTCAAAGAAATGATGTCATGATATAAGGAGAAGACAAGAAAGATTCACACGCTACACACATTTTGGTGATTTAGCCAAATATTGATCTGTAATTTGGAGGCACCAAATTTGACCACGAAATGGGTGATTCATGAAAACGATAGGAGAGAATTTAAGGCTTTGTTTGGAGGCCAAGAATCTGGTTTTTTCTTCTTTATACTTTGGATAAGGTTAAAATGACAAAGAATTAAAGATGTTTTTGGGCAAAAGCAAAAAAGCGCTTTTGTGAGATTCACAAGACAAGCCGAAAAAAGGCAGAAGTGCTTTTGGGTAATGCAAATAGAAAGAAAGATATGAGAGGAGACTCCAGACAATTGGCAATTAAGGTGGGTACCTTACTTTGGACTTTTCGAGTTCATGCACCATTTGTACTTCATATTTAGAGCCGTGGTTGGTTTTAATTAAAGCCCGCCATCTTTAAAATTGACAATTTGCATTAGCACGAGATTAATTGCAAATTAGGGTTGATATTAATTTGAACGAATGAATGAATTTAAAAGTGAGAAAAGTAGAAAGTATGAATTGGACCAACCCCACGTTTAGAAAAAAGAAGAGTAAGAAAGTCAATATCATGCAATTTGAGGAGTACATGGATAACGAAAAAGAAATAAAATAATTAATTAAACGTGATAATTAATACAAAATTTAACAGAGTTAATTATATTTTTAAATTAATGTGTAATTAAAAAAATTTTAAATATAATTTTTTTAAAAAAATATAATAAAAATTAATTATATTTAATATTTTTAATTTTTATATTAATCATTTTAAATTTTTTATAATATCAATTTCAAATTTTTACTTTCATGCTATCAATTATAATAATAAGCCATTTGAATCAATTTAAGTATTAGAAAGATGAAAATGATCCAACTCATGAAACACTAATCCCTCGTAAGAATTAATCATGGTGGATTGAGCACATCATTACATAAGAGGCTTCTTTTTGAAAGTTGGGTTCATTTTTCTTCATGTGCTTTGGTCATTGTCCAGGCGAGTAACGCAGTTCAAAAAGGACATTTATCAGAGCTTTGAAAATAAGCAATGCCATGCCCATGCCGCAACTTAGTTAATAAATTCTACTTCATTACATCGTGTATGATTGTAGAGTGACAGCTTGCCAACAAAACGAGGCCAGAAATGTAAGTGCCCATGCATGACTAGCGTTGTACTTGTAAGCTTAATTAAGGGTAATTTAGAACAATTTTAATTTAAAATTTAAATCAATGATAAAATTATAAGTTTTAATTTGAATCAAATAAATTTAAATTGATTATAAAAAATAAAATAAATAAATTTAATTTTAAAAATATAAACTCAAACATAAAAATTATTTTTTAAAATTTTATATTAATTAAATTTAAATAAAATCTATTATTTATTGATTAAAAATAATAAATATTAAATATAAAATACCAATTTTAAAATAATTGAATCCGTTGAGTTTTAATTTGAATTAAATTTAAACTAAAAATTAAATTAATATTTACTAATTTTATTTTTAAAAAAATTAAAATAAATTTATAATTTTTTAAACAATTTTAAATTATTAATCAATTTAATTAAAAATTGCTCACCCTAAATTTAATTGTGAACCCACTTGATTGGCGTAGGCCCATGAAACCACTGAGACTACTAAAGTTGGTTCGCTGTCTGATCCAGAACTGCTCATTCTGAGTTTGGCCCACAAATTGTTCTTGCCGTGTCAGGTACGTGAAGTAAGACCAAGCTTTCAATAAGCAAAGGGATACGATCCATGGTACATCCGAACGTCAATGTTTTATCGGCGGCGTGAAGGTAACGAAGAGAGCCATGCACGTGTACAAAGGATATTGACTCTGCAGTTGAAAATTCAATCCTTCCTGCAGAAGAAGCCGGTTAAAATATATATATATATATAACTTTGTCGAGAACCAAATTTTGCCGAGAAACAAACAGGACCACATTCAGAATATCACTGTGTTGACAGTCTCCTTCTAGCTTTTATTATTCTTTCCCTTTTTCACAGTTTCCTTCGGGCTTCAGGTAAGATCAGAGCATTCAAAGGTCTTTGCGTAAGTTACCCATTGCATTTATCATCTCTTGACTTATAATTTTTCTCCCTGGTTGTGGCTTATCTTCTCCCCAACTTCATTGACTTTTTTAAAAGAGAAATTGTATTAATTACCATATAATTGTATCCAAAAAGTCATTTATATTGGTATTGGATAAAGAAATATAAAATTTAAAATATATTATATTACGATCCTAAAATTTTTAAAAATTATTTATTTAATTATTTTTACATTGGAAAACAAATCAATTATTATGAAGCTAAGAGGGAAAACGTGTGCACTAAATCAAACATGGCCTGCGGTTGGCAACGTGACACTTGTCACACGCACACATACAAAATAGCTATATCTGCGACGAATTATGAATAATTTGTCGTTACCTACTCAGCTGCCGGTCTATTTTAATCTACCAAAATCTTGCCTAATATATACGAAGCTTGTCATGTGCTCACTAATGACGTGTGATGGTTTTGAATTTACATTCGTAACCTTGGAGAAAGCCCATTGTCGGAAGCAGAAAGGCCTGCTATCGGACAAATTGGGTTGTGTACTTTCTTAGAAGCCCAATTCATTAGTTGGAAGGGGAAGTGTGAATTTGGATTATTTTGTACAATTAATTAATCATGATTATTAATTCAATTTATTTCTAATTAAGAAAGAAATTAGGTTGATTAGAATTAATTAATTAGTTAACCTTACATTAATTAATTAATTAATTTCTTGGCTTAGAAAAGAGAAGTTAAATGAAGAACATTAATAACGGGAAAATATGACATGAATGCAATAATCACGGACCAGTAATTGATCGCCACTTGTAAAGCTAGCACACCAATACTTCGCCAGAGCAAAAGGACACAGGATAACCATCACAATCCACAAATCACCCTTCACTTTTCCCTACTGTCGCACGTGGGATCACACCACGTGGCACTCACACGTGCATTCCCCCCCGGGTCTTTTGTCCATAACATAATTGTGATTTAAAAATAAAGGATATGTTTTTAAAGAGGGGCATTAGAGAAATCGTCGTGTGCCACTGCTGCCATGTATTATTATTATTATTATTATTATTATTTATAAAGCAAATAAATAAATACTAATAATGGTAAGATTAGGTTAAAATAATCCAAATTTCAATACAATAAACAAAGCCCTTACCTTATTTTTTTTTTTTATAATTTATTTTAAACATACACGATTACCTCCTAAGCAACACTGTATTAGTCTATAATTAAATTAAATTTAAGACAGATTAAGAAGAAGAGAGGTTATTGTTAATATTAAAGGAAAAGTAAATCTAAACCTCTAGGCTGATAGCTTACGTGCATAAATACAACGAAAGAGGGTGATACCAAATTTTTTATTTTTTTTTAAAAAATAAATATAAATAAATAAAGTGGAAAAGTAATGGAAAGTGGTGTAAAGGTCATTGTATGGTTTGTCCCACTTTGTGGACTTTTCATGTACATTTTGTTATTTCAAAGATGGCCCCCGCCAACAATTTTTTTTTTTTAATTTTATTTTTTTTTATGAATTAATGGCCATTTAATTAATTCTGTTTGGCATTGCCCCCATGCATTAATAATGTCACAATAATAGCTATTTTTTAATCTTTATAAAATTATATTTATTTTGTTGAAAATAATTTCTTATTTTTAAATTTAAAATACCAAATTCGTATAAATTTACGGTCGAATTTTAATATTATTATTTTAAATAAAAAAACTAAGTTAAGAGAATTTTTCTGACCCAGTTAATATCAAGCTATGCGTATATAATTCAGCAGTAGATACGACAACTATACCGTAAGATCTCCTTTACATTATATTAATACCTAGCTTTGCTTTTTAAAATTTGGGAAACAAGTTCAAAACAAGCAAGGCATGATACTAATCGGAGTATGCCCATATTGATACAATAAAACAGTTGTACTTTCTTATTCATTAATTAATTGATGCCACGATGGCATGCATGTTCGCCCTTTATAGTCATATTCTTTGCATCGAGAAAAAAATAATTCATTAATTATTAGATTAAATAATTAATCAATGACTGATGGGTGTTTAGCTTGACATTAGAGCAGGGAGTGTTGATGACGGCTAGGGTTATGTTTACCGTCTTAAAGACAGCCACGGAGGCATGATGACGTAGCACATGATTGAACGCGTGGCACTGCTTCGGGATTTCACGATAGCGGGGGAACGAATGAAAACTCGTAAAGCGACAAAGGGATATATTATGGTGGGTCCACCATTTTGGGTGGGCCCCTTATTTTGACGTGGCCGCATTGGTCTGAAAATATAATTATATTTTACTTGTCCGGTTTGGTAAAGTGACGGCATGGCTTATAAGATTTCACACCACCCAAGTTGCAAGTGCGGACAATAAATATCGTATTAATTATATTTAAAATGTCTTCCTACTGCCACGTAATGTTATTGTCAACACCGCCTTGTTAAGTTATCATTTCCTTTGTTAACAAAAGATATTTACTGGATATGGGAAGCCTTTAGCAAGATCCGAGGCGGAACAAGCTCTTTCCCACGTGTCATTATGTTTTGCTGCCACGTAACGAAAACGACATTGGCGTGCTGGACAACTTTCTATTCTCGGCATGTACGTAATGGGTACTCTGCCAAAAGCGCGTGGAGTAAAGCGAGAACTTAGTGGGGTTTCTGTTTTGGTGTTACTTTATTAGTTATTAATTTATTTTTTTCCCTTCTTTTATTTTTTTTGTAATTTCCCTTCTTTAACTGTGCGGTGAAATTTGACCGAGCGAGTGTAGGGTTTGTTCCCTGTTACTTTTTTTTAATTTTAGGAGTGGGTCCCATTACACGTCACCACAAGCTGCCACATCCCACAGAACGTGACGATAGGCCAAAGCTAGGAAATAATTTCTACATAGGCAGCTAATGTGGGGTCCACAGTTCTCGGAAGTTCCGTGAAATTGACCGAGAGTTCCTCTCACTCGCTGCGCCGTGATCTTGACCGTCGATTAAATACATCCAACGATGCAGATGGGGCGTGCTGGTCGACATCCACGGGCCTCTTTGTTCGGTGCCAGCTTGGGCTTGTTTGTGCCTTCGAATCTGGCTTCGGGGATAGTTTAAAAGCTATTATCGCCCCGTCAGACAAAATCGACGGTGTCCATGTCCTCTTTTAATGGCTACGGCAGATCCTATCCGTGGATTCCCTAATTTGGTGGTTTTATTGTGGGGCTACTCTTCCACTCGCTCTCTGTAATAACCAAAAAAGAAAATAAAAACGTGGGAACCGAAAAAATGAATTTGACCGGTTGGGACGGTATTTTCTGTGGTCACCTAGATTCCGTTTGATCGTCATTCCTTGGCAACCGGCTAACCGGATGTAGCCAGTCACGACATCCCTTGAGGAAATTGACGGGCCCAATTTGATCGTGATTCGTGGGCAACAGGTTTCTCTCTCCTCCTCGGCAGAGTGCAGTACAAACATATTTTTTAATTATTTATTTAATTAATAATAAATATTTTATTTGTTTGTTAGAATATTATACCAAATCAGTACGAGCGAGTAAACACGGAAGCTTGAGGGGGAAGAAAAAGCCTGACACGTGGAGATAATGTTCAGAAAAAGATTAAATAACCTACCGATAACAGCCCTCTTCAACGCTCCAGATATTGCCATGTTGGTTTTAGTCAATATCTACCGCTGGATCTGTCAGAATTTTAACGGTTGAGATTATAGCACGTGATAAAGCCACGAATCGTGACCGTTCACTGGGCTCGTGAGTAGAGTGAAATTGCCGAAATGAAGATTGAGACGAGAGAAAATAAAAAGAGGACAAGGAGAGAGAGGCGGAAAGTAGTAGAGAGAGAAGATAAGCGAAAGCTGTGATCTTTCAAGACTGGTGAATAGCTGGGTAGAAGATCTGTGAATTTAATCGGTTCTTTAGCCGGATACCTCCTGCAAACTCCAAATTCTGGTGACCCTCTACTCCTTTTCCGGCCAATTATGTCACTTTCCCGGTGATGAGAGGGAGGATTGGTATTGAAGGCGAACCTAATTTTTCACAACGAAACTAATCGAAGCAGAGATGGACAGAAACAGAGAAGCACGACGAGGAGCTACTATGGCGGTCTCAAATGCATTGTCGAGAAGACGACACAGAAGTAGCGGTCTTAGAGACTCTCCTGGTCTCAATTCTCACCAGATCTAATATCGTTATTTCTATTCTACCGAAAATTTGGCCTTTTAGCGATTCTGATGTGTTTCTTCTTTTTAATCTTGGTGCTTAAATTTTGCAGAAGAAGATAGTCCACTAGAGTTACAAGACACGGCGAGGCTAAGAGATCGAAAGAAGGACCGTGATCGTGACCGTGAACGTGACCGAGACCGTGACCGTGACCGAGAAAGAGAGAGAGATCGGCTGAGCAGGAGTAGTAAACGGCGGAGAAGCGATAAATTTATAAACGGGAGCATTAGAGAAGACGGAGGTGAAGATAGTTCAGAGGAGAGTGTGAACGACGATGAAGATGACGATGAAGATGACGGAGGTGGAGGTGGGAATTCTTCTTTGCGGATGCTCCCTCCGAATCCATCTACGTCATCGTCGACGATGTTGAATCACCACAATCATCAACACCACCATCACCATCACTATCATAATAGTAGTAATAATCACAATGGTAATACTAATAATACTCACAGTCGGAAGAGTTTTCCGCCGCCGGCTAAAGTTTTTAGAGCAGCGCCGGCAGTTAGTAACACCACTACGACAACCGCATCCTGGAAGGCAGCCGACGAGATGATTGGTGTGTCGGTACCTAGAAAAGCTCGGTCAGGTAGAGAGGTGGAAGAGATTTATTCTTCAAGATATTACTGCTTTCTTTGGTTCTGTTTTGTTGGGTCGTAATTTTTCATTTTGTTTGCCTTTCTTCTTTTCAACAGCATCTACTAAGAGGTCGCATGAATGGGCTTCAAGTGGCGTTAGTGTTGGTGGTGAACACATTCACCGGCAAGCATCTACCTCTCCGGTGAGGCCCACTGTAACAACAGTGTTGGCTACTCCAGCTCCGGCCTCACCTTCTTCTTCTAATGTTTCAGTTAGGAAGAAGATGGTCAGTTCAGTTTTAGCTGCTGGCTACTCCTTTCTTCATATCTGTTTTTCTAGTTCTGCACGAAGATGAGATGAATTGAATATCAATAATCTTGTTCATTTCTTTGTTTTAGAAGCCTAATGGATCCAAGCCAAGGGCACCAAAATCGTCGAGCAACAAGTCATCGTCCTCTGCGCAGGATGAGATTGAGATCGAAATTGCTGAAGTTTTGTATGGTATGAGGCAGCCGCAGGGTCCGTCTAATTCTGATTTGGTTTCAAGGGAAACCGTTAATAACAACAGCAATAACAAGTCCACCAGTGATGCCAAATCCAGAGTTTCTTCTCCGATCTCCAACTCTCCATCTATTCATCCTCAATCTTCTTCAATTTTGCCTACAAATTCTAGCTCTTCAACTGTTCCCATGTCCGCCATTGGTGAGCTTTCTGAGCTCAAGAAGCTCATTTTGTTCATTTTTACTTTGTATTGTTCTCAGGAGTGATGAATTTGTGTGGTTTTCATTTGGTTTTACAGCTCCGAAGAGGAAGAGGCCACGACCTGTTAAGTACGATGAGGATAATCTTTCAAATTTTACTGTGCGCAACAGTTCCATTTCCACCACAACAAAGGTAGAGATGGATCAGTCTACTAAGACTGAAACTCTGCAAAATTTGGAGAAGAACTCCGCCACTGTAGCAGCGAGAGATGGATCGACTTCATGCGATTTGGTGAGCACTCAAGCCTCCGAGCCACCGCTAGAATCCATGAAGCCGGAGAACAATGTTTTATTGTCGGATTCAAGGGGTCTGACTGAAGAATCAGAATTTGGAGGGGATTTAGGCGTCACTAAAGATGAGCCTCAGTCTCCCAAGAAGGAATCGACTTCTGGTCTCAGATTAGATGATGATCCTGGAGATTATGCGACTGCAATTAAAGCGTTAGTTATCAACAGTCTTAAAGCTTTTTATTTTCTTCTGAGAATTGCTTTTTTTTTTTTTTAAATCTCTTTGTTGATGTTTCAAGTTTGTTGTTCAGGAATTCAACGCCTTCTGAGATTGCGAACCATCGTGAGGAAAAGTTTCAAATAGATCTGATGGTGAGGATCTTGTTTTCAAAGAGCAAGGTCAATTTTTTCTTCATGCTCTGAATATTTTATAGTATTTTTGTATTTATCCTTTTTTTTTTCTGGGTCACAGGCTCCGCCTCCATCGAGATCGTCAGTAGAAAGGGACGGTGATAGTGACTTTGTGGCTGTAGATTTGCCATCGGTGGGTAGCTTTTGTTTTTTGTTTTTATTTTTTTAAAATCTCTCTCTATCATTTTAAGTTTCTGTGAGGATTAATATTGGACCCTCTCAGGAAACCAAGCCTGTGACAAAACCGGGCGAGAAGGAAATTAAAATTGTAAAGGATGACAGGAGAGCTGAAGCGGAAGAAAAGAAAGCAAAAACCGGAGCAGAAGAAAGTGAATCCCAGAAACCAGTTGTGGTCAAGGAGAGGAACATTGATCTCCACATTGATCTGGAGAAGAGTGATAGAGATGGTGGCAATGGTAGTTCAACTGGCAACAAACTGCAGCAGCACATCCAAAAGCAGCAGCCACAGCAACCATTATCAGTCCCTGAGAAAACAGGTAATATAAAAAATTCTCTTTCATCAATTTTTTTCCCTCGGGGGACTTTTTGTTCTCTTCCATTTGTTTTTGTTTATTTACCGATTTACTTGTTTTTGCTTACAGCCCAATCCAATTCTTTACCTTTGCCACTATCTGTGGCTAGCTGGCCCGGTGGTCTTCCTCCAATGGGGTATAGTCTGGTTATTCTGTTTCCTATTAATGCTTTTTAGTTGATTGGGAATGTGTATCTGTGTTTTGCTTGGTCTTTCCCGGAGAAATGATTCTAGTTTTATGAGCAGATACGTGGCACCTTTACAAGGAGTAGTATCCATGGATGGGAGCACAGTCTCTTCTGCTGCAATACAAGTCAGTCACGGTGGCTTCTTTCTTTTCTTCCCTTTCTTCTACCTTTTTAATTCCATAACTTTCAAAGTTTTTGGAACCATTTTTCTCATAAAATTTTGGACTTCTGCGCAGCCTGCACATTTGTTGTTTTCTCAACCTAGACCAAGGAGATGTGCGACACATTGCTACATTGCTAGGAATATACTTTACCACCAACAATTCACAAAAATGAATCCTTACTGGCCAGCGGCAGCAGGTTCCGCTTCACTTTATGGGCCCAAGGCATGCAATCTCAATGTTGTGCCTCCCACAGAACTGCATGGAAACTTTCCAGGCAGAGCTATGAATAGTGTGCAAGATAAGGGGCAGGGTCCAGCAATTTTTCCTGGTCATGCTGGGAAAGATAGCAAAAGTTCTCAACCTGCCACCATAATGGATGCTGCACAAAGGAAGCAAGTTATGCTTCAGCAAGCTCTACCTCCAGGAGCTCCTAGTAATATACTGGTACAGGTCTTCTCTCAAAACTTGTACTTGTAATTGTTGATTTTTTTGCCTCTGAAAAAGTTTTTTGACATGGTGCCTTTTATTCAATTTCAGCATGCTCCTGCTTTCATCTTCCCTTTGAGCCAGCAACAGGCAGCTGCTGCTGCTTCTGTTCGTCCGGGGTCTGTTAAGTCTCCTCCAGCTGCTAGCAGTGCTGCGGCAGCCGGTGCATCTAGTTCTGCCTCAGCAGTTACCAATGCAACAGCAGGAGCTGCAGCCACAGCAATGAGTTTCAACTACCCAAATATGCCAGGCAATGAGACTCAGTATTTGGCAATTTTGCAGAACAATGCGTACCCATTCCCTATCTCTGGACATATGGGAGCACCGCCTGCTTATAGAGGAACTCATGCTCAGGCTATGCCGTTCTTTAATGGGTCTTTCTATTCTTCTCAAATGCTACATCCTTCACAGCTTCAGCAGCAGCAACAGCAACCATCATCCACTCAGTCCCAACAAAGTCAACAAGGTCATCAAAACACAAGCATTTCCAGCAGTTCCTCATCGTCCCAGAAACATTTACAGAATCAACTGCAGAGACCACATATCAGTGGCATCAACGGTAGCACTGGAAACTTGCAAGGTTTTCCTGCCCCAAAGAACCAGCATCAAGTACAACTGCAGCAGCGGCAGCAACAGCAGAACCAACAGGTTTCTCATCAAGCACGCCAACTTGAGAGTGAAATGGGTGGTGAAGAGAGCCCAACAACTGCTGATAGCAGAGTTTCTCGTGCAAATATGGGTATCTATGGTCAGAATTTTATGCCTTTCCAACCGCCAAACTTTGCATTGATGACTACAACGTCAATGGGCGGTGCCACTGGTACAGGTGAAAAGAAGCCTCAACAACAGCAGAGCTCAAAGGCGGGAGTTGAATCTCTAATGCCTCAAACTTTTGCAATGACATTTGCTTCTATTAATGGCGCTACAGCTCCTGGCTTTGACATTTCTTCCATTGCACCGAATCCTGCTCTTCTTCAGAGCCTCCCAGAGGCCGTCAGGCATCACAACCAGCTTATGGCAGCTGCCCAGGCAGCACAGCAGAAAAAGAGTTACCGCGTCAATGAAGAAAGCAAAACTGGAGGCAATAATGATGGTCCTATTGTGGAAGAAGAAAGAAAATCGATGTCTGGAAAGCCATCATCAACTGTTGGGCAGTCCATTGCTTTCTCTAGGCAAGATCTAACTGATGCACCAGTTTCTGCAATGACAGGCAACACAGTCATTGATAGTTCAGCACGAACCCTTAATCTGGGTTCTGTGCCTGGCCGGACTTCTGTTTCGGTTATGCCAGCTTCTGTGAGCAGTGCCAATGCTTCTGCTGCTCA
Organism: Swietenia macrophylla; assembly: GCA_032401905.1. Lineage (NCBI taxonomy): Eukaryota > Viridiplantae > Streptophyta > Magnoliopsida > Sapindales > Meliaceae > Swietenia > Swietenia macrophylla. Next base: position 1,927,364 of record CP135582.1, read on the forward strand.
GCAGCAACAGCAGCGAAGTCAACAGCAGCAGCACCAAATGATTCAACATCACAAGCAACAGCAGTTTGCAGCTGCTGCTGCTGCCGCCGCAGCTGCTCGAAGCAAAACTCCAGCAACAAGTAATGGAACTGTTTACTCTGACCATCTACCTTCATCATCTATGGCTGCAAAATTCCCTAATGCTCTATCTGTGTTTCCGCAAAACCTTGTCCAAAGCAACAGCAGTCCAGTGCAGTCCCCACAGTGGAGGAATTCTGGGAGGACAGGCACTTCTCAAGTTACATCACCTTCTCTAGCTTCCTCAACTTCATCATCCCTTAAAAACCTTCCCCAACAGCAAGGCAGAACTCAGCAAAGCCACGCACAAATATCATTTGCGGCTAACCCCAAATCAACCGCTGCACAGGGACAACAGCCAACTAGTAATAACCAGTCTGCTTCTCCTCCATTGATGGTTGGTTCACCCACAACTTCTTCCATATCCAAGACTAGCGCTGGTGGAAGCCCAAGGACAACAGCTACCACTTCCACGAGCAACAAAGGTGGGCAAGCATCCTCGTTATCATCACAGCAAGGCAAGAATTCACCGTCAATGCCTAGCCGGAAGTCTTCTCCTGTTCCATCAATCCTTGGAAATCCCAGTATCACCTCTTCTTCAAGTACTGGAGCTAAGCCACAGATATCACAGCAGCAACAGCAACAGTTGCCAAAGCATGCATTGCAGCAGGCGCAACTGCTATTCTCTAATGCTGCCTACATGCAAGCCCAAGCTCAACATGCAGCAAATGTAGGTTCATCTGCTGCAGCTGCTAGTGGGTTTTTTGTCCAAAGGCACCGCGAGCAGCCGCCGCCACAGCAGCAGCATGGCTCAGCGGCAGCTTCATCAACTGGCATATTGTCATTATGCCCTCCGGTTACACATTCTAATACCAGCGTTTCTGATCCTACTAAAGCTGTTGCTGCAGCTAGCAATATGAAAGGTGGTGGCTTACCTTCACAGGGTCTTGTCCACACTGCCCAATTTGCAACTACACAGTCTTCTGGGAAGCCACATCCGCTTGTTCATCCTGGCTTTCCATATGTCCAGACTGTTCCGACTGCAGTGCAGGTGAAACCAGCAGAGCAGAAACAACCCGCTGGTGAGTAGAATTGTCCCCAGGTGCCTTAAATTGAGACTTGCATTATAGGGAACTAGAAAAAGGAGGTGGACCCTAGTGAAATGAATTATAGATTGCGGACATAAATTTTGGAATGGACCGGTGATTTCTTGCTCAAGAAATGACAATTTACGCACTTCTCGCCGGCAGCATCGGAGGAAATGAACACAATGAAAGAAACAACACTATCCAAGACACAAGGATCCTGACCCACAATTTTGGGAAGGAAGTTGAAATAGTGGGGAAAAGGCTGGTTCTTTGTGGAATGTTATCGCAAAATGTGTATTCAGCTTTGCTATGTACAATAAGTGTTCATAATCTGAAAAGGTTGATCCACAAGTCTAATTATATTTTCATTTGGTTTTGTGTTGAGCAGTGCAGGAGATTAAATTAGAAAAAAAAAAAAGGAAGGGTCTTGATGAAAGCATATATATTTCGTAGGGCGAAGGAGGAAAGGGGGAAGAGAGTAGAAGACCCCTCTATTTCCAATTTTTTTTTTTTCCCGGTTCTTTTATCAAAATTCCTCCACCTTTCTTTCTAATATTTGTATTTTTGTTATGCAGAAAGGGCAGTAAACAGTATCTGTCTCATTTTGGCATTAGTTTAGGCATTTGGGGTGTAAGTGTACATGTATATGTAATGGCACATGTAAGATTTAACTCGATCCCCATTTAATTTCTAAATTTTTATTTAACGCCCATCTCTTTGATTGATTGCACTTTGTTTGGTAGTGAAACCTGATTATGCCATTGAAAATGGAAAGAGAGTGACAGAGGTGTCTCTATCTCGTTCCGGGGTTGGCGATGAGATAAGGTAGATATTGTGTTGGACGAGTTGGAGCCTGGAGCGAAGTTCAAATTGTACGAGCCTACTGTAAAAATAAAATATAAAATATTATTTGCGGCCTTTTTGAGTTGGCAGATTTACCCTTCAAGTGTGCCGGTAATATTTACAAGATATGTGGGTAATAACGTAACATGGGGAATATATTTGGATGTTTCTAAGATGTTGCACTTGGTTTCTTTTTGCTGCTTTTGACAAGGGAAGCCAAGTAAAGACTTTTGTCTTTGGCAGAAGAGATCGGATCAGGGGACCTACAATAGGAATCAATAAATAGATAGAAAAGGAATCGATGGTACAATAATCTAAAGATTAGGTTATCACTTATCACACCAGTTTGACAGGTAGCGAATGTAAATGAAATTTGAATTATAAAGCATGTATAACTCCTAATATGTATCATTAATTGAAACTGGATGTTAAAGTGTTATTCTTTGTCCTAATAATGGACTTGTTGTCTTTATAAATTATATTTTATACATGGATAGAATAAGTTCAAAAAATAAAGATAAATTCTTCGGCCATTACAATTATGATGCTTCCGGGCATAAACGAGAGAATTAACTCCTATTACGTGCTGGTAATTGAATGCATCAAAATATTAAAAAAATCACTGTATATTAGTCAATTAAGTCGATGATAGTAGATAAATGGATACTATTTAAATATAGATAATTTAATTTTAATTATGTAAAATTTAAGGAGAGGTACGTGAAAATTTTCGTTAATAGAATTTGGACATGCATGTTTTGGGTGGAAAATATAAGGTATTTTTTTCTTTTTAAAATAAAAATTTTCGTTTATGGTATGATAGTCGTAGTTTGGTTGTCATGGGCATTAACAAATATATGCAAAGGGAAGGGGACAAACCAACACCAATAACAACAGGAAGCAAAGAAAAGCGAAGCATCATAGCACAACAGTAGGTGACCGAATTAGAGGGCCCCCTTGTTGTCTTTGTGCCCATCATTCATTCATTTTAATTCATCTTTTTTTTTTTTTTTTACTTAATTTTTTAATTAATTTATTAATTAAGTCATCGTCAACATCAAGTTAGGCTCGTCCTTCACTTTGTTCGTCCCCACGATTTTATAATGTTCAAATGTGTCAAATTACCCACCAAAAGTGTAATTCAGGGAATTGTTTATGCTTGATATTGACATAAGGGTCCATGTTGTTTATTTACAATATGTACCCACACCTCCTCAAACACTCACCGTGATTGACCAGTACTAGTAACCAAATTTATTACCAATATGAATTGATTGATTCTTACAAAGCTCAAGTAGACTTTGGGATTGGGGTTCTATTTCTACTTTTGCACAACCCCTTTATCAATTGGGTCGATGATACAATCCCATTTTACTCCTAGCAATCGCACACCCACTAAGATCTTTGATCAGAACTTGTAAAATTGACGAGTTCTTTCGGATAGATCCTGCCCTCCATGGTTAAAGAAAGAGACGCGTGTCAAAACATGTAATCACAGAGAGCTGTGAGTATCCAAAGGACGACTAGTTTTTCTAAATCCTAAAATACTGCGTCACAGACACAGTCGGTCAGGTTAAACGCAAAAGTCTACTGCCCACCAATCGGGAAAGAAGCTTAGTAGGACCCACTGTTAGATCTGTTTAATATTGTATACTGTCCTCATCTCGTCTCATCAACAAAGACAAGGATTTATTTTTTTATTTTAAAATTATCAAAATTTAGTTGAAAAAATATATTTAGACAGAGGGGGCACATGAATGTGGCGTCGCCCCACCATTGCGGGGTGGGTCCTCACTCGTGGGGTCCAGGATGTCTTTTACTCAACATGACAGGCTCGTGATTTTAGCTAACTTCGAAGAAGACCGACTGACCCTCTAGGCGTATAGAGGGGCTGTAATTCTGTCCGAACCTTTCAAAGTTGAAAGATTGAGACAGAAAAATCTAAGCCTTTCATTTCTTCTGATCTGATTTGACGTGTCGTGATGCGACGTGACGCGATGCGACATACTCGAGTCTTAGGCTCGCGGCAAGTTTAAGAGGGTATTCTTGTAACAGCGCAGGTTTTTTTTAAATTCAACACAGTTTTCCATTCTATCCTGGAATGGAAGTGATGGCGGGATAATGATCATGCCAACTTATCCCATGCCACGTCATCCGATAGATTAATAATTAATGAACCGCTTTGAAAGTAAATTAACCTTGCATTGAATGCGGTCCCGTCCATTCAAGATCTTCTGTCTGCATAATTAACATTAATAAATAAGATAATTAATTATTAATATCATAATCTAATGCTCATTCCAAGGCATTATATAATAATGATTCATTATTCAATTTGAAAGATTCTTCGCAATATTTGGTATGATCAGAAGTAGTGGCCATGAATCCATGACACTAATAGTTAATTTATTAATTGGGAGATATTCCGTCGATTTAACATGGGAAACCCAATCAGATATGATTTAATTAAATGATTGTTGTTTGGATGTGGGGGCCAAAACATTGCTTGACAGATTAATTATTGACTAATTAAATAAATCATTTGGAACAGACACTAGAAGCCAGTCATTTCCGGTCTAGATTGATACAAAAATCTATTCTGATTTTAATTTAATTTAATAATAATAGAGTGATGTGGGTTGGGTGGGGGGGGGGGGGGGGTTGCGCGGTTACCTCTGACTCTGACTCTGACTCGACTTTCAAGTTGTGTATATATTTTAAGTTAAGCAGAATAATTATCAATACTAATTATAATTAAAGTTGAAAATTGATTCTTTTTGGGGTATTAATTGTTCAAGGGATTAAGGATAACATTGTTTGATTAGAATCAGAGCACGATCTAAGCCATGTGGATTGGATACAATCTCCAATACAACCAACACAAGCTTATTGCCACTCTACTGTTTTTCACGTATCAATCCTCATCATAATCCCATTTACTGTTCATATTAGTTGGTCAATTAGAGAGGAACCCTTGGCTGAAATCCTATTTAGAAACAAGCAACTTCCCTGAACATTAGCTGAAAATGCTCTCCCGTTTGGGGGGGGGAAGAATTGGCATGGCCAAGTGGGGGGAATTTCGAAATCATGGTTTGCATTTGCATGGCCAATCCTAATTCTATATCCAAATGATATGAACGTAATGCCAGACAATTTATATGCGCGGGAAGGATAAATGGGGCAATAATCTGTCTTGCACCGTAAAGAATAATGAGGTTTCTCCAATTTTCCAGTTTCAACAGTAGTTGCAAATGAGCAATTTCCGATATCGATTTCGACAGTACTATCACAAATGGGTAAAACAATAGCCTAAACCATGCTGCCTTACTCCAACCATTCATAGGATAAATATACCTGTGACTTCTGTTGCCATCGTGTTTCTATTTCTATACAAAGGCTTCTAATAGAGACTTACTGAAGCGGAGCGATATTCGGGGTGACACGCACTTTTAACCTCCTTACCTACCTTATAACAGAGCGAAAGAAGAGAAAAATAAAAAAAAGACTTGACATAGTGATCAATGTGTGTATCAAGGGATTTGGTGAACCTCCTCCTGGATCGAATGTCTTCAAGCCTTACGAATTGTTAGTTAATGCTGCTATCTCCCTCTCCTGCTGTTTCTTGAGATATCTCTGAGCAGTTGCAGTCACAATCTTCACAAAGAAGTTCATGAGCATAAGCCAGACAAAAGTGTTCCAGACTGAAGCAAATGAGATATCCCACTTCTTTGGCTGAGAAGAATTTAAAGAAATAAAGCCATATAAATAAGGCATCATACTGCCCAAACCATGCAAAAACTAGATGAATGCAGTTCCATGTATTGAGAGAGTACCTTGATATTTGAGGGAGGCTGTGGTTTCAGGTACCTTGATCTGATACTATGGAGTTTAGCTGTGAGGTTGGGCAGGACAGGAGCAAAACCAGGTAGAAGGCTGAGTACCCAAATCAACTCATTCTCTATCCAGTCAAGCAGCTGATTGTTACAAACAGAGATTATAAAAAACGTCTGCAGCATAGGAAAAAAAAAAGGAGCACCAATAGTTAGGGCCAGAAGATTACAATTCTGGATCAAGCTTCTAACAACCATACGTAATTTCAACTCTGAACTGGTAAAAGTCCTGAAGCACAAACCTGTATGTGAGTTTTAATAATTGCCTTTCCAAAAAATGTAGCAAGAAAGAACTTCCAAAATGGAATCCCAAATTGACCACACATAATGCCAGCAAGGTCAAAGAGTGGATTTGGTACCTAAAAAGAAAGATATCTAGTTAAGCAGCAAATTGCAGATTATTGAAAACTTCCAGGACAATAAGCTCAAAGTAAACATATCATGCATGGTATATTGCACTTAAGAAAAGGATATGTAGCTGAAATATCAGATAAAATACAAGCCCCAAAAAAGATGAAGAAGAAGAAGAAATTGGAAGATATCAAATATTTTAAAGGGGCTTCAGCGGCTCATCTAATTACAAATTTATGGGTTTAAGAAAAAAAGTTTGGTCCAAAACGTATGACATTAAGAAAACACATAAAGATAATGTAAAACATTCTGAAATGAAAGTTTGGCCCAAAATATATGACATTAAGAAAACGCATAAAGGTAATGTCAAACATTCTGAAATGAATTCTTATATCACTTTCCTTTCTTCATAATAACTTTAACCAAAAGTCTGTAGTGGGTGGAAAACACACGTATACACACACGAGTAAGAAAAAAAACTATGGAGTATGTCACACCTAACAAGTACCATTTATGTAGTAAATGTCCGAACAATCTTCACATAAAATAGAGACAGAAAATGAACAATTGAAATCCAGACTAACCGAAGCAAGCACTAATATTGTCCAGAAGTTCAAGTGTTGAGAGTGGGTAAAGAACCAGTGTTTGATTTTTTTTACGTGAGTAGCTATGAATCCATCATTTTCTGTTGGTGAATCATCTAATTCATCCATGGCATCCAGTCTACTACCTGATATACGCGCTGCATAAATTGTACAAAGAATAAAATTAGAATGTAAACATAATGTAAGATCTGCCAAATCCTGAAAAGTGAAAACTAATAATATCATTAGCCTCCCGTGCCAGAGGAAATAGAAAAAGATATGCATGTAATCACACAGTTATGACCAATCATTCGTATTTATTTATATCAAAATTGATTGCATGAAACAGACAAACATCCATCCACATCCAAGCCATCACAGTCTCACCACTCTTAACATTTCCAAAAACCCAAATTAACCAGATACAAAGATAGTCATGCACACAGAACTAGGCAAACTCTAGCAAAGTTCCACAATTGCCAAATCACAACATACAGATCTAAAGAAAGGACTCTTATCAATTCCCTTTACATCAGATCATGCAATTAGTATTTACATTTGAAATACCACACACCAGAAATGTCATCATTCCTAAATAACAGCTCAATTTTCCAATGCTTTGTTACTACTCACACAGGGAGTAGAACATTGACCAATATCAATAACTTACCATGTTCTTTTTCATGTAAATTTTCAAGTTCAACATATAGTTCAAATATTGCGTGAGATTATAGTAAACCAAACATAGTATAACACATAATTACATAGTTTTCCGATTAGAAAGATCAGTTAGGTTTAAGGATATATGACTCAGTTAAGACCAAGGGGGCAAAGATGCAAGACTCAGATCTAATGACCCTCTAACAGTTAGGACACAGGAATAAGACCAGATTTTCAAATTATTCAATTTCCTGCCAACTACTCGTGTTGGTTCTGGATATTGCAACTTGTTTATTCAAAGATAATGATGTTCATTGAGTTATGTAAACAAGGAAAATCTACGGTATCCAATTGAATTCATCTTAAAAGGCAACATTTTCATCGCGTCCCCACTTTTATTTGGACCAAGCAAGTAGGAAGTACTGAAAGCGGATGTGGACCAGTTGTCATGTTCCGTACCATGTTTTTTTTTTCAAATATTTCAGTCACTCTAAAGTAACCATAAAACAAAAACTATTCTAGGAACATGCTAAAAGAAATTATCAAACCCAACTTTACAAGATATTGAACTCATCATTTGTTCAACCCTGTCTCAGAATATTCTCAGTGAATTAGGATCCACTAAGGCTCAGAAAGGCTAGAGTAACCAAAGAAATTCCTAAAATTAGTGGAACTGGGGTGATCTCCAGCACAATCTGTGACAAAAAAGAGTCAGAATCTAAGACACTGTATGGTAGAATAGAATAATATCAGATCAACCTTGATGCAACAACGGTTGGCAAGAATCTATAATTGGAAAAAATTTCTTTGCTTCCCTACAAAGTCCTTAATAGCTTGCCTTCAACATGTTCTATCATTAGTTGATTTGAGTGTCAAATGTTAGTTACATAAGTACCAATGCATAATTTTCCAGTCATACCTGCCCTTGAGATAAAATAAGGAGGAAGCTCCCCAAGTGCAGTACCAACACCCCAGAGAATAGCCTCAAGCTGTATCTGAGGCAATATGCTCCAAAATGGAACCCGTGAACCTTCTGACGATAAAAATAAGGGGGGTCCAAATTCACAGCAATCCTTATCAAGCCACGACGGACCTCTTTTCAGCTGTATTGTATCATACGGAGCACTTTTTAAATCAACTCGGCCACATTGCATTGCTTTTATAGTGAATAGTGCAATATGAGGGCCCAGATAAAGGACAAAAGTGTGCAAACCAGAACCTGAAAATAAGAAAGAAAAATGCAAGTTCACAATTTCAGGGCAATAATGAATTAAGAACAGCAGGTCAGGTATATCAATCATGTTGTTTGGCCCCAAAAAATACAAACATGTATAAAATGCGGACACCAAAAACTAACTAGTGGATGTAATACTCTAAACAAATTGCTCACTCCAGTAGAGAAAACTCTAGTCACTCGGCAGACAAACAGCTCAAATTGATGCCGAATACAAAGATAACAAAATTCACAGGCACAGCAAACATAACAGACAAAAAACTATCCAGCACATCCAACTATCCAGCACATCCACTTTATTATAACAGAAAGGGACGACATGCTTCAATATAGATTTATGTGAGCCACAATACTATGAATTGAGTGGCATCCCTTGGATTATCCTTATTATTATTATTATTATTATTATTATTATTATTTCTTGAAGAAATAAAAGAGGTTTGACAGAAACATCTTGGATAGGACCGGTGGTGTCTATTTTTAAGTGGCTACGTCCTTATTAGAATCAATGTGTCATTGCTGTTGACGCCGTGATGAGATTATATCTATCTCAGTCTCTCTCTCTCTTAGACACACACACATATGAGGATACAAACCCATTTTCACAGAAACACATACAAATGAAACACGTCACTTTCAAGAAAATATGGCTTGCCAAAATTTAACAACGAAAGAATGGCAGAACTGGGAAGGTATAATCAAACAATGTTAGGGACACAAGTCCATTTCTCCTCTCTCACTTACAAATACACACAAATGAAGTATCTTGTGTTATGAATGTCTGCCACTCCAAAATTTAACAACCAAATAATAGGAGAACCATAAAGGTATTATCAAAACATGACAAGTTGACTGTATCTATGTTATAATATAGTACATTTTATAATGTTCAAAAAACACTATTGAATATTTAGTCAACAGACAGATTTAAGATGATTTTTCTATTGCTACTCCACAATAGCTATGACATAAAGAAAGACTGCGTACAACTAATTGTTTAACTTATCAGGAATGCTCCTCCAGACACTAGAAATTGCATGAACCAGGGCTGCATTAAAGTTCTTACCAAGACCAATAGAAGATGCGACACCTAGGGCTATCCACCACAATCCAAACCGGAAATATTCAGAAAGCTCCTCAATATGCTGCAAAAAATGACATTGCAGGAATTAACCAGTCGGAAATCATTATATACAGTAAGACAATATAAACTAACAATGCTTTATGAGCAGAAAAAATAGAAGCAAAAATGATGAATGGGTCATTTTAATTCTCTTTAAATAAGAATTGCCTCTGTATTTTAGAGGTTCTAGTACAGCAAGCAAACAAAAAGAAATAACAAACATGAAAAACCTATTACCAGCAATTTTAGAAAAGCATGACATCACTTAGCAAAAATATCATAAAGAAAGAATAATACCTTTTCATGAGGACCATCAATAGTCACAAGCAGAATTACGAGGGCTGCCACTACAGTGCTTAAGAGCATAAGCCAGCCTCCTTTTGCCAGAAGATATAATGTTGATCGCTTGAGATATTGAATAACAGCCAAAATAAAAAACTTAATAGTCTTTAAAGGTTGAGTTGTTAGTGTAAGATCTTCTAGTTCCTGTTGATGCTGCTCAAGGAGGTCTGCAACAAGAACCATCTATCAGCCAACAGAAATAGCCATGGCACTGATCCTTTCTTTCCTTAAGTTAATATTTAGTATAAAAACCACAACATATGGAAAGCATTCAAACAACTTGATGAATTAAAAAAACAATGCAAAGGAAAACAAAAGAAATGCAACCTAGCACCCACATCTCCATGACAGAAACCTCAAAGCAAAAACCAACGAAACAGACAACAATATAATAATACCCTTCAAACGATACTAAATGACGATAGATCATGATTACAATAATAAGACCATCTACAAATCGTGTTACTGAGCATACCAAACGACCAACAAATTTCAGCGTGACGATAAAAAAAAAAAAAAAAAGGCTTCAAAAATTCATTCTTTTCCCTTATAAGCATGCTAATATTTATTAGCAATATTCATCAGTATTTAATGCTTTCATAACATTAAAAAGCAACATATTCTCACTCGAATCATACAATAGTTCATTTGTCGGCTTGATTAATCTGTACTTCATTAAAAACTCTAAAATAAATAGCACGAACAGATCTAAACATCCGAGACGAAACATTTTCGCGCTAAAATTTCTCACCCGAATTCATATCATGTCGACAAACTTCCTTTGATTCTATTGAATATAAAACTTTTCAAAAAACAAGGGCGAAAAGAATCGATCAAAAGAACTGAATAAAAAGAAATTGCCTGAGATCGACATGTCCATATCTTGTGTAGACGACGTCGCTCCTTTGCCAGACCCCATTACACACACATACTCTCGCTTAATCTTCAAAAAAATAAAAAATAAAATAAAAATTTGAATAATTTGACTGTTCTATACTGCAATATCTTTTGTTTCGCGGAATGGGCCGTGGACAATCGAAGATGGGTGTGAATCAATTGTTCCTGATCTATTAAAACCGCAGATCTGGAATGAGGGAGTCAGCGAGAAGACCCCTTTAATGGAGCTGCTATTCCTCTGTCACTTAAAAGACAGAGATCCTCTCTCTCTCAATAGCCAACAGCAACACCAACACCGCCCAAATTAGACATCTTCCTTCCCTTCCCTTCCCTTCCCTTATAGTATTTGTATTTTTAACAAACATTGGATTTCGATCATAAAATTACTAATTTACCCTTGTCTTTTGGCGTTAGTTAATTTTCCGTTTATCTTTTCCTGATATCTACGACCCAGAAGGATAAAGTTTTTCATATTTTTAATAAACCGATATTATTATTATTATTAATTAAATTAATAAAATAATTATGAATTATTTAAAAATAATACATAAAAATAAAAAAATTTAAATAAAATAATTTTATTATATTAATATAAGTAATATAATAAAATTATTTAATTAATAAAATTAATTTATTAATTATAAATAAAAAATAAAAAATAATACTTATAAAAAATTTTATCATATTAATTAAAATAAATTTTATTTTTAATTTTTTATTTATAATTAATAAATTAATTAAATAATATTACTATATATCACGTTACCTAATATAATAAAATATCCCCCGAATACTTGCTCCAAAGTAACGCAACTTGTGCTGAAATGAGTAATATTATTTTATTAATTTATAATATAATAATTGAATATTCGGCCAATTACAAATGGAGAAAATTCGTTGCACACACATCTATCGCAATCATAGGCTATGCGTGGAAAGAGTGTCCCACCATCTTTGATTAACGTAAAACTAACGCCGTATGTTTAGTCTTTATTCTTTGTTTGTTTGTTTGTTTGTTAGATACATATGTATGTCAAAGTGCGTCGGTAATTATAAACGATGAAATATGCCGTGATAACGTTTTGGACGGTTGACGACGAGAAATCACGACAAACATATCAATGGAACTAATTGTTATAAGAGTACGAGGGAGTTATTAAAATTTGATTTAAAATTAAAACAAAAATTTAAAATTATTTTAAGTAAAATAATAATAATAATAATAATAATAATTTAAAGGAAGGAATTGCGCAGCGTGTGTTGCGGGCAAAACGCATGAACCAAATATACGGTCAGCATTAAGTCATGTGCTACGCACGTGAGATGATAATGTTAATGACAGAGAATGCAATTGTTAATTAATTAATAAATGGATTGATAATTAAGGTTATAGATGTGTAATTATAATAAGGTTATCAATTTCAAAGGCAACAAAAATACAAAAGCAATTATTAAGAGAGAAAAAAGCATGTGACGCGGCAAAGAGAAGAAATTAGAAATCGAAACATGGTAATCAATAAAATTTTAATTAAAACTAATTTATTTTAATTTTTATTTATTAATTAAATTAGTTTATTTTATTAAATAAAATTATTTTATTTCAAATTTTTATTATTAATTTATTTATTAATAACAAAAATATTTAATCTCTGAGCACCATGGAATCACGTGACCAAGACTATGGGTGAGGGTCCACTATCTTTCATGACCAAAATGGGCCAGGTCCAGTTAGAAAGCCAGTACAAGGGAACACAACAATGTCCGCGTGGACTCTATTAATAAATAAAAATGGAGGAATTGTGATTCACATGAACTCGAACGGATGCGAAAACACGTGCATTTTTTTTTTTTTTAAAATGATTTAAGGTTTGATTATGTATGTATATGCAAGCACGCAAGCATGCATGCATGCATGTATAAATAGAAGAATCTAAATGAAACCGACCATTTCGGTTATTACAAACAGTAATCCAATGCAATGCATGATAGAACTTGGTTTTTTATAGAAAGCTTTTCGTTGTCAAATGGCTGCCAGAGCAGAGTAGACACGCTAATACTTTTGCCTTGATTCCTTGCACAGCAAACAAGAAAAGAAAGAGTACGTGTATGAACAACAAAAAAGAAATGGACGGCTGATTCTATGCATTAGAGATCAAACTTCCTCATCAATTAATTAAGCATCTCCATGCAAATAACCAGAGAGAGAGAGAGAGAGAGAGAGAGAGAGAGAGGGAGAAATTAAAGCTTTCAGAGGATGTCATCCAATGGTTCTAATAGTTTCTTTTTACAATATTTCGTAAAAGAAACCCATTAATCAAAATCATATCCAATCATCTATTAGGAAAGAATCTTTGAAGCAAAGATAATTAGTCCATTACCTTGAAAATACACGAGCATATGTTACTTCAAAGCAATTCTCATGTCAAATTCATTTCATTGTAGTCAATCCCTTCCGAATCTGGTTGTTTTCCTCAGTGGCAAATGGCAGATTTCCAATGGGGCCTAATTCGTCGCCATTTTAGGCTCAGTCATGTCTCACGTAGTCATAAAGGCAAGAAAACAAACCCGGATGTCACTCTCCTTTGTGTTTGTTGTTTGGTGCTTACTTGATTATGCATTTATTTGTTGGGTACCAACGATGTTGATTGTTTATTATAACCATATATTTTCCATTATAATTCAATCTGCACATCATATCAACTATGATTTCAACTTGGAAAACAGAAAGATAGAAGTAAAGAGATTTCCCAAGACAAGAAGATTTGAGAAGGAATCTTGAAACAAATGTATACGGGTAGCAGAAGCATAAGTAGCAATAGTTTGTAAGTTAATGTGAGCTACAGTTTGCAGAACTCCTTTTTCTGACACTGTGTTAGTCCGCAACATGTCGGGTATACTTGATGTCACAAACCACGCTTAGGAGAGTGATATAAGGATTCCATGGTTATGAAATTAGGCTTGTCTCATTGCAAATAGTTTAATGCAAAGAGTGAGATTAAAGAGTTCATGAATTAATTCAAGAGCGATGCTGAATTTTTTTGAATTTTAGAGAATTTTAAGTAAATTTTTAAAATGTCATTTGTCAATATTAGATAAAAAAAATAAGTTAAATTTTGAAAGTCTCGATCAATTGCATATATCACTTATCTTTAAATTATTTTATAAATATTCAATATCATTTAATAAGGACTATCGAGAAAGAATTTAGAGGTTATCTACCGAATCAAATTAAGGAGATAACTATAAGCAAATCAGTATGTAAATATACAGTAAAATTATAAAAAAAAATATTTACCTTCTAAAATCTATATATTTTAATTGAATAAGAGATATTAAATATATCATATTCGTATAGTTTAATTATATATTTTTTGATATTTTGAGTAAATTTATTCTATCAAATAAAATTAATATTATATATATATTTATTTGAGTATGACCATGTATTTTTTTTAAGTTTCACTAATTAAAATGTTTAAAATATTACTTCTATTATATACAGGGACAAGTCCTACATTGATCGCATATTCCTGTACATGAGTTATAATATACTTGATTATTTTTTTATAATTTCTCTTATTACAGATAACGTTTAAAAATTTTAAAATATATCATTTTTTATGTTAAAATTAAAGTGATTTCAAGTCTAAGTATTACATACACCATTATTACTACGAAAATTGTTTATGACACTCATATAATAATCCACGTAATATTCTCATCGATCCAGTACATTAGTTCATTAACTTATACTCATGTATTGATTTAATATATCATATCATAACACTTATATTATTACAATCATTATACGTACAAATCTTCATACATTATTGCTATCCTATTCATAATAATACTTTACTAAAAATATTTAAAAATAATATTTAATTAATTAAATTTATTATTTTAAAAATATTGTTATTATTAAATAATATATATATATATATAAATTAAAATATTATGATATAAATATATTATATATTTAAAATATTATTAAATATATGTCATATATTAACAATATCAGGTGAGACCAAATAGAACGTGTACACGTACACATACTTGAACAACGCATCAACATGCACCGCATATCAATGCACAACAGTATAATTATATGTTCTTTTCCTGTTCTTGAATAAAAAATGGCAGGTGGGAAGAGGGTTTGCCTTTGACATGGTGGAATCAGGTGCTTTAATTATCTATTAATCAAGAGATAAAGACTGGGAATACCTTCCTTGATCCGACTATTGGATGTCACCAAAATGACCTTTTATTCGTTGAGTAATGGCTTAGTCTTCCGAAAGTCAAGAGCACGGACAATAGAGAAAATATAATCACAAAAAATGAAAAGCACGGTGAGGATCCTTCCGTAGTCATCGCCAAGTCTTCTATATTGTCTTATCTGTGGATCATACCATCTCTTTTGATTTCAATACATTACACACCATCTAAAGATTCGAAATCTTTTGGTCTGTCTTTGTTGAGTTTTCATGGGGTATTGTCCTGGTTCAGAGATATTCCAGAAAGTCATGGAGAAGTTCTGTGCGCGGCCTAAAACAAAGACGAAAGGCGTCGTCTTTGAGAGCAAGAAGAATATCAAAGGTACTGTAGTATTGATGAAAAAGAATGTGTTGGACTTCAATGATATAAAAGCTTCGTGTTTGGATTGGGTTTACGAGCTCATGGGCAAACGTGTTTCTATGCAGCTCATCAGTGCAGTTGATGCAGACCCAGGTTGGCCTTTCTGTCTCTGGAAAACTTTCTCGAATTAACTGAGTGAGTACAGTAGATGCAGGGGAAGTGAGAACCCAGTCATGATGGTTGATTGATAAACACTATAGTTTTTGAATCAAACACCACAAGAATCCTCTTTACCAACTGTAACTCTTATTTTTATAATGTTCATCAAAAAAAAAAAAAAAGAAAAAGAAATGATGTGCTTGATGATACTGAAACTGGAAACATTCAATTCTTTGTTTCTTGTTTCGCAAATGGCCTTCATTTGTAGGATGTTTGAGCATAATTTGACTAACCATACCTGCAAATTCAATTCTCTGAGTAACTATGATCTTTCTGCGTTTTTTTACCCCCAACTTCCCTCGGTTCCTCTAATCTAGCTAAGTAGATGAAGTAACAGAAGAATATTTTCAGTTGATAAAAGCATCTCTCGCTAGGTTTCCTCATATCTTGTAAATTCAATGCAATAGTGGAAAAGCTACTCTGTTTCATGCAGCTATGGTTGAAATTTTGTATTTTGTATGTGTTCAGATAATGGGGTGCGGGGAAGGCTTGGTAAGGTGGCATACTTGGAGAGCTGGATTACAAAAATAACTCCATTAACAGCTGGAGAAACCGAATTCACCATTACATTTGACTGGGATGAGTCAATGGGTGTTCCTGGAGCTTTCATCATCAGAAACCATCATCATAGCCAGCTTTTCCTGAAGACAGTCACTTTAAAAGATGTTCCCGGCCATGGCCAGATACATTTTGTCTGCAATTCCTGGGTCTACCCGACACATTGTTACAAGTATGATCGAATGTTCTTTTCCAACAAGGTAAAATAAATCCTGCAGCAACATATATGATTTTTAGACAATGCTCATCTCTCATTCTATATTGATCATAATCTTGTGCTGGTCCACTGATTTGTGAATCATCCAGAGGCAAAGGATAATTCTTTTTTGGTCATTCTAAAGAGATTTCTAAAATGAAGGCTTAGACCCCGTTAATAACTTTATGACTCAGTATTAACATCCTTCTGATCCTTATAGCTAGCGATTTCCATCACGATTTCTACCTTCAACTAATTAGTGGAAGCTTTGCATACTACTTCCTTTTTTGTGGCAAAATCCTAGTGTCTCATGTTTCCAGCTAGATTGGACACCCTCTTCCTTACTTCATTGAACGAAAATGTCAATTTTCCACATCTGACGATTTCTGTTGTGGGAGAGCTGAAAAAATGGTCCCTATGTCAATTTCTGTTCAAGCTAGAAAGAAATGAGCTTCAAGCATCCTAAAATGTTTATCTTGTTCACAACATGAATTTATGAAGGTAATTACCTGCACTAAGGTGGAAACTTTCATATAATCTGTTAAAATAATTTCCCACTGAATTAGTTATACAGTCAAGATGGAACTAGCATAATAAGTGTAGTACTAACATACGACTTTATGATTTTTTTAGACTTACCTCCCATGCCAAACTCCAGAGCCCTTGCGGAAATATAGAGAAGAAGAACTTTTAAGTCTCCGTGGAAATGGCGAGGGTGAGCTTAAAGAGTGGGACAGGGCATATGACTATGCTTACTACAATGATTTGGGAAATCCAGACAAAGGTCCAGAATATGCACGCCGTGTACTCGGTGGATCAAAGGAGTATCCATATCCACGAAGAGGAAGAACGGGTCGAAAACCAACAAAAACTGGTTAGAGACCTGACTTCAGACAGTTTTCAGTTACTTACTTGAATGAGATAAATGATGTAGAATGTGAACAATGAAAATGGAAGATTTGAACAACTTTTAATTAGTATATTAGAATGATTCACTTTGATTCACTTACAATCGGCAACTTTAATCTTCTCATTGTAACAGATCCCAATAGTGAGAGTAGGCTGCCACTTCTAAGTCTAGACTTTTATGTTCCAAGAGATGAACGGTTTGGCCACTTGAAGTTCTCAGATTTTCTTGCCTATGCTCTGAAATCGCTAGTTCAGGTATTGCTCCCGGAGATTACATCATTGTGTGACAAAACTATGAATGAATTTGACACTTTTGAAGATGTACTAAACCTCTACGAAGGGGGTGTCAAACTACCAAATGGCTCCACTATCAGGAAGATTAGGGATCGCATCCCATGGGAGATGCTCAAGGAACTGGTACGAAATGATGGAGAGAGATTCCTTAAATTCCCAATGCCTGATGTGATCAAAGGTACAAGAAAGTTTTTGTTTTCGTAATATATTCCTATTAGCCTATTATTGTTCTTTAGTCAACTTCAGGATGTATTTTATGAGGTTTCATTGATTCAATGCAGAGGATAAGTCTGCTTGGAGGACAGATGAAGAATTTGGAAGAGAAATGCTAGCTGGAGTGAATCCGGTTGTCATCAGCCGTGTCCGAGTAATATACGACTTCCGTTACATAGGCTGATAATTACATTACATGTTTTTTCAATTCAATGATTCACTGAAACTGCTCTGCAGGAATTTCCCCCAGCCAGCAACTTAGACCCTAAAGTGTATGGAAATCAGAACAGTTCAATTACAAGAGCAGACATAGAAAGGAACATGAACGGGCTGACTGTGGATAAAGTAATATTCATGCTTTATCTATTTCATTTTTATTTCTACATTGACAAAACAATATTCATATCCACAATCCGCATTTTTTTTTCTCTGCATTGGAACTTCGTTTTCTTTTCTTAGGCCATGTTGTATTTTTTACAGGCTATAGAAAACAAGAAGCTGTTTATATTAGATCATCATGATGCGTTAATGCCATACCTGTGGCGAATAAACTCCACTACCACGAAGACTTATGCCAGCAGAACGCTCCTCTTAAAGCAAGATGATGGGACATTAAAGCCATTGGCAATTGAGTTGAGCTTGCCACACCCGCAAGGGAACCATCATGGTGCTGTCAGCAAAGTTTTCACCCCAGAAGAAAATGGTGTTGAGGGTTCAGTGTGGCAGCTGGCCAAAGCTTATGTTGCAGTGAATGATTCCGGCTATCATCAGCTCATTAGCCACTGGTATCATAGCAAATGAATTTATTGCCTCACAGCAAATTGTAGAAGCGTGATTTAAACTAATTCTTACTCATATGCTTCGGGAAAACATTTGCAGGTTGTTCACCCATGCTGTAATAGAGCCATTTGTGATTGCAACTAATAGACAGTTGAGTGTGCTTCATCCAATATACAAGCTTTTGCATCCCCACTTCCGTGATACAATGAATATAAATGCCTTGGCTCGGCAGATCCTTATCAATGCCGGCGGGGTACTTGAACATACTGTCTTCCCGGGAAAGTACGCCATGGAAATGTCTGCTGTCATTTACAAGAATTGGGTTTTCACTGAGCAGGCACTCCCTGCAGACCTACTTAAAAGGCGAGCAACAAAAATTTGAATCCAGGATGGCTGCTATAACTTTGATCCCTATAAAAAATGAACTTTTGATTCACTTTTTTTTTTTGATTTTTTACAGAGGAGTGGCAGAGCCAGACAAGAGCCAACCTCACGGACTTAGGCTGCTGATTGAGGATTACCCTTATGCTGTGGATGGGCTTGAAATCTGGTCTGCAATCGAAACATGGGTCAAAGAATATTGCTCTTTCTACTACCCCACAGATGACTTGATCCAATGTGACAATGAACTCCAGTCATGGTGGGAAGAACTGCGTAATGTTGGCCATGGTGACAAGAAAGATGAAACATGGTGGCCAGAGATGCAGACACAAGCTGAGCTTGTACAAACATGCACCATTATCATATGGGTTGCTTCTGCTCTCCATGCAGCCGTCAATTTTGGACAATATCCATATGCTGGCTACCTCCCCAACAGACCAACAATAAGCCGCCGGTTCATGCCTGAACCAGGCACTCCTGAGTATATGGAGCTTGAGAATAACCCTGACTTGGCCTTCCTGAAAACAATCACTGCCCAACTCCAAACTCTCCTCGGTGTCTCCCTCATAGAGATTTTATCACGGCACTCAACCGATGAGGTTTATCTTGGACAGAGAGACACCCCAGACTGGACTTCAGATGCTGAACCATTAGCAGCATTTGACAGACTTGGAAAGAGGCTCGTAGAAATCGAAAACAGAATTATAGAAATGAACAGTGACAGGAGATGGAAGAACAGAGTTGGGCCTGTCAAGGTACCTTACACCTTGCTCTATCCTAACACCTCGGATTACTCTAGAGAGGGTGGCCTCACCGGGAAGGGAATTCCCAACAGCGTCTCAATCTAAAGCTTTTGATCCGAGACGCTGAAAAGCTATTCTTTTTTGTGTTTAACTAACGAAAGACTGCAAATTAGCTTTCATATCTTTTCCTCAATCTAGTTCCTGTACTGATGGCATGGAATTTGTTCAGAAACTCAAAACATGTTCACCAAGTGGAGCTATGAGCATGATGTACCTAATTTTCTGAATTGTGCTTTAATGCAGACATAGATAATCTCTGTACACAATTACTGATTCTACTTCTGTAGAATTTGATATCTAGCTCCACCCATAAACCTCGATGTTGACCTTAAAAATATTATTGGTCCAAAGAACACAAACAGCACCCCAAATTTGGTGCACCAAAATCCAAGACCCCCACTATATTGCTAGAACTGCCTACCTGAGACCTGAACACACGAGGATCAGGCAAGTAAACCAGCCACGACAATTCAGAAACGACAAAATTTTATTTTTCAATCAACACAGCACTTGATCTAATTATTTATTTATTTTATAAAAGTTCAAAAAACGACAGCGTGTTAACAGAACTACTGACGATGACCAAGAAAATATGCCATTAAAATAAGAGAAGCACCTGAGGTGTGTGCAAATTCTAATTGGTTGTAGCCATATCGCGTTATCCATTAGCCGATATTCCCACCACCCATCTGAAATTTGACAAGCTCCTTTCGTTCTGTCTATGTTATTGAGCTCCAGATAAATCATAATTCAACTCAGCAATCAGTAATGGCCATGGCAACCCAAGCTTCTCTCGTCACTCCGGCCACCTTCTCCACCACCAAATCCGCCGACCGCAGTGCCGTGCCATGGAAACAGTCATCATCGTTTTCAGTCAGGCCACGAAAATATGTTACACGAACCATCAAGGCCATGGCAGCGGAAGAAAAAACTGAGGCACCCACAAAAGAGGCTCCAGTGGGGTTCACCCCACCAGAACTGGACCCAAACACACCATCGCCGATATTCGGAGGCAGCACCGGTGGGTTGCTACGGAAGGCTCAGGTTGAAGAATTCTATGTGATCACATGGGATTCTCCGAAGGAACAGATATTTGAAATGCCGACCGGTGGTGCAGCTATTATGAGACAAGGTCCAAATTTACTGAAGCTAGCTAGAAAAGAGCAGTGCTTGGCGCTTGGGACAAGGCTGAGGTCTAAGTACAAGATCAAGTACCAGTTTTACAGGGTGTTTCCAAATGGCGAGGTTCAGTATTTGCACCCCAAGGACGGAGTTTACCCTGAGAAGGTGAACCCAGGTCGCCAAGGAGTTGGGCAGAATTACAGGTCCATTGGTAAGAATGTGAATCCCATCGAGGTCAAGTTTACTGGCAAACAAGTGTATGATCTGTAAGCTGGGCTGACCAGTTGCTCAGATATACATGTGCTTGTGATTATGTTATTGTTTACTGTTTTGTTGGTTGTACTTATTCTTCCTTTACTTTCAAATTACTGCATGAAAAGCTACCAAAACTTGATTGATCCAATCGATTGTACCATAATTTCAACTTTGGCGAGGCTTTGGACGCCGATTAATTTCGAATCAAGCTCGATTGAATCTGTATTTGTTACTCTGGAGTCAAGCCGAAATCAATTAGAACCTCACAATTTGGTTCATCGCGTGAACTTTACCGATGCTTATAATTACAATTCTCTGCAACACACAAGTCTTAGTATTGAGCATATATATAAAGGGAATCGTGAGCCTAAATCAAGCTTTGATACTTCAACAAAATTCCAAGTTTACATAAAAGGGAAACAAAATGCAGTAAAAGCCAATTTGAAACTGTAAGAACTCTGCATTAATTACATTATTTGCTTAAACAATTACATACAAGAAAGGCCCTTTTGGATTAGACTAGTATCCTTTCTTCTTTTTTTTTTTTTTATACTCTTAAAAATTTAATTTCACATAAATATAAAAAATAATAATTACAGAAAAATTTTATTCTTTTAATTTTTTTACATGAACTTAAAATTAGCATCGATAGACCAAATTTTTTTAATCCCAATCCTCCCATCTCCACCTTTCAAATAATTAAAAACCAAGCCACAACGCATGATGACATCAAATGAACGTACAGTATATCAATTATCTTACGGCTAATAATAATGCATGCTTACTGATAGGACAGAACCGGACTATTATTTATTACAGTTCACATCAAACGGGGATATTAAATAATGCCCCAACCAACACCACTGGCCCAGCAATGCATGTACGTTTTATCGTTGGAAACGGTGACGTTCTGTCTTCTAATTTTAATATTAAGATGCCATATTAGTGGTGGATATCTCTTTGTTATTCCCTTTTGGGTAACTCCACATATGGAATGGACTTGTCTGGCCTGCACTGTGGAAATATTATTTATTTAAAACGGTCCTGATTAGGCACCCACAGATTAACATATCCATACTTGGTACAAAGATTAACGTGATTTGTACACACGGGGGCCCTAACCAAAAGGCAAACGGTCCTGATTAGGCACCCACAGGCGTGGTCGGGAGAATGGATTCCAGTTCACTCCTGGTGCGGCCGGTCCCTTGATCACCGCCGTCTGATTGGCTGACCCATATTTCTGGAATTACTGGAGCTATGTTGTTGATGTTCTCTAGTAGATAATCCGCTTCTTTGATTTTTGCTGTCTCCCCAACCTTCAATACGAAGAAAGCAACGAGTGAATCAGATTATTTTTGATGAATTTAATTTCATTTAAAAAAAAATTAAACAAAGAGAATTACCAAAGTGGTGCGTAGGCCCAAAGCCTTGCCAGCATTGACATTCTTGACGTTGTCGTCGAAAAACAGCTGCCAAAGCAAAATTGTTCTCAAAAACAGCGTCCATTGAAGGTTTGAAGTAAAGAAGAAAACGAGAGATGATGATCTTACAGCGCGGTGAGTATCAACATGAGCAGCATCGAGGGCGATTTTCATGGCGTCCATTGAGGGTTTGTGAACAACAGGGAATTCATCGGGACGAGTTGCTTTCGGGCAGATTCGGATTCATCGTCTCGAAACAGATTATTTGATCGAAACAGTCTTCTAATCCTAGTGTTTTCAGACACTTAACTGCGTGGTTCCTGTCCGAATTGGTGAAAATCTGTACACAATTTGAAATTAGCCAAGCGACTAATTAGTTATGCAAATTTTGTTCATAAAAATTCTGTTTTCTTTCCCCTGAACTTAAGATCTTTCTTTGAGTGATGCTACGTAAGACGTTACGTAGTTGGGAATCTGGTTTAATCAAATCATACGGCAGTCTTTCGTGCACGAAACCGTGGTAATCATCGACGTCTATGTCATAGCCTGAAGCCTGACAAGTCAAATTAATCAGTTAAAATGGAAAAACAAAGTCGTTTAAAGAAACTTGGAAGCATTTTAGAGTAATTACACGCAAGCCGGCGAGAGTGCAGCAGTAAGTTTTGAAAAGCTCAACTCTGAGACTCGAAGCTTTTGCTTCTGAGAATCCGCATTTCTCGATAAGAAATTCTGCAGAAAATAACGAAGATAAGGCCTCAATCAGTGATCAAAACAAGTTAAGACAAGCTTGAAATTCATCACAGAAGAAAAAGAAAGTTTCTTAAGCCTCAATGTTTCTCTTGACAGATTGGGCTATTCCAGTCTTTGATGGGTACAGAGTGTCGTCCAAATCTGTTTCAGAGAAGCCCAGTTCGACAAATGATCAGAACAATCAGAAACATTTGGAAATAATTCAGATGGGGAAGTAAAAGCAATACATTTATACCGAAAATGAGGCAACTGAAGGGAGAATCCATGGCTGAAGTGAGAAATAAACGAGAGAAAACAAAATGAGCTGAATTCCGCATGCAAAGGAGGAGCTAAACGGCATTCAATGGCAACCGATTGAGTACCGTGTAACACTACATACCTTGTACTTTGGGTGTGCTTAGAAATCTGACTGGCTGATCCGTTAACATCACCAATGCGAATTCTTGAACAATTATTGACTAGGCCGAGTGGATCCGATTGTGACCCAAGAGTATGAACTACATGCACGACCAAAGCCCTATCCGTGTCGGTGCATTTTTCAAAGAAGCTTAGGGCATTACAAGATTGCGGGCTTCGAAGAACAAGTTGATAATGCCCATTGAAGCTCACAGCTTTTACTAATTGGATCAAAGTTTTAAAAACAAGATGGAAACAGAAGCATTGTTTACAGGATGGATTCATGCTCAAATTTTTAAGGGTAATTTTACGCGTGGAAGCTGTTTGTTCTGATTAATTTTGCACGAATTTAAATTAATATCAATTATATATTATTATTTATTTATTTTTAGACTGAAAATTCACTCTAAAATTTAGTTTAGAATCCCAAAAAAACTCAGAAAAACTTCCGATCTCTCTCACAAAATCCAAATAAAATTACGTGGCATAGTTATCCAACTCAGATTACAGATAACACAAACAAGGATGCATTCATTCCTTCCATGTAAGTACACAAGCAGATTAAACATAAAGTAAAATAGATAATTAATAGGAAGATTGGAAACAATAACAGAGGGACCAAAAAAAGAGAAAAGAAAGTTTCAGTCTTATAGTATAATGTCTGTGCTTAGTTGTGTTCCACTCCTCATCATGCTTGATTTTGTTTAAGGGCACTGCCATATCCGTAAATGAACCTTGCTGATCCCTCAGTGTAGACATGGGTCTCGTTGTCCAGTCTACCAAATACCAAATTACTTGCGTTAGAATCATACAAATACTAATTCAGAGAAAATGGTTAAATGCATTGGACTTACGATTTTCGAACTGCTTTGCTCAAGCAAGAGGACGATGTAATTGTTTTGCCATCAAGGTATCTGTTTTCCCCTTTGATGTTCTTCTTCATTTTCAGGTCTAGCTCTTCAGCACTTAGCGCAAAGGGGGAATCCGATGCCTGCATCCAGTTTTCAACAATGTTTCTTAGGCCAACTTAAGCTTAGTAAGTCTAAATTTAGAGAGTACTCGCGTGTTGGTTATGGATATAGTACCATGATCCATCCCCAAGTATCAGCAAAGGAAGGAATATGAGCTGAATAAGGCACAACATCTGCGCAATAATTACAGGTTGACTTGGGTTGTAATAATTAATAATTAAGGGAAAGAAAACAACGAGTTTTGCCACAAGGTTGATTACTTTAATTACTTACGTTTGAAAACCTGCCTTAGTGTGTTGCAAATACAAGAAAATACTTCTGTATGGCTGAAAATTCCAGCTGGTCCTGCCTGCAAAAGTCAAAAGACATGAACAGAACCGGGTGGTTAGATTCTTTTCTTCTTTCTTACACATACATAGACGTTCACGTGCATGCATTACATGCACAGTTTCAGTTCATGATTTCATCTACCTGTGTGACAAATATGCCACCGGGATTTAGCCTAGGCTTGACAGTAAACTCATAGAAAGATTTGGTGTAGAGTTTATAACACGGGCCTCCTTCAATTGGATCTGCCAGGTCGCCAACTATCACATCGTAGAACTCTTTTCTGCTCTCTAATTCAGACCTGGAATACATATGCGATATTGTATTTAATTATTGCTAATGCTTTTC
Source organism: Swietenia macrophylla (assembly GCA_032401905.1). NCBI lineage: Eukaryota > Viridiplantae > Streptophyta > Magnoliopsida > Sapindales > Meliaceae > Swietenia > Swietenia macrophylla. Next base: position 1,952,951 of record CP135582.1, read on the forward strand.
CTAGTTGTGGTAATTATTATGATTGAGTAGACATGAAGCTAGAAGAATGAAACCTGGCGTCATTGATTACAAGCTCAAGTCTTGGGTCAGAGAATGCTTCTCTGTTGACAAGTAAGTATGACTTGCAGAACTCTACCACCTCCTGCTCCATAGAAACAATTAAGCTTATGATATGGGTCCTTGTTTTTGTTAAGGGGCATAAACTTTTCACGTAAGATAATTTACCTCATCAATGTCACACATGACAACTTTCTCTACAGTTGTATGTCTGAGTATTTCTCTTGCAGTGGAACCTTCACCTCCTCCCATGATAAAAGTGGTCTTTGGACTGTAATTACGCAGAAATAACACGGTTAATAGGTTCATAATTAGTATAAGGAAGCTTAGCATTACATCAATTACTGCCAATAAAACAATTTAGAATAGTAATAAAAAAAAAAGAACAAGGGAAATAATATTTACCTCGGATGATGAAGAAGAGCCGGATGAACAAGAGATTCATGGTAGATAAATTCATCTACCTCTGCACTCTGAAGCTTACCATCAATCACTAATGCCTGTCATGAAAAACAAAGGAATTAATTAACACTTTTTGTCAACAGAGAGTTTAATTTAATCCTTAATTAGTTCTTCTAATTTTAATTTTTTTTTATTTTATTAAATTAACCTTTCCAAAGGGCTTCGTGTCCAGCAATGCAATGTCTTGGTAACGTGTCTCTCCTGTGTGCAATATGCTGCGACAAAAAAAAACACGATGATTATTAATTCCCGTCGGACAATAAGGGGTGTAGAAACAACTAATTAAAACAAGGAGTAAAATATATTTATTTATCACATCTTGTCTGTCTTTTCCTGGTCAAGACACTGCTTATTTGCAAGATTATTCTATCCATTACAATTAATTAAAAAAATCGGACAGCTAGAAGCCTAGAACTTCGTTTTGTCTTAATCACTGAGAAGTTCAGCTTCATTTTCCTTCCGGAAGATTTTCTTGAGATCTTATTCGTGTAACTTGTCATAAAAAAAATTGTTAAAAGAAGCAACAAAGATGGGGAACATGTTCTTGATTTGAATCAAAATGGGTTATGTATATACCTGTTAAGTGCAAAACTCCATCTCAAATTTTCCTCAATCTCTTCTTCATACCAGCAGCTCTTCCGATAACCTGTTAGTGCGAGGTTTTTATCTTTAACTCCATTGCCGTGGCTAATTCCATTGGAGCAAGAAATTTCACCCATTTTCTCTGTAATTTAGCTCAAACTCGAAATGCCTGCCTCAGCAAGAAGAAAGAAAGAGAGAGATGAAGTGACGGAGAAAGGAGAAGAGCTGGTGCGCAATTTAAATGAGAAGTGGCAGTGAAATCGAAAAAGAATCATGATGAGGTTTTGGTATTGAGGAGTTGCAAAATCTATCGAATTGGTGTGCTTACTGCTTAGGAGTCAAAAGAGCCAACGAAATCATCATAGATTCTTGAAAGAAATAAGAACAAAAGGTAAATTAGAAAGACAAGGTGGGACTTCAAAGGATGATTTGGTCGCGTGGGTTTGATTTATGTCGTCTTCTAGGGTTCATTCTTTTATCCAACTATATATATATATATGACTTGGACTTGGTTTCCACACACATACGTGATGCTCTTTGCCATGTGCATGCGCAGGCAGAAGAAGCAGTGATTTTACGCGTACGAATTAGTAGATTTGAAAAATGAAAATGCCCTAAAATCTATTCTGCAAGACTCTTTCTAAGGTGTAATCCAATTAGAGTTTGACACTTCGGATTTATGCATGTGACGGTGGTGGCAAGTATGGACAACAGACGGCATGCAAGAGAATCATGATGATAATTCACTATCACCATGATTAATAGTGTTAAGCAAAAAGATTATGATTGATGTTGTACCGAAAATTCTTATCATTCTTTTCTTCAGAAATGTGTGCAAAATCTTGATATATATCTTGGTTGAAGAGAGAGAGGGGAGAGGGGATAGAGCGTGCAGTGGAAACCATCATCAAATATTCTCTGTGCTTCAAAAGATGAATTAGGGCGTGCCATGCCAGGCGCACTCATCATCACCATCACCGTCACCGTCACCATCAAAGCAAGCATCAGCGGCAGCAGCAACATCGATTAATCTTCATCCAACATCAAAAATTTTCTACCCCACCATGATTGAAACAAACATACAAACAAACAATATATAACCGTAGTGCACGCACTATGGAGTTACCGCAGTTGGTGTATCATACCTGTTTCGCAATGTGCCAATGTATGTGATTCCATCTTGTGATTGATCTTGATCATGTGGATGTGATGGAACCCACAAATTTAGCATGCTTTTCACTAGTGAGTGAGGTAATTGTAGCATCAGCATGATGTTGCAAAATATTTGCTCATTCATTGAGTGGACAAGGGCTTTCAATACTTGCACGCAGGCCGATTCATTACGAGTATAAAGTAACATCCTTCGATAGTTTCTGTGTGATATATCATGATGATAGGTTCACCCCTTCCATTTTTTTTGAAACTTATGATGATCCTCAAGTTTTCAAAGGTCTCAAAGCCATTCACGATTTACAAGGAGAAGATGAAAGACATTCAAGCTAATTACATGTACTTTATCGTATTTACCAAGCTCCACCCAATAACACGTGTGATCGTTAAACCTTGATATTACACCAATTGAACCGGACGATTAAGGATATTTGAAATCTGCGTCAATGTTATTCAAATTCTAATTCATTATCACAAATATTCAGTGAATCCTAAGATTTACATAAAATAATGAAAGAAAATGGAGAAAGGAGGAGGAGAAATAAGAGGAAACAAAGTTAAGATTAGGATTTTAAGAAGGCTATGAAAATTCTCTCGGAGGATTGTACGAGTTTTTGGTGAAATGAGGAAGAAGGTTTGAGGGGGTATATTTTTGCGGGACAAGTGAGATTGTGTTAAACTCTTGATCAAGTCTTAAAAATCCACAATATATACCTCAAGGAAGACAACAAGAGGTGGCAATCTATATTAACGTGCGTAGTTTTGATTATAGCACAAAAATAACAATAGTCTATAAGTAAATCTTAGATCACACTAATCGACCAATTAATATGAATATGATATAGAAAATTGGGTCGATACGCTAGACTAGATGAATTGATTGATGTACCATTATCTCTTTACTATTAAATCATTCATTCACACATGCCCACATGCAAGTTTTGTTACTATGATTATACTTAGCAAATCCAGCAGTCCAAAAAGGAGAAAATTGAATTGTTTGTTTCGATGAAAATCATGTGGATGAACATGAAGATCGTCTAGCCAAGTCCCTATTGAAATTAAGTCACGGGTCCAATTTGTTAAAATCGATCTCAGTTAACGAAAGTGAAGTGACAGATCAAACTGTGACAAATTGGGGCAAAACAGCTTAAATGAGTGCTTGGGGAGGAAATTAGTATAACATCTGTTGCAGTTTGCGGCCTGTAGCTCGAATTATGTTAATTTGAGGTAAATCTTGTCAGCCGAAAAATATGCTAAGAAATGTACGCAACTCTTTGCTGACTAGTCAATTCTGAGCAATTTGTACAAGATTTTGATTGGTTGGCAGTCTAGAATTGTCATATGCCTGTATAGGAGGTGGGCAAAAGTTGACAGTTCTCTTCGGGCCTCGGCCATTGAGCTTTGCCCAAGACGCGAATTTAAACCCAACGAAGCCTCAGGTTTTTTCGTAGCAGAGCCATGACTTCACTGAAACTATCCTCATTCGTTGGACTCTTCGTCATCTTCTTTGCATCGCCAATTTCGAGCGACAACAAACCTCATCCACTAGACCCCCTAAGCCCAAGCGAGCTCACCATGGTTCATACCATAGTCCAAAACACATACCCAAGCTCGCATCACAACCTATCCTTCCAGTATGTAGGCTTGGACGAGCCAGACAAACCCGCTATTTATTCCTGGCTGGAAAATCCCAATTCCGAAACCTTGCCTCGCCGAGCATTTGTTATTTCTCGACTTAATAAACGCACTCAAGAATTTATAGTAGACTTATCGACAAATTCAATCATTTCTGATAAAGTTTACAGCGGATTTGGCTACCCTTTAGTGAACGCTGATGAACAAGAAGCTGCCATTAAATTGCCGCTAAAATACGGTCCATTTATCAAATCAATTAACAGCAGAGGGCTAAACATATCTGAAATTGTTTGTGCTATATATACTGCTGGTTGGTTTGGAGAAGAGACGGTGGGTACAAGAGTCAAGAAGATACGGTGCTTTTATGCCGATGGCACTGCTAATTTCTTCATGAGACCAATAGAAGGAATTACAATAGTTGTTGATCCCGATGTGATGAAAATAACTCTATACAATGACAGGTTTAGGAGTCCGGTACCTAAAGCTGAGGGGACTGATTATCGGGCATCAAAGCAGAAGTTGCCTTTGGGTCCAGCTGTAAAAGGTGCAAACATCGTGCAAACGGACGGACCAGGGTTCAAGATTGATGGACACATTGTCAGGTTAAATTCGTCAACTCATAAATATATATATTTAAAGAAAAGAAAATAAAAAGTAGTTTACATTAATTTAAATTTTGATCAGCTGGGCGAATTGGGTTTTCCACTTGGGATTTGATGTTCGAGCTGGTGCAGTAATATCTCTAGCATCAATATTTGATAATGAACAGCAAATATACCGAAGCGTATTGTATAAAGGACATATATCTGAGCTGTTCGTACCATATATGGATCCAACCGAGGAGTGGTTCTACAGAATTATTTTCGATTGTGGTGAATTCGGATTTGGTCAAAGTGCAGTTTCACTGGAGCCCCAAACTGATTGCCCCTCTAATGCAGTATTCATGGATGGTTACTATTCAGGACAAGCTGGTACTCCAGTTAAGATTTCAAACGTGTTTTGCATTTTTGAAAGGCATGCAGGAGATATCATGTGGCGACACACTGAAATGACCTTTCCAGGAGAAGAGGTAAACGAGTTTTCTTTAATAATTATGTTTATTAATCCTTAATGTCTTTCATACAGAATATTTTAGATGAAAATTGTTTATACGGTTCTTCAGATAAGAGAGGTTAGAGCCGAGGTGAGCCTAGTAGTAAGGATGGTTGCAACTGTGGGTAACTACGACCATATTGTTGATTGGGAATTCATGCCCAGTGGCTCCATCAAAATGACGGTATAATTTTATTTGAATTATTACCATAATTCTCTCTTTTTATTTAAGTATTCAATATTCTTTGATAGAAATCTCTCTGCGTTGTTAATAGCTTTTGATTCACGATGTTTGTATATGTTGCAGGTCGGGTTATCAGGGATTTTAGAAGTGAAACCGGTGACATTCACTCACACGGAGCAGATAAAAGACGATCTCTATGGCACATTACTAGCAGAGAATATTGTTGGAATAAGGCACGATCACTTCCTGACTTACCATCTTGATCTTGATGTTGATGGTGGTGAGAACTCCTTCGTCAAGAACAATTTGGTGACAAAGCAAATCACAGATGATAGGATACCGAGGAAGAGTTATTGGACAGTCGAAAAAGAAACAGCCAGGACGGAGTCTGATGCACGGATTCTGTTGAACACAAATCCAACAGAGCTTGTAATGGTAAATCCAAATAAGAAAACCAAAACTGGCAACGATGTTGGCTATCGCCTGATACCAGGATTAATCTCAAGCTCACTTCTACAGCATGATGATTACCCTCAAATCAGGGGTTCCTTTACAAACTACAATGTTTGGGTCACCCCATATAACGAGTCTGAAAAATGGGCAGGAGGACTGTACTCGGATCAAAGCCACGGAGATGACACCTTGTTCACATGGACAAACAAGTATGATAATATCAAATCATCTGCCAAATCAATAATACTGTTTAATTACTGATAAAATAATAATGTCGTTTGATGCAAATGTAATATCCGGTTTATGGTTTTTCTGTGCAGGAATAGGGAGATAGAGAACAAGGACATAGTGCTATGGTACACCATGGGCTTTCACCATGTTCCTTGCCAGGAAGATTTCCCATTGATGCCTACTTTCAGTCTTGGCTTTGAGCTCAGACCTACCAACTTCTTTGAACGCAATCCTGTGCTTAAAGTCACAACTACTCCACCTCCAGAACAAATGCAGTAGCATAATTTCAGCACTGGAGGGAGTCTATTCAATTGATCTTCTTCCATTGAAGGCTGATATTAATAAGAATAAACTTATTTTCCACGATATTATATTTCTATTTAATATTAAAAATATTATATATAATAAAAATATTCAATAAATATTGATCATTAGTAGAAAGCAAAAGTCTTTTGATTTATATTTAATTTTCGACAATTATTCTATTTCACAATAATTATACAATTAAAATCAAAATACCTTAATTATACGCAATTATGGAACATTTGACATTTCAAATAATTAATTATGACTTTTCTCTGCTAGCCGTCATTGAATTTTAATCTTATTGTCTTATATTTGTTTATCTTTCAGTCACAACCTTCACTAATTAGACTTGCCCATTTTTTTGTTTTGATGGTGTTGGAATAAATTTGAAAGTAAAGTGATGTTAGAATATTTTAGAATTCAAAGAGTGTGATGTGTTCTACCAATCTGATTTATCTCGAATTAATATATTTAAAATTATCAATTTTTTAGCAAATTTTAATTGAATCTAATGGCAGAGACATATGTAAAACAATTTTATAAGAAAAAAAATCTATAAACAATTTTATCATATCAATAATAATAATAATAATAATAATAATAATAATAATAAAATAGGACAGTCAAAATAATAAAAAGAGAAAATATTATTAATTAGTAGTAAAAAAATTTAATAAATCTCAATTAAGTAAGATAAGAAAATAATTAAATAGTAGAATTTATTTTAATTTTTTATCTATAATTAATTAATAATATTTACGTCTTTTACTAATTAAATGATTTCACCGTATCAATACAGTGGAACTATCCTAATACTTTTTTATTATGCAAATTTTAAGAGCAAAATATTTTTATTTTCATATTGGCACATGACCAAGATTGTATTATAATAAAATTTTAGGTAATTAATATATATTTATTAAAATATAATTTAAATTTTTTATTATTAATTATGACATATATTATTTAATGTTTAAAAGACAAGAATAAATTAAATAAAAAATATCCACCAAGTAGAAAAAGCTTATCTAGATAGGTGACAAGAATCCTCTCTTTGATTTCTTCCCTCTGTCCTTCTTGGCTTTTGTGGAGATTGACATTTGGTCACTAAGATATTTTCCTTTCCCCTAATCTTTTGTCTGCAATTTTTTTTTTTGTTTTGTTTTTATTTGCAGAACTGGTGGTGTCAAATATGAAATAATATGCTAGAAAAAATGTGATAGAATATGCCAGACCAAAAATATTATAGTCAAAGTCATAAACTACCTACTTGCAGTCTTATGTCATGCCTTGGAACCTAAGCTTATTTATGGAGCAGGGAGCTTAAGGTTTGGTCGCAGAACAATGGATTCAAAGTTGAGAGCGTTGCTCTTCTTATTTTTCTCCATCTTTGCTAGCTTACCGACCTCTTCTAGTTCTAAGCAGCACCCACTGGATTCTCTAACCCAGGCCGAGTTCACTCTCGTCCAAACCATCGTCAAAAAATCATACCCTACCAACCTAAGCTTCCAGTACGTAGGCTTGGACGAGCCAGACAAAGCAATTGTTTACTCATGGCTATCAAATTCCAAGACAAAAACCCCTCGCCGAGCCATAGTCATTGCTCGACGCAACAAACAAAGCCACGAAATCGTAGTTGACTTGTCAAAGCGTTCAATTGTTTCTGATACAGTTTACGCAGGAAATGGTTTCCCTTTACTGAACGCAGATGAACAAATCGCTGCAGCAGATTTGGTGCTTGCATACGAGCCATTTAAAGTATCAATGAAAAAGAGGGGATTCAGAATCTCTGATGTGGTTTGTTCTACCTCGACAGTTGGTTGGTTTGGCGAAAAGGAGAGTAAAAGAGTGTTGAACATTCCATGTTTTTACACCGAAGGGACTGTCAATATGTATTTGATACCAATCCAAGGGTTAACGATAGTTGTTGATCTTGATGAGATGAAGATAGTTGAATACAAAGACAGGGAGATAACACCAATACCGAAAGCTGAGCCAACTGAATACAGATTGTCAAAGCTGAAGCCGCCTTTTGGTCCACGCCTTAATAGCTTAACGGCCTTGCCTGCGGGTCCGAGGTTTAAGATTGATGGCAATACTATCAAGTAAGTCTAGTTTACTCTATCTCTATGTTAGAAATATTAAATCCTAGGTTTGGTACGGGGTTTAAACACTTCCTTGAATCACCTATGGACACACACACTTATGTTGTAGACCGAATATCTATTAAGATAATCCCACTTTGTCACCGTGCTATCTATTAATGCCAACCTGATTTGCTTATATGATTGTTCTTAGTTGTCACAACACATTAAGAAATTGATCGATATATTTAATTAATAATTTTTAGATTTACGTTAAGAGATTAAGTATTTAAATAAATTTTTATATAATTTTTATCGAGTTCAATAATAACTTTTTAATCTACATTCAAAAATTAGATAAAAAATACAAACTATAAATTTAAATCTTAATTTTAGATTAAAATTTAAAATTTTAATTAATTATTTAAATTAAAATTACTTCTATTCACATTGAATGTATATAATATGAGATATATAATTTATATATTGATTTGAGACAGTATTTAATATGACATTTAAAAGTTTATTGAACTACAATAACTTTGAAAAGTCTTAATTAATGTAATTTTAATATAAAACGTGAATGTAATTATTCTTTTTCTCTTCTTGGAAAAACTTGGTAACGGACAAATTTGACCAAAACTTATACACGAAATTTGATGGAGACATTGTCAAGTAAGTCTAGTTTACTCTATCTCTGTATTAGAAATATTAAATCCTAGGTTTGGTACGGGGTTTAAACACTTCCTTGAATCACCTATAGACACACTTATGCTGTAGACCGTATATCTATTAAGATAATCCCACTTTGTCATCATGCAATTTATTAATGCCAATCCTAATCTTCTTATGCGATTGTTGTTAGTTGTCACAACACATTAACGAGTTGATCGATACACTCAACTAATAATTTTTTGATTGACATTAAGAGATTAGGTATTTAAGCAAGTTCTTATATGATTTCTATCGAATTCAATAATAAAATTTTAATTTACGTTCAAAAATTAGATAAAATTACAAACTATAAATTTAAATCTAAATTTTAGATTAAAATTTAAAATTTTAATTAATTATTTAAATTAGAATTACCGCTATTCACATTATATGTATGTAATATGAGATATATAATTTATATATTGATTTAAGATAGTATTTAATATAGTATTTAAAAATTTATTGATCTGCAATAATTTTGAAAAAGTCTTAATTAATGTAATTTTAATATAAAATTTGGGGTAATTGTTATTTTCCTGCTCCTTGGAAAAACTTGGGTAACGGGACAAATTTGACCAAAACTTATATGCACGTAATTTGACGGAGACATTGGCAAGTAAGTCTAGTTTAGTGTCTGATTTTGGAGCAACTATATCTTCGGTTTTTTCTATTGGGTAAAAATGCAAGACTTAATAACGGACCATGGGATAAACATTTCTGTCGACCATTCTTCTCTGTCTAGGTGCTCTTCATCTCAACAATCGGCCCGTAATTAAGATTTTTCTACGCACTCAATCCATAATTTCCACGCCGTGGTTGAATAGCATATGCATATTATAACTGTTATCAGTCTGCATCAACTAGACAATGATAACTGTTACATGAGACAAGAAATATGAGATAAAAGGGCATTTGTTTGTGGTTAATATAAAAAATTGCTTTGGTGGGGAAGTACTTGGAAAAGTACATTAACATGTGCTATATTTTAATGTGTATTAAATAAAAAATTAAATGAATAATATATGTTATTTTATTTAATACAGTACTTAAATAAATTAATACAAGAAAATATTTAAATAAATTAATACAAAAAAATTTAGATAAAATAATTTTATTTAAAGAAAAAATTTTAAATTGAATGATTTTATCATATTAGTATAAATAATATAATAGAATTATCCAATCAAAATAAATAGAGAGAGATTTATATACCAGGTGAAAAAGATTAAAAGTATGTTTTATAAATTTTTTTATTATTAAAAGTGAGACTTATTTTTAATTTTTTTTATTTATTATTAATAAATATATATTTTTTTTTATTGATTGAACAGTCTTACCACATTACTTTTGTTGACATGATAGGACCGTTGTACTTAATACTTTCTCGCTACTTAAAATTATTTAACTAATAAAATAAAAAATAATTCATTATTGATAAATAAAAAATATTAAAAAATATTTAATTATTTAATTAATACAGTAATAAAATTTATAAAATATTTATGACTTTTTTAATTCATTATTCATAAATAAATTTTTTTATTTTATTAATTAAATAATATTATTACATATACTTTTATACTTATACACTGCTGTCATCCCGTTTAAAACTTTTTCATTAATACTCAAATTTTCTCTTCTAGTACTCTTTTACTACACGGTGCAAGAGTTCGCAAATCAATACTGACTAAACTTCCATATATGATATTTGAGCAGATGGGCCAACTGGGTGTTCAACGTTGGATTTGACGCGAGAGTGGGTACGATAATTTCAACAGCATCAATTTACGATCCTGACCTGCACAAATACCGTCGAGTTTTGTACAGAGGATTTGTATCCGAGCTCTTCGTACCATACCAGGATCCGAGCGAGGATTGGTACAGCTCAACCTATTTTGATAGTGGGGAATTCGGCTTCGGCTTATGTGCAGTGTCTTTAGAGCCCCTGAACGATTGCCCACCCAATGCGGTATTCATGGATGGTTATTATGCTAGTCAAGACGGTGCACCAGTTAAAACATCAAATGCCGTCTGCATTTTTGAACGACATGCCGGCGATATCATGTGGCGACACACTGAGACAGAAATGCCAGGAGATGTAATAGTTCTTTACCCAAATTATTGTCATCAGTTTGAAAGATTTTTAATTTACTCATGAAGGATATGGATTATTATATGTTATTGCAGATAAGGGAGGTTAGGCCGGAGGTGAGCCTGGTGGTGAGGATGGTTGCAACAGTTGGCAACTATGACTACATAATTGACTGGGAGTTTAAGCCAAGCGGATCCATCAAATTGGGGGTACGTTGTTTACTCAATACTTGTCTCTCTACTTGCCTGTATATAAATATATAAATCAGCCAGATTTTGTGATGTTTTCATAATATTTTAATATTACAGGTTGGGTTATCAGGAGTTTTAGAAGTGAAACCTGTGGAGTATACACATATAGACGAGATAAAAGAGGATGAACATGGTACATTGGTAGCAGATAATACTATTGGGGTTTACCACGATCACTTCTTGAACTGCTATCTTGATCTTGACATTGATGGTTATGACAATTCCTTTGTCAAGGCCAATTTGGTAACAAAACGCAACACAGAAACTAATACGCCAAGGAAGAGTTACTGGACTGTTGAAAGAGAAACAGCAAAGACTGAACTGGAAGCACGACTTCAACTGAATACGAAGCCGATTGAGCTTGCAATGGTAAATCCAAATAAGAAAACTAAACTTGGACACCCTGTCAGCTATCGCCTGTTACCAGGATTAGTCGCAGGTCCACTTCTATCGGCAGATGATTACCCACAAATTCGGGCCGGCTTTACCAACTACAACGTTTGGGTCACCCCATATAACAAGTCTGAAAAATATTCAGGAGGAACCTTTGCGGATCAAAGTCGAGGTGATGACACCTTATTGACATGGACCGACAGGTATAATTTTGATTTCAATTTCAAACTCTTCGCAAGATGTAATGTTTCAGCGTAATTATTGATAACATTGCCTTCTAAAATATTTTTTTTCTCGGACACGTGCAGGAATAGGGAAATTGAGAACAAGGATATAGTACTGTGGTACACCATGGGGATTCATCATGTTCCCTGCCAGGAAGATTTTCCGGTGATGCCGACATTGAGCGGTGGATTCGAGCTCAGACCAACCAACTTCTTTGAAAACAATCCTGTGCTTAAAGTAATTCCCCCAAAGCACATACAGTGGCCTAATTGCACCCGCAAACACTAGTCAACGTCCGATCAAAGATATTCTGATGATTGAACTATCAATAAAGCCAATACTTTTGGTGCTATTTGTGTTTGAGTTGTTCTTATTGCTTGTGGTGAATTTGTAACTCCTGATGTAAGAAAACTAATGAGGGAGGTATCTGGTGTTTGGCTTCATGTTAACTTGCTGCTGCATGAATCTGCCACTGTAATAAATAAATTAATTTTTACCTTCTCTACAGTGTCTTTAAAAAGGGAGGTCTCATCAATAAACTTCGTACAGAATCAAATTACGAAATCAAATGAAGTGTTTTCATCGAAGGTTGAGTTCATCTTTATAAAGCTTCAAATGGTTAAATTTGGCCTTCTACGTTACGCGATTATGCAGATTGGTTGTCTGCTCATTGGCTTGACTGATGCATACATCCATACCAGACAAGGATCCGTAGCCCTCCGAGAATATTCAATTTTTTACATTTATCACCAACCGTTGATCAATACTTTATCAACGATAAAGATTAACAACAATAAATATATAATTTAATTATAAATATTATTTATTGTCTTTTTATTACAAATGTCTTTTAATTATCATAAATGTATTAAATTTTACATTTATTACAATCAATTCTTAACGTTAATAAGTCCTTGATAGAATAGAATCTTAAGGACTATCCATCCTTCTCCATATATATATATAGTGTCAACAACTAAATTAGTTAATACCAATGGCAGGGTATCTCACGCATATAATAGGCCAATTGCATGCCTTAAACAACTGAAATCGTTAAAACTTTAGATATCTATTAGGACTCTACTTCATCCGGTCTCACATGGCACGCCCGAGAAATCTGGCCCACAGAAGACACAATCTACTCAATCCATTGGAGAAAAATTCAGTTCCCAACCAGGAGTCCAAGTACTTCGAATAGTTACTTCCAGAGGTGTTTTACATTTCATCATAAAGCAGAGGTGGGATCCCAACTTCCAGTGTTCCTTCCAGCATCTGTGTCACCTTCTTCATTGAAGGCCTCAGAATTGGGTCTGGATGAATACACCATAATCCCACCATTGCCATTCTCTCGAACCTCTTGAAATCATTCAATACTTGAGGGTCATGACCAACCACCATTTCAAGCTTTCTGGAAACTATACAACTTAAAACCCAATCTGAAAGAACAAGATCATCCGCTTCACTCTCTTCTTCAACACGGCTCAACTCTATGTGCCTTCTGCTACATATAATCTCCAGCAACATCACACCAAAACTGAAAATATCCACTTTGGTAGTTATTGGCACATTCCTCAGCCATTCTGGTGCGACGTATCCCATTGTGCCTCTCATATTAGTGTCAGTTCTTGTTTGGTCTTTATTCAATAGCTTGGAAAGTCCAAAATCTGAAATCTTCGGTCTGTAATTCGTGTCTAGTAATACATTTTGTGGCTTGACGTCACAATGTATAATCTGTGTCTCGCATTCTTCATGTAAGTAGAGCAAGCCTCTAGCTATACCAAGAGCTATTTCAACCCTCTGCACCCATCCAGGCCTCTCTCCCTTGCTAAATAGAAGGTCAGAGAGCGTTCCATTTGGCATTAACTCAAAAACTAAAAGCCGTTGATCTTCTTCATTGCAAAAACCCAACAATCTCACCAAATTCTTGTGATGAGTCCGGCCAATTATCTTGAGCTCTGTCATGAATTCCTCCTCTGTTTTTTCACAATCTTTGACTAGTTTTTTCACGGCAATTTCGATTTGGATATCTTGTAAGCCTAGAATTCCTCTGTACACTTTTCCCGAAGATCCTCTACCAAGGGGCTCGCTAAACCCCTTTGTTGCTTCTCGCAGTTCCTGGAATGTAAACTCTCGGAATTTTACGCCAATGGGGTTTGCATGCGTTGATTGCTTACTTTTGAAAAGTCTTTTAGCTGCAGGACTATANGGGGTTTGCATGCGTTGATTGCTTACTTTTGAAAAGTCTTTTAGCTGCAGGACTATAGTAGATGGCGGCAGCCCCAGACAACAAAGCACTGATAGTACTAATTATAAGACCAATCTCCAAAAGAAGCCGAGAGTTGAAATTGTTCTTCTTTGTAACTTTCTGAATACCCGGATTGCTGGTCTTTATCGGCACCTTGATTATTGCCTTCATTCCTTTGGTAGAAGCGCTCTGCCTCGCATTCAACAAAGGCATTCTCTTCTTGTTACATGTTGAACCCGAGAAAGAGGCAGCCAAGGTGTGACAATCATCCAGGACAGCCCTCTTGCACCCCTCTACATCAACGTCATTTACTCTTGCCAGATCCGCAACATTGTCAAATGGGAAGCTGGCATCATCTATTACCTCCACTGTAAAATTCCTAGAGGAAACTTTGTGATCACCACAATAATTCACAATAGTTTCAGGGTGGCATCCTTTAGATACATTATTAGTGTCCAGTGGAGTGTATCCTGGTATGCAATTGCAGGTCACCGTTTCGTTATCAGATGAAGTGCACATACCATAAACGCCGCAAATAGAATTCACCATGCAAGGGTCATCGATAGCCCTCCACACTCTAAACCATCTGCTGCCATTTGTTTTATGGTGAACAAATTGTTGGAAATTGCCATGATCATCTATAGTTGCTCGATGGAAGTAATCTTCAATGGGGATCGAGATGTTTCTTGTTAAAGAATAGATTTTGTCCTCCGTGCTATTGACAAGGAACATAAAAGCACTTCGATTATATACCAGACTCACATTGTTCACTAGAGTTCCAGTGTACCAATAACCAGGATCTGCGAAGTGATAGGACGAAAGCACCAAATTCCCATCATGCTGCATTTCCAGCATAAAACTTCCTGTAGAGTAATCTGTAGCTCCCCTTGAATTGGAATAGAGCTTTTGGCCACTAAGCAGAACTTGTCCCGGCAGGATTGTGTCTGTTGGTGAATCAAAACTCTGCCAAACGACAGCTGAATTGGCATCTCGCAAGACAAAATTGCCGTCATTTTGCATAAAACCTAAACTTGCAGCAGCTCCGGAATATATTTTTTGAACACTACCATTGAAGTATGTGAGCAAAAGCTGTCCATCATTTGTTAGTGAGATTGTGGATCCAGCTTCAGCTGGATTGTTGCGATCAGCTGCCCAAACTAATGTTTTCTCTGGTATTTTGTCAAACCAAATTCCTGAAAGGTAGATCCCGCCAGAGAAAGAGTAGAACCCGAATGCAAAATCACCAGATGGGGAACGCCAGGAAATATTAGATCCAGCAGTGATGCTAGAACCCAAGATTATGTTCGGAGATATTTGTCCATGAACGCCACAGAAATTCAAAAATAAAGTAAAAACACAGTAAAGTATTGTCTTGAGAGCCATGGCAAATTTTCCGGGATAAAAGTTACAGATCTCTTCCAAGAATTTCCCGGGATCGAAGATGCAAGGACAAATAAATCGATCATTGTCATACACAAATTTCTCTTGGAAAAACAAGGAGAGTTTCTATTGGACAAAGTTGTGGATATTAATTTTTTAACTCAAATTGATCCAGAAATCTTCCAGTCATTGTTCAACATATTAAATGGTAATTTCGACATTTATTTAACTTCTTGGTGTTATTTTATTGAACTTGTCATCGTCATCGCCGAACATCTTGGCGCCAAATTCTTCGTCAATAAACTGACCAGTGAACTTAAAAGAAGTTTTATGCTGCAAATACATTTCATCGAGACAGAAAATATTGAAAATTCAGAAACAAAAGCTGTTACGGCATGCTAAGAGAAGTCATGATATAGCACAAACATCGTCTCTAATCTATTCTATACTATTTCTAGTCAACAACTAGCCTGTTGCATATTAGAAAATGAGAGGGCTATCGTCTGATTTGTCAGAAAAATGGACCAGTCCGGCTTCCTGGATAAGCACAATAACAGCGTTATTACTTTTAGTCTGTTGCGGCTTTGACTAGGCAAAAATTTTGATGATTAGTCATGGCATGTGAGGGTTACAATCATAATTTCTCTGCCAAAATAGACTAAAGAAATCAATAGTTCAAGCATTTGGAAAAATAAATCTGCAGTCGCAGAAAAATTCAGCTTAATTATCGGTTAAATGAGTTGCGCTCCTCCTCCCACTATGAATTTTAACCGGAGATACAATCTTATATCAGAAAAGTAAACTCATAGCACTTGTATGACACCTGACTCCTACTCAAGCAGTGTAGTAAACTCATAGCACTTGTATGGCACCTTACTCCTGCTCAAGCAATGCAGGATCGTAGCACTGATTAGTATAGTTCATGTTCCTACTCAAATAACGGGAGATCTTTCAATTCATTTTTTTTTAAACCTATCATTTTCTTTAACACATTTTTTATTAGACAACTTAGCGTAGCTAGCAGATATTATAATCGTTTAATTTAACTATTATCTTTTAATTAGTATGATATTTTTTTTTACAATCAATATACGTAATATTTTAATATTTTATTCTTCGTGTAACACTCATTTTTAACTCATTTAAAAAATTTAATATTAATTAAAAAAATCGTAACACTTGTAAAGCACTACCCATACTCTTAGTCAAATGATATAAGATCTTATATGTTTTACATGTTTTATCTGGGACAAAGCATAAAAATCCATTTTTTATCTCATACACACATTAGTTGCAATTTCTTGAATTTGAACAATCCTTTATTTAAGTGAAGACCCACAAAATTATGGTGCAAAATGTAGAAATTTATGACTCCATAAATCAAGAATATGTAGTATTTCAAAATATTTGAGCATCAAGTACTAATGGTGGAACACCAACTTCAGTAGTTCCTTCCAACATCTGAACCACTGTCTTCATAGATGGTCGAAGGGTTGGATTAGGGCATATGCACCACAGTCCTACCATTGTTAGTCTTTCAAACCTTATAAAATCACTCAGAACTTCATGATCATGACTGACAATGGATCGTAAATTCCCAGTTCTGACACAATATAGAACCCAATCTGTTAGAATCATGTCGTCAACCTGTGTTATTTCATCAACTTGCTGCGACTCTTCTTCAACTCGATGCAACTCTATGTGCCTTCTGCAAAAGATTATCTCAAGTAACATGACTCCAAAGCTGTAGACGTCCACCTTAGCCGAAACCGGTGCATTCTTGAGCCATTCTGGTGCCATATATCCGAATGTTCCCCTTGTGTTTGTGTTAGTTCGAGTTTGATCTTTCTTCAATAATTTGGCTAACCCAAAATCAGCTATTTTAGCATTGAAATTCTTGTCAAGAAGAACATTCTGTGGCTTTATGTCACAATGAATTATTTGGGTCTCACATTCTTCATGCAAATACAACAATCCACACGCAATGCCGAGCACAATTTTAACCCTTAGATCCCAATTGAGATTTTCTTCTCCTAACAGGAAGTTAGATAGAGCTCCATTCTTGATGAGCTCGTAAACTACAAGATGGTGATTGTGCTCTCTACAAAAACCCAACAGCCGGACAAGATTTTTATGATGAGTAAGACCAATAATTTGGATTTCCGTCAAGAAAGTCTGCTCACCTTCTTCGATCACCTTCTCCAGCTGCTTTACAGCAACTTCAACCTCTTCTCCATCGAAGATTAAAACCCCACTATAGACAGTACTAGATGCTCCTTGGCCAAGTTTGTTCTCGAAACCATTTGTTGCTTCCCGCAACTCCTGGTATGAAAATGCCTTCAAATTTATCTCTAGCGGGTTAGGCTTTGGAGATGGTTGAACACAAATGTAAGGCCGGGTGAGAGGGTGATAATAAATGACAATGCTTCCAAATATTAAAGCCAAAATTGAGCATGATAAAAAGCCTGAAAGCAAGTCAACCCAGGATGGAGAATCCTTTTTATCTTCTTCCTCAAATTGCTTGTTACTAATCTTAGGAACTTTGATAAATGCCACTCTATTATTAGTCGAAGGATTGCTTTTTCTAGCATTCAGCAAGGGCATTCTCTTCTTTCGGCAAAGTGAGTCCATCCAAACGGCAGCACCGCAGAAACAATCATCCATGACCGCCTTCCTGCATTCATCCGCATCTGTTGTTATGATTCTGGCCATATCGGCAGAAAGATCATTAGGAATATCGGCATTATGAATTGCTTCAACTGTAAAATCAGTAAGTGAAGAATTTGCATCACAAAAGTCCACAACCACATTTGGGTAGCATCCTTTGGAGGGACTGTTAGGATCAACTGGGGAATATCCAGCCAAGCAATTGCAGGTGACTTCTTTATTATCAAGTGAACTACAAAAGCCAAACACCCCACATATATTATTCACGGTGCAAGGCTCCGTGATGGCCTCCCACACAACGGTCCACTGTTTGCCACTTCGTTTATGGCAAGCCCATTGCTGGAGATTTCCACGGTCACTAATCGCTGCTCGGTGGTAGTAATCATCCATTGGAGGGAGCACTTGCGTTGTCATAGGGTAGACGATTGTAGTTTTATTTACAACGTACATGAAAGCCGTACTCTGGTTGAATATAAGACTGACATTTTGGTGCCCTGCCGTTGATGTGTACCAGTAACCAGGATCAGCAAATCTGAATGCAGATATAACAACGTTGCCATCCTTTTGAAGCTCCAACATATATCGTCCCGTTGAGTAATCAACTGTTCCGTTGGTATTGGAGTATAGCTTTTGGCCCATAACCAGATCCTGGCCCAATAGAATGGTGTCCGTAGGAAAACTGAAACTCTGCCAAATGATTTCGGAGGAAGAATCGCGCAAAACAAAATTACCATTGTCCTGCATCAAAGCGGAACTTGTGGACGTGCCATTATAGATTAAGAATTCTTTCCCATTTGAATGTGTGAGAGCAAGTTGGCCATTGAGTGTCAGATTGATGAACGATCCTACTTGAGCTGGATCATCTCGATTTGCTGACCAAACAAGTGTTCTCTCTGAAATTTTATCAAAACAAATTCCAACAAGAAATAGACCAGTAACAAGAGGGTAGAAACCAAAAGCAAAATCACCCGAGGGGGATAACCATGTTGAATTAGTGCCCGCAATGATGCCAGAGCCCAGCTCGATTCTGTTAGCGATCATTTGGGCAACAGAACATAACGAGAGAACGAATAGAAGAAGAGAGCAAATAAGAATCACTGCTGCAGCCATTGGAACCAGGAGAAAGCGATGATATAAGTAAAAGAAGTGAAAGAGATCTTCAATGTATTTTTCCACAAGCTATTTAGAAAAAAAAATGTTATCATATTTCAACACAACCGAGCGACATCAAACTCGAAGGGCTTGTATGGCCTAACCAAATAAAAAAGTCAAATGAATTGGCTTGACCGGGCTCCGTGCCGCGTAAGATTTAGGTTATGATTGAATGAGAATCTAGAATACAAAATCAAAATAAATATTATATTTATTTATTAAAATAAAAATAAGAATGGAAATGAAATCAATAGATTTTACTCAAAGAGTCTTGAGAATGAAATTTTTATTTTTAAAATTAATTATTTTACCCTAACTCAAAAATTTAATATAAAAAATATAATCAAATTTTGACTATTATAAAAAATTAAAAATATGACAATTAGTATTATTTTTATTCATATTTTTATAGTTATTATTAACAATATTATTATTATAATTAATTATTAATAAAAATAATTTCTTGAATAATAATAATAATTACAATTATTATAATTAAATAATAATAATAATAATTAACTAAAAGTATTTTATTAATTTAAAATAATTAGTAAACAATTTATTTTAATTTTCATTCTCTGTTTAGATTTCAATCCATTCCAATTTTAGCACATTACAATTCTAGCCTATTTTGAATTAACAAATACATTATTAGTATTGTACTTTTGTGTCAATATATCTACTATTAAACTTAGATTAAAGAGAGAGTTATAAGTAAAACAGTCCTATCACGTCAATATAAGTAATATAGTAGAACTATTTAATCAGCAAAATAAGAAAATTTTATTTATTAATAGTGAATGAAAAAGTTAAACATGTATTTTATAAATTTATCTTATCACATTAATTAAAAATGAAACTTATTTTTAATTTTTTTTATTTATTATTAATAAATAAATTTTTTTATTAATTAAATAATTTTATTATATTATCTATACTGTTACTGTAACACTGTCTAGTACTGTAAATGTATAATTGTTAAACACAAAGAAATGTATAATGACAGACTTCAATGGCTGACGCCCACCTGATTGTGACTTAGGTTGAATAGTTGACAGCCGCCTACCTGGGCAGAAGTGAACTTGTCAATGGCAGTCAAGACTCAAGAATTAAGTTAACGCATGAAAGGTAGGAAAAGCCAACTACCGTGGGTTGCAGGGTGGAACTGAAAATGATGAGAACCTAACTTGGAAAATTTAATAAATGTGACGGGGAAGAAAATTTGTTATTCTCCTCCAGGGAATGGAATTCGGAGCAAGATGGAGATGTCTTTACATAAAACTTGTTGCCTACGGCGGAAGAGAGAATGAGTGGCAAATGATTTACAGTATAACCTTCCTTCTAGTCATTAAAAATAATTGAGAGAATTGAATTAACAAGAATTGGAAGTAAAATTTTTTATCAATCCTGATCTCAACAAGTACGAATCACTACAACGAAGAGAAACGAATGGAAATGAATTCCCTTAAAGAAAATTAATGAAAGCTACATGCATCGTATTGTAACCATTCAGTTTGGTCTTCGAGTCATCTTTCTTTGAATTATGATGAAACCATCTCCTGCATCAATGTTGAGATAAATTTTCCCTACCTTGGCACATTCCTTCTTCTCTACCTACAGTATCATGTATTAGCACTCTCCAGCCTTAGCAATGGGTTGCTTTCGAAAAAGTTTGTTGGCCGAAGCTCGAAACCGACGGGTATCATTGGCATCCCGGGGAAATCCTCTTGGCATGAATGTGATGGAACCCTACATGAAAGAACACCACCTCTCTCTTGCTAATCGACGCCACAAATCGCTGGTGTGCGAACGCTAACTTGTTTCACATTTGGTTGATCTTCAACAGTGAGCATAGGATAGCCATATTCATATCCATCGCTAAATTATGAAGGAGAAGCAGAGAGAAAAGATCAGAGGAGAAATCATTTTACAGTTGTCGAGAAAATTCCAAGCTGCAAGCCGAATCAAGGATGCTGGAAGAGGAGAAAGGAGACGATGGAAGGCCCAATGGGTTCTTGAGAACAGTGGGGCTTGGATCAGCCCAGCAATTGTTGTCACTCTGGTCTCTGGGCACTTTCCTTTCACCACACAAGTCTTTCCTTCCCGACCCTTCTGGGGGGCACTTCCTGTTTCTAACAGTGTCTTTCCTGTACTAGAGCTTAATTTTATGTCAATTAATGCCCAATTTAAAACGCACTTTTCGTATTGGTTACCCAAACGAATGTTTCCCTTTCTAGGAAACTCTAGAACAATAGCGCCTTTAGTATTAGTAGGAGGGTGCTCTCATTTTTCTTCGAACCGACGAGCTCTGGCAATTTCTAGTGCTGCACTCTGCAATCTCATTTCTCTTATTCTTACTCTTACTCGTTCTCGCTTACTTGCGTCTCCAACGGTAAGTCTCTAATTATCTGCACATTTGCTTTGCTAAAACAGATTCATATAGCTCTTCCATTTTGTGCACTGCTAATTGAGTGCCTCCTTTTTGTCTCTTTACATTCTCCATTACTTTAAAAAAATATATGAAGTTTATAATCTTTTGACTGGCTTCCCCTTTTCGAGTTAATAACCAAGAAATTGTCATTTTTGGAACTGGGACGGTCTTTTGGGTTATTATCTAAATTCGAGTTTCTCGCTGATGAGTATAATTTTATTATTCTTTCGTCGAGAATCTTTTACTTTCTTGACACATTCGGTCTTAATATTTAAAAAGATTTGAATGTACAACAACTTGATCTTTAAGTTACGCTTTAATGTTGAATTTGGTGGTTAGTATTGATTAAACTCAGCTGATGATGAAGATTGCTGGATTTTCTTTTCTTCGAAGTTTTATTAATCTGAAAACATCTTTTTGTATGAGTGTAAAGAAGATGTTTCTAGAAAGTCCTGCATGAACGATCATTTACTTTGTCCCCTCATAATTTAAAAGCATGTTTGTATCTCATTTTGAAAGAAGTAGTCAAAGAGTTGTAGAAAGGAATTGAAATCTTCTTTTGTTGATAGGTTTTAAGATATAAATTGATGGAGATCGGGGAAAACCCAAGCCCATCTTCTTGTCGCTGCTAATTGCTATGCTTATAGTTGTATATGTTGTGACTCTGTTTTTTATGATTACGAAATCTTGAGTAATTTCTTGCACACTTGTGAATTTGTCAAAATGCAGCAATGGCTGAACCGGCATACACTGTGGCGTCTGATAGTGAAACTACAGGAGAGGAAAAACCCTCCCCTGCTTTTCCTGAAATTCCAATTGGAATTGACATAGGTACTTCACAATGTAGTATTGCATACTGGATTGGCTCCCAAGTCGAGCTTATTAAGAACACAAGGAACCAGAAGATGATGCGGTCATATGTCACCTTCAAGGATGAAATTCCTTCCAGTGGAGTCAGCAGCCAACTCTCTCATGAGCATGAAATGTTATCTGGAGCCGCAATTTTCAATATGAAACGCTTAATTGGCAGAGTTGACACTGATCCTGTGGTCCACACGAGCAAAAGGCTGCCATTTTTGGTACAAACCTTAGACATTGGTGTTCGCCCATTTATTGCAGCATTAGTGAACAATGTCTGGAGATCCACTACTCCTGAGGAAGTTCTTGCAATATTTTTGGTGGAATTAAGAGCTATGGCTGAAACTCAGTTGAAATGTCCCATAAGAAACATAGTTCTAACCATTCCAGTTTCATTCAGTCGGTTCCAATTGACTCGCATTGAACGGGCTTGTGCTATGGCTGGCCTTCATGTCCTCAGACTGATGCCTGAACCAAATGCAGTAGCATTGTTGTATGCACAACAGCAGCAACAGATTGGCTATGAGAATTCAGGCAGTGGAAGTGAAAAGATTGCACTCATTTTCAATATGGGTGCTGGGTACTGTGATGTAGCTGTGACTGCCACAGGTGGAGGAGTTTCACAGATAAAAGCCTTAGCAGGAAGTCCTATTGGAGGAGAAGACTTACTACAGAATATGATGCGTTATCTCATGCCAGATTCAGAGAGTCTTTTCTCAGGCCATGGTATTAATGAGATCAAATCAATGGCCTTACTTCGGGTTGCTACGCAGGACACAATCCACAAGCTCTCATCGCAGACCAGCGTTCAAATCAATGTTGACTTGGGAAATGGATCAAAAGTATCTAAAATGGTAACTCAGGAGGAGTTTGAGGGAGTGAACCAAAAAATATTTGAGAAATGTGAGAGCCTCATAACCCAGTGCTTGCATGATGCCAAGGTTGAGGTAGAGGATCTGACTGATGTAATACTTGTGGGTGGCTGCTCATATATTCCAAAAGTAAGGAACCTTGTTAAGGGTATATGCAAAAAAGAGGAACTTTACAAAGGTGTGAACCCTTTAGAAGCAGCTGTTTGCGGGGCAGCTTTGGAAGGAGCCGTGGCTTCAGGCATCAGTGATCCCTTTGGGAACTTGGACCTGTTAACCATCCAAGCCACACCACTTGGTATTGGCTTACGAGCCGATGGTAACAACTTTGTACCCATCATTCCTAGAAACACCACCATGCCAGCACGGAGAGACCTGGTCTTCACAACCGTCCGTGACAACCAGACTGAGGCACTGATTATGGTCTATGAAGGGGAAGGGAAGAAAGTGGTAGAGAATCATCTGCTAGGCTATTTCAAGGTCACAGGAATTCCACCAGTCCCAAAAGGAGTACCAGAAATAAATGTGTGTATGGACATTGATGCCTCAAATGTGTTGAGGATTTTGGTTGGGGTCGTCCTGCCAGGAAGTCAACATCCAGCAATTCCTGTTATGGAAGTGAGACTGCCGACAGTTGATGATGGACACGGCTGGTGTGCTGAAGCTCTACAGAGGACTTATGGGCCTGCTCTCGACCTGGAGACAGTGCAGAAAAAAATGTAACAGTGTCTTGAAATAGGACAAGTAATGTATATTTTCTTTGATTACTCAGTTTTTTTTCCTCTCTTTCTCCTTTTTAATCTTTGAAGGGGACTTGAACAGTTACAAAAGAAGAGTTGTTTGCGTTTAGACTGTATCCTCGGGAAGTAAATGTGGACTATGCATATTGAAATAACACATGTTAACGACTGTTTTGTTGCTTTCTTTGTAAACAAGTTTTTTGGTTGCCTGATGTTATTGCAAAGATGCCTTGTTTTCAGAGGGGCTTCGAGGATACAAAAGATAAAGTTCGAGGATTACTCGTATTTTATCGTAAAGGGGAAAAGCCGGACGTGGAACGAGTGTGTTACTGTCACATCATCTGTTTGTCCATTCATATAATGACAAAGCAGCATCATTTCTACAGACTGACGTTTATTAAATATAAAGTGTATGAACATTACTCTCTTTGCGGAACAATCCATTAAAGAAAATGATATAACTGTGGTACGGTAGAAGTTGTCTGAGTGCTGCAGTTCCGAATTTTCCATTGCATATACTGAAAAGAAATCCTCAGTTCTGTTGCGCAACTTCATATCTACATTCAGCCAACTAAACCATGATAGCATGTGGTTTTCTCGTGGGACAAGGCTAAAAGTGGGACGTTAGTCAACGAGCAAAGCTGGCAGGATCTTATCCTACTAATTTCCTGCGAGGCTTTCGTAATTTCTCTTCTTTATATGTATTGCTTTTACTCTAAGCGAATGTTGAACAGGCAATCTACACATAAAGATGGCTCCTGCATCTACTGTGTGGTGCTGTGCTGTCAGCAATTGCTGCATTTGACCCCACCGTCGTCTTTAAGTGATTAAACTGAAATGGCCGATATTATAATTCTACTTGTCAATGATAAGAGAAACGTTGCATCTTCTTGCAATTAATGGTACGAATGGTGATGCTGGCATCAACTATGGCAGGAATGGAGACAATCTCCCCTCCGAAACAGGTCATCGATTTCCTACCAGGGATTTGAACTACAGAATTTCAATGATCCGGGCCTATGACGCCAACACTGATATTCGAGAAGCATTGAGCGGCGCCAATCTGGTTGTAACAGTTGGCGTCCCAAAAAGAGGCCGTTGCTAATGTAGCTTCAAGCCAAGAAGCTGCTGATAAATTCGTTATCTTTGTGTTGGCACTGAGGAAATTCCAGGTATTATAATCCCGTATCGAACAAGGCATTCGAAATCTTGACAATTCAATAAGGAAGACTACCAAGGATTGTATTTTCGTCACAACTGCCGCAGCAGCTGATGTTTTAGGCTCATGTTATCTTCCTTCACAAGGCCAATTTTCTTGTAATGTGCTGATATTATGAGTAGAAGTATCACACATTTTCTATATAGTGTAGGGTCAACACTTTTTATCATTGTCTACTCTTCCTATGCCTTATTCTCGGGGCCTCATTATATTTCATTGGCTATACATTTCATTAGAGATGTCAAAGGAGTCGGGTTGGTTCAACACAGTCTATTAGAGTTCGGACTTGAAAACTGTGTCAAACTTTGCCTATTTTTAAACAGATCAAATCAGCCCGCGAGTTTGCGTGAACCTCACCCCTTTGCCATCTCCACCGGGCATAGTGAGGGTGGTGCAAAGGAAGGACATCAAACTAGTCATGTCGGGTTGGCCGACAGCAGGTCACGAACCCCACTCGAGTATCGAGAATGCCCTGGTTTGCAAGAGCAAATTGAGGGAGCATGCTACTGCAAGTGGGAGAAGTCTGCGGAAGGCAGACATAAATATGGAGGTTTTACATTTGTTCAACGTTCAATAAGAACTTTAAAAGTTCTGTAGATGAGCAGAATTTTGGAACATTTTATCCTAATTTCACTGAGGTGTACCCTTTGTGGCGTTGATTTTTACAGTATGGAAACCATAGAATTCGACTTTGTAGTTTCAAATTATGATGGGAAATTTGGGAAATTTAACATTCTATTATGTGTTATCTCTTCAACATTTTGTCATACAAGTTTTTATTTTATCTCCGCTAGAAGAAGTTCAAATTTTAGACATTTCAATATTGTCTTTTTTTATCTTTTATTTTATAAAAAGCAATATTATATGTTCGGAATTGTATTTTAAAATTTTATTTTAAATACTTCTTATTATCCAAAATTTAATGAATGTCACGACATTTGATGTGAAAAATTTAGGATATAATTTAGAATATATAACAATTTTTTTTTTTTTTTAAAGAAAGGTAAATTATTTGAATATTTTTATTTTTTTAAGTACAATAATTAGTATTTAACAAATATTTAAATTATTATATTTTTAAAATTAATTAAAAGCAAAATAATTTAAAGTCTGTAGTCTAAAACTATTTTCTCTGTAATTTAAAATATCAAACTATTTTTTACAAATTAGCACTGAAAATACTTGGTATTGCCAGGATAGCTGTATTTCACTTGTGACTGTAACATGAAGCCAGTGACCATCCGTATTGAATTCCAATGGACGAAAAAGGAACATTGCAGCTCAATTCTTTCAGGACTGCCCACACCACAGGCATCTTCTCGTTTTGAAGATCAGTAAAAGCCGCAAGTTGAATACTGTTAAGTAGGACAACTCCTCCTGGCACTGTAGCTGGCTGTTACTTCCTCTGAAGAACCCTAGAAACAACAATGTATAAACTCCAAATGGTGAAGCTGCTAGTCCGGAGCACACACTTTATCCACTTCCTAGCCAGGATGAAGAGAGGCTAAACAACAACAGTGCCCTAAATTACGGCAGAAGAAGTAGATTCCAAGCAGAAGAAACCATCCCCCACAACAAGTTCCAAACATCACTTCTCATGAACAGAACCTTGATGCCTTAACGACATCTGATACATGACAAAACCCGTATGGATATTTGAGCGTCCGTGTATTTGCACAGATTTTATATTAATCCAGAGTTTCAGTTCCCAATATTTATAAAATCCTCACTTCTCTCTCTTCAAACTTCAACTGGAATCAGATCGAAGTTGCGTTTTGACTTCTCAAAGAACAAAACACGACACATATTCCGACCAAACCCAGCTGCCATCGTCGAAACCAAAGCATAAAAGATGAGAAAATAAACTAAACCCAACTAACAGCACATGCATACAGAAGAATGAATACAATAATGGAAGTTTTCAAACTTAAAGTCTTTGTTTATTTTAAGCAAAAGCTCAACCACAACAAGTACTTACCAACTCCTGGATTCTCTGACAAAAAAATATATTATTAAGTCCTTGTTTATTTTAAACAAAAGTTCAACCACAACAAGTACTTGCCAACTCCTGGATTCTCTGACAAATATATATATATATATATATATGAACTTTGAATTGAAGCAAACGGATTAATTTGCTTTCAACGCTTTGGTTTTCTTGGTACAGTGCAGTAGTATGATTTCCCAATGCAATGTTCGCCGTTTCGACCACGTTGTCTTCCTTCCATCCCATGCAAAACCCGAAACGTAGACTTTATACATTCGGCCACAGAGCTCAAAATTAGACATCGCGCACAATCTTTCACACCCCACCTCGCACGTAGTTTCCCTTCGTAAATTTCTCTCTTTGGGCTTTGCTGATTAATATAATCACCCGCACGAGCTCAGCTCAGCTAGCTATGAATAACGTTACCGATGCACCGCATAAATAATAACTTTAAATAGGCAAAATAATCAATCTATTATTAGCATTCGTCAGCGTCATTGACACTGAATGGAGAAGGCCCCTATGTACTCTTTCTTAATATATTTTTTCTGGGTTTTTGATGGTTTAAAACCTTTGCGATACTGACACGTGGCGGCGCTTCAGGTGGGGAGAGACGATCGAGATTAAGCCACCGAGAGGGGGCCGCATCTTTGACCTGTATATCATCTCGTCGTACGGCCTTCTGTAGAATTTTAAAAATGGTATGAACGACACTCGAGACTTTTCGCTCTTGACGCTGACGTGGCAATCCTTGCGAAAGAACATGGCCGGTGAATGGAGGAATGACGGGCGTGGTGTCCGAGGATTGGTGATTTTGATTGGGCCGTTGCCTGTGGTTCGCTGTGGTAACGGTGTTGATGGGAAGAGACTTTTTCTAGTGGGCCAAAAGCTATTACCACCGTTGATGGATCCACGTGGCGTTCTAGCAGCGGGTGATGCAAACGAGAGTGACCGGGCGTTGAGTGGAGAGATGAGAGCAGGGCCCATAGACATTGGGGAGGGACTCGTGGGGCCCACTTTTGCTGCCGACGTGTCAGTTAAAGTGAGGTACCACGGTTTGAGTGAGTCAAAGTGGTGGGACACCGTGAAGGAAAATCTGGAGGAAGAGCAAGAGCCGACCTGGGCCGTTGATCGTATCGACGACGCGTCAAATCTGAGGGACGACGCTCGCGGGTAGGCTGCGCAGTCATCGAACTCCAGTGACTCTTCAAAGTCAAGTGACGACACCACCATCGTGACCGTCGAAAGCTCAACAAATGGACGGACACCCTGCAACCAAAGACATTTAAAGTGAATTGTTTACAACCAAGACGCAAAAAGAAAACCATGTAAACGAGATTTGACCCATGCAAGCTATGCTAGCCCTAGGTGACAACCAGACCCCGAAGATTTGAAATTTACCTTCCATAGATAAGAGAAAAGGGAAGGTGGGTCGATGACAAAAGCTTTGTAAAGCATTCCAGGGTAGTATTCGGCCACAATTTTCAGTGCAGTCAGCAATAGATTCATAAAACTTGAGGCCGATCTGAAAAAGCCTGTGTTTAAGATAATCAAATTAAGTAATTAATTAATCAGAATCAATTCAAATTGTGCCTTGTTAATTATGGTTAAAGCAAATTAAAGCCTGACTGGTTCAGAGTTTATCCGTTGTTTATTTATTAGAATTAGTTCCGGCAAAGCAAACAAAGGGAAATCCTGAGGGGTTTGTAGTGGGTGAGAATCAAAATATTTAAGGAAGTCGGAGGGTAGCCACACAGGCCGTTGATGTTGACCAATTCCAGGAGAGTATAATAGATAAATCCCAATTCCCGATAATACCCCTGCTCGTTTGCGGAAACGGACTAATAATTAAGCAATGACTATGACATCTAAGGGGCACTCCGGACATTGTCTGAGCTCATCTCAGAACCTGCCGGTGGTCCGACACAGCTGGTAAGCTTTGTCTCTCAGAATCTATGCTGCTTTGCCAGCGTGCAAAAATTGAACTCCAAATTTACAAAAGGAGTTTTGTGTTTGTTTTGGGGTGTGGGGGGTCTTTTGTAAGAAAGCACTTACTTGCATCGAAGAGAAGAACAAACTGTTGTACGTTTTTTGACATTGTTGCAATGGCCACCTCTAGGGTGAAAACAAGCAGACGAGTGAACCTGCAATTTACATACAGAAACCCACAAAAGGTGATACTGGTGTGAGATTCTTTCTTCTTGAAATCAGGGGGGAAAATTACAGAAGTTTATCGTTTTTCTCTTTGGATACTGACAGTTTTTGATAATGGAACTTCTGGTAATCTTGCTTAATCCTGAAAACCTGTGGAAAAGCAGAAAACAGTTGCGTTCATCAACTCCTAAGAAGAAACTTGAGAGAGAGAGAGAGAGAGAGAAAGAGTAAAAATTACAGTAACAGGTCTGGATTCTTCATCATGACCAGCCACGTAAGCAACTCCTTCGGCAAGCTCAGCTGAGAACTCATCTGCTGTCAAATTTCCTGTATTTAAACAAATGAAAATAATTTAAATTGGGACAGTAAAAGGAAGTGAAGGTGTTTCATTCTTTATTTTGAATGCCGCGTGGCTTCAATGATGGTGGGGTGTTCACTTTAACGCTTAATTCAAAGACCAAAAAAGCAAGAGATTCCAATGTATATACAACGAAACAAAAAGAAAAGAAAGATGCTTATAAAAAGAGAAGCTAGTAGCAGACAGATAGCGAGGAAGAAAATAGAAACAACGATGAAATGAAATGGTACCAATGCCGATACTCTCTCTCCAAGAAAGGCAAGCCCTTAACTGCTTAGCAGCCTTCTTCACACTATCACACTTTGCTCTCAGAAACCGATCCACGCAAGCTGTGTTGCAGAACTTCTCCTGTAACAGTAGTAAGTAACAAACACCATTGTAAAGCCTATACAAAGAAATCAGGAACACTACTACGACGAAATTATGAGTCTAAAGCATATCAAGAACAGTCCTTTAACCTGAAAATTCACCTACCTACCACAGTTTAAGCACTGTAACCATAAAACCAGGTAAGTTACTCATGATTTGTTGCGAAAAACAAGGAAGCAAGAACAAAGAAATGATTGAGAGGTACAGTAGATGAAAAAAAGAAGCCAAAAACAAAAAAAAAAACCCACCTGTTTTACTGTAAGTGGAGCTTGTTTTCTGAGAAGCTGGAGAACAGCTGCAACTCTTTCCTTGCCTTTTTGATCTTGCACTTCTTTCTGCACCATTTCGAGAAAAATACCAAGTGATGATCTCAACAGAACAACCAATATACCAAACTTCTTCCTCACGCAACCATTAAAAGCTTGCACTTGCAATTTGCACGCAGCGATATATAATAGAAATAGAAACTGAGATGTAGAGAGAGAAAGAGGAAAGAGAGTTTATATTGAAACTGGGTAACCTTTTCGAACAAAGAGAGTGAGGGCTTAAAGCAAAGCTAGGGGACCTATTTATAGCAAACTGACGGCGATAACGCCGTTATGTAGCAGACAAATATATTTAAAGAGTTTTCAAGTTAAACGTCCACAGTGTGTTTCGGTCAATGCCTAACACACAAGACATTATGTTCATGTACATTATAACATGCATCATGCATTCACGATACCTTAATAGCGATCCTTAACGGAAAACGTCGGCTGATTTAACCCCAACAGCCACCACCCGTTACACAGTCATAATTACTTGCCCTTTTTACCCATTTCTTCTTAAATTACAGAAATATCCCAGTTGGGGTCGCAAAATTTGAAGCTTTGCACAATCGATTATGGGAAATGGACCGCAAGGTTAAAGCAAAAGGACTGCCGAGAGGCACTTGTACAAATTAATGAAACGAAGAAGGTACAATTTGTGTTGGCTCCGCCATGAAATGAACGGAAACCACACGCATCATTTTGGTAAATTTACTTGGGATATATACGACAATTTAACAGAGGTAGGACTTCTTACGTCTAAAAGTTAACGAATTTTATAAAATTTAATGCAAAGAAAAAAATTATTAAAATATATAAAATAAATAATAAATAATTTAAAATATATAATAAATAATAATTAAAATATGAATAAAAAATTTAAAATAATTAATAAAATACTTGAAAAAATAAATATACATTACATACATGTATCGTACTTTAATCAAATAAAAATATAATGTATTGCATGTATGTGTACACTAAAACACTCAATAATTACGTGAAAATAGACGATTTAATTACATATTATTATTTATTTTTTAATATAAATATTAAATTTAATAAAAATTATATATTAAAACTCGTTTAATACTCTAAAAACTCGAGAGATCATTAAACACAAGGAATATGTTAACAATAGACCAAAAACACAAAACCGATAAAAGCAATGCTATCATTAGTAACACATAAATAATAAAACATGTAATTAATTAAACTATGGGACATTGATATATATATATATATATATATGTTTAAAGGCGAACACATGGTTCCAAAAAGTCAAAGCCTTGGTATTTGTCTTCCATTATCAAATGTTAAGGTCTAGCTCCGTTGTCGTTACGGTGGAGACCTTTTTACATACATTCTCCACGTGTACATTTAAGCTGAATTAAAGAAAAATAATAATAATAATAATAAAAGGGTAGCATTAATGAGAAATTGTTTTTATTTTTAAGGACAAAATTGGCTTTCAGTACTGAAACTACATCTGAGGCAAAATGAATATACCTGACAAGCCTCAGGTTTTTTTCATGTCTTTCAATGGCCCCTGGTAGTAATACGATTTCGCAGGTCACACGCTCCACAGTGCCTGAAATTAGTCGTCCTAATTACATTTAATTGAATTTAATTAATAGTTTGACGAAGCCAAATTAGCGTAGTTTAGGCTGAGAAGTTGGTGTTTCCAAAGGCAAAGGTGTAAGCTTTATCGTGGTAATTAATTTAATTATTAATAATAATAACAAGATGGTATTTAGTGAAAGATTTCTTCCATTTGTCTTCATTCAAATATGTGATAGATTCTCCTCTTTCCCTTTACCTATGTAAACACATATTCCCTTGACTTTGCCTAGCTAGAGCTGTTGTTGTTGCTGCCGCTGCTGCCTGGTATCTCATCTCACCCCACGTGCCTCAAGTGTTCTAGAATATGGAATTCGATTTCAAAATTTGAATCGCTAACCCTCTCCCTCCCTCGTTGTGCATGATGTGTCTGAGTGTGCATTGCAATGCCAGTGTCATGCAATGCATGGCCAATTGGGCATGGCTAGTTGGCTGGCTGGCTGGCTGCCACACCCCACACACTACCAGCCCTTGACTATTATTGCATACAGATATATGTAAACACTTTATAATTACCCTTTCTGAATTTCAAAAAACCAATGCTTTCATTTCATAATGTGTCTTGGGTTTGTGTTTTGTTGCTTTCTCTTTCCCTCTCTTTGTAATAATCTCTAGCACATACTCTCTCGGGATAAAAAAACTAAAGATTAAGGTGAAAAGGGGTATGATGTTTTTATTTAGTGGGTAGAATCTCTTTTCTCTATTTATTTCTCGTAAAATTAATTCTCGATCCAAAATAATAATATTAAATTTTAATAATCCATCACATATAACAAAACAAGAAAAATATAAGTACATAATACTTCAAGAAATTCAAACACAAAAGTACTTAAGATATTGTATTAAATTATTACACAACTTAAAAATTTTAGTTTTTAAGTAAGAGTTTAAACAGTAATATTAAATTCTAATAAAACAAATGTAATAAAAGTGATCTTATGTGGATGAAAGTGAGCCAAAACTACAAGATTTGGGTATATATGTTCGTTTGAAGGGGGAAGACTACAGCATTCATGTTAGTAATAGTAATCTTCGTTGTAACTTTCTCGTGAGACCAACTAATGATGCAATAACACGATAAAAGGCAGCAAAAGTAGGCAGATTATTGCTCAAGATCTAACGTTTAAACGATAAAGGCAGCAAAAGTAGGCAGCTTATTGCTCAAGATCTGACGTTTAGTGCACAAATTGCTCCTTGTTGATGTCTTTTCATCGCCTTTAATTAAATATGCATGCATCTTGCTTCAACGAAGCAATCAAAATGTTGGAAATAGTCGTATGAATTGAATTTAAAATGTCTAATTTTACATCTTCATTTCCCATTTATAATTTAACAAGGTAAGTATTTATTGAAAAAAAAATTTAAGTAAAATAATTTTATTACGTCAGTACATAAAATATAATTGAATCATTTAATCAATGAAAAATGAGATATTTATTTATTGGTTATGAATAAAAAAAATTAAAAATAAATCTTATAAAATTTTCTCACTACATTAATTAAAAATAAGATTTATTTTTGACTTTTTTTAATTTATGATTAATTAATAAATTTTTTTTCTTTATTAATTAAATAGTTTTACTATATTATTTATATTAACTTAATAAAATCGTCTAACTTAAAACTTTTTCGTTCATTGATTTTGTACCGCTGTCCATGTTTCTCTTCATGAACCCCAAAACAATATTGATAACTAACCAGCAGTTATAAGAGAAAAGAATAACTAAAATAGAGTGGTGGTTGTTCATTTCTTCAATACAATTTTAGAAAAAAAAAATTTTAAATAATCTTATTTTAAAATCTATAATTTCAATATTCACGAATAATTTTGCTCTTAAGTGAACATCTATATTCAAAATAGAAATTTTTCCAACTTTAATGATTACTTACCCACTTGTAAATTTTCTTCACCTAATGAATTAGGATTAGAAAATCAAAGAGAAAGTGATCAGATGATAGTGTTAACGTTGTAAAAGGCAAAGCATGCCAGCTGAAGTGTGTGAAGCTGCAGGCAGTGGAAAGAAACATGATTTGATATCAGACTTCATGAACACAATCGGGAATCTGTGTTTGTGGGTGGCTAACTTTTCCCTTTTAGGAACCATTATGATCATAATAAAAGACTGATACGAATTGCATTTGCAAGCAGCAGCTTTCTGATAATATGATGATCCCATTTGTAGGTTAATATGTTGACCACATCACACCACACCACCCCACACAGACACACCTCATTATTCTCACATGGGTTCCCTCACACTCACGGGACCCTTCTCTTTGTGCGTTGCTGCTCCATTCCCGGCCCCGCCATTGCCAAAAGCTCTACTAATTCCATCCATGCCTGCAGCTAATGGTTTTTTTCAAACGCAGACTTTTACTGAATCTGAATTAATGATTAGGGCAAAGACTGGTAAGGAGGAAGAGCAACTAAAACTTTGTAACGATCGAACGAGACAACAATTCAAGTAAAAGGCAGATGTAGTTCGTTCTCATTCATTATCATACACTTTCTCCTTTCAATTCGTTGGCCTTAATCATGTGTATTGCCGCAGTGTAGTGGTCATTAATTGCGTGCTAAGACCATGTGTTTGTAATTGATTAGCCTTTTGCCCTTGCTAATTTGAACCACCCAACAACACAAAAAGCAAAAAGGAACAAACAATAAATAAATAAAGGGAGACATTAAGGATGTTGGTTTTAAAATTTCAATTTGAAATACCAAAATTTGAGTATCTTATAAGCTAGAATTTGTATGTCAAATTTTTAGTAAGAGAAAAAAATTGAATAAATTTGAAAATGAAATTATTTATGATCTAAGTATATGTGATAATCTAATAAAATTAACACGATATTGTTCGCTTAAATAGCTCAAAGTAATACAATATGATTAATTTTGGCATCTCGTGATTTTATTTATAGCACTTAAAATTTTAAATATAAACTTAAAAGAGTTCTTATTAATTAAGAAAATTAAAATATTTATAAGATATAGTTTAAATTCAATTCCTCTTGTGATTTTATTTTCTTGTACTTAAAATTTTTAATTTAAGCTTAAAAACACTCGTATTAGTTAAGAAAAAATATAGAAATAAAAGATCTCGTAATAGTTAAAAAAATTAAAATATTTATAAGACATAGTATAAATTCATTCTTTCTCATGATTTTGTTTTTTCGCACTTAAAATTTTAAATCTGAGTTTAAAAGCGCTTGTTCTAGTTAAGAAAAAAGGAAGTTATAGTTCTTACAACACATAGTCTAAACTCACTTTTAAGTAATGTGAGATTTTACAATTTATTTTTTAAAAGTGTTTAATATTTTTGTAAACACATTTTCGATTAGACAAGTTGATTTTGATACCATTTACGATGATTTAGTTCAATTAGTATAATATTATTTATCATTAAAGGTTTAAGTTACCACAACCAACCTCAATCCTAGCTCCTTATAGTTTTATTCCTAATTCCCAACTTAAAATATTTTATACTAATTAAGAAAGTCAGAGCACTTATAAGACATAGTCCATACTCGTTCGTAAGGAATATAGAACTTTACAATAGAGGTGACGACTATAATGTAATAAATATAGATGATACAATAAGATCTTTATGTAATTATAAAAAATTTAATCTTAATTTAGGTCAATTATAAATAATAATAAATTATATAATGTAATAAGTTATAATTTTTTATATCGCATAATAATAATTATTTGTATACTATATAAATATATATATATATATGTATATTAGATTTAAAAAATAAAATATTTTTAAAATAATTTAAAATAATAATTTTATTTTAAAAATTATTATTATAATTTTAAATTTACAAATAAATAATCTCGCTAACGTTATCATCTTCCTGAATAAAGATCTGGATGACAATCAACTGTGGAAGCAGGGAGAATCTATCTGAGTTCTGGACTTGCCCGATTGTCGGCCTGCTAGAATTTGAACCCGTGTTTGCAATTGTAATCTCTCTGGCTCTGCAGATCTGATCAGACGGCTACATCTAACTTGATCAGATTTAGAGTTAAGAGGAGACTGGCCCACTGCTTTTTTTTTTTTTTTTATGTCAGGACACTACTGAGGGGCCATAGTCCAAGTCCACCCCCAACATGTTCTCTTTGGCACTACTGGGTTGTCCATCTGTTTCTGGTCATTTCAGTGCATTCATTAAATTTCCCACTACCACTCTGCATTCAGTACTCGGTACGATTCAGACACGTGTACGTATGAGGTGGAATTGGAATATGAGTTCAAAAAAAGGGGGGGGGGGTGGGGGGAACATGCGGGTCGGTTATTTTGTTAACGGGTTAGGGCTTTGGACCTTTTCTATTCCCGAGAACGCCAAATATTTGGTATATTAATCATTTGAATTTCTCAATTATTTTATAATTAATAAAAATAAAAATAGGAATAATTCTATATATTCAGTCCAAAATTTGACTTATTTTAAAATTAATCGAGACACTAAAATTAATACTCTTTCTTAATTAACATTATAATATATTATTAGATGTGACTTTTTATTTATGAAAAATAATTTTTTAATTATTGAGTTAACGAAGAATAAATTAATT
Organism: Swietenia macrophylla; assembly: GCA_032401905.1. Lineage (NCBI taxonomy): Eukaryota > Viridiplantae > Streptophyta > Magnoliopsida > Sapindales > Meliaceae > Swietenia > Swietenia macrophylla. The sequence goes on from CP135582.1 coordinate 1,989,824, forward strand.
ATTTAATTTTACTAAATTATGTAATTATGATGAACTTATGATGGCTAAATAATACTTTTTGAGGGGGTATAATTATTTCTTTAACATGTATCAACCATGATCATGTCTATCACAAAGCCCTAATTTATATAACTAAATACTTGCTTAAAGTCTCCAAAAGCTACACCGTATTACTCGTTGATATGCATTTTAGTCAACCGATAGCAGTCTTTTCAATGATGGTGAGCCCATTTTCTGAGTCAGCAAGCTACGCTCTAACACACCTTCAAGACAACCTACCATGACAGATGGCATACGGAAGGAGAACCCTTGTAAAAGACTCTGCTTACTGCAAGTTTTTCCTTGGTACTCAAAAATGGTGGCCCAAATATGGAAAACAAAATGCTGTCTATCCTCAAATTGAGTAGACAAGTCACAAATAGTATAGTGTAGGGTAAAAAAAAAAAAATTGGTGGCTTGAGGCATAAGGGAAGTTGAAATGGAAAATAGTTCTGGATAGAAAAGCGCTTTTTGAAGGTGTGAGAAGCACTTCTGATTGGTGGTGTGGCTTCTTTTGATACAAGGAAAGGGGGAAGATCTTTTCGTTGAAAACGACATTGCACCAAGAGCAAAATGTGGCAATTGTGATTTGCATGATTAGCCTGCAAGGGAATGTAAACAGTGACAGTTAACTTCATAATTCTTGTATAAGCAAAACCTGGAGAGTTTTCCTGTCTCGAATTGTCTTTTATTTATATATTTATCTTTAAGTTACTCGTTGTTCTTCCATGAGCCACACCCACTTCTCCAAATGGGGTGGCTGCAATCCCTCTTCTCTCCATTGAAGAAGCTGTGGTTTCGTCTACACTCCGCTCCAAAAAAGGGTATGTACTGAATAACTCCTTGCATTTTCAGTGTTTTCGTTCCCATGTATGCTTCAAATTCTTTCTCCTCTTCCCCTTTCTTTGTTTCTTTGCATGGGCATTCTGCATTCAGCATATCGTCGTTGTAAGTGCTTGGAAATATGGTGCAAATCACCATTGTTTTTACAGTATTCCAACACCATTTCTTTGTACATATAGCTGTCTTCTCGTTTCCTTTACAGTACTTAAGACTGAAATTCGATTTTCGTATCTCAGGGAGAGGGATATACATTCTATACGAGGATGTCAAGTCTTGCCCATACGAAGATGTTCATGTTTTATGGTCAATACTAGTAGAATCACATACGACACCTTCCCCCTTTCCATCAAAACAGTGAATGCCCTGTGCCTGTGCCTGTGCTTACGGGATTCAATACAGAAGTTAAGAAATGAGAGTTTTCCGGTCATGTAAATATAATATTTATGACGTTTTTAAGCTCCTTTTGAAGGGTTTTTGTTCTCTCTTAAAGTACATGTGATCTGAGTTATCCAATAGAACGGTGGTTAATTTCACTCAATTTTTCATTTTTCTTAGAAGGTTAAATAAAAACTTCATGATCACCATTGCCTAAGGTTAGTTCTCCCGAAATTCGGCTTCTTATCGCTACTCTTCCCATTTTTCTAAGTGTTAATTCAATCAATCACTATTACCTTTTAAAGCAACACAACACAAGAGGACTGCGTTTAAATCTTGCTCCTATCAGAATTGAAAGGAGAGTAATATTTTAAGAAATAGAATAAATTTACCCTTGACATGCATATTATAATGCATTTGGGTGAAGGGTATCCATATATTTCTCGATAAATTTGGCTAGTTACAGTTGCATTGTCAGTTTTCAGCAGTTGGGTTTGGAAGTTTATGCCTTGTTCTAATATCCTTCTAGAGTTGACTATTGAAAGCTATAGATTGGATGGGTCAACGTCCATGATTTACATGTCTTCAATTTGTGGTCCTGTAAAATTAATCGTCAGCTTAAGCTACCTCAACAGTGTTGTTGCCAAGTTCTTACTATAGTATTGGTTGAAGCAATTAAGTAGGGAATTCAAATTGACAAGCTTCCTTTCGTGAGGTACAATATACCTATCTTGAGTGACTCCTACCCAGATTTAAGAATTGGATTTAAGCTTTGAAGTAGGAATAGGCTGATTAAATTATGAATCCTGTTATTATCCTGTGCCGAAGGTAGGCTTCCCTAATAAGTATTTTACTATTAAAAATTTGACTTCTCAGCAGATTGTCACAGAGAAACAGAAGAGAAACCTTATACGAAAGGGAAGTGATGCTTATTAATATTCTGTTTGATTAAAAGTAATCTTAAATGGACTTCCAATTTTCAATTCTCATTAATGACTCAAGTTTTCCAATTTCTTAAGGATGGATGCTATGTATCTCTTTTCTCGGCTTAAAATTTTTTAAACCAAGTCGAGCTCGTATTTACATAGTAATTTTGATTTTATTTTAGTTTTAGTGTTGCATTTATCAAGCAATATGTAGTCAGGCAAATGAGAATGAGAAACCTGATGATCGGAAGGCAGGAGAATGATCAGTTTTCCTGTAAACGAAGAAACAAAGAATTCGGTAGCAATAGTTCAGTTTGAAGGCCTTCTGCGATCAGCCTAAAGCAATGGTTGTGCGCGCATCATATTTAGCTACCAGGAAACAGAAAAGATATATTAAACACAGTTGCTACATGCATGTATCTCTTCTGGTGTTTATATATCATTGGCTATTTTGGATTTAATTGATAACAGAGGGGTGCAAACCCTAGTTTAAATTAAGACATGGTTGACAAAAAATGCAGTTCTACAGGATGTAGAGCAAGATCTGTATGTTCAGCTGCCAAGATAATTTTCATTATTTCTCATAGAAATTGAGAAACCATGTATGCTTTGTGCAAAGACCCTTGCTTGACTACAGCAAGCTCAACTATGGCTCATGCCTGTGTGTTTTACTCACCAGAGGGATGTTACACCATTACAAGGCTGAGAAAGATGTGTTGAACAACATTTGGCAGCCAATCTCTGAAGTAGACTTGGCAATGCGTCTCTGCATTAGAGAGGGCTCCAAGTGGAGTTACAGTGATCTGAAATAAACATCTTAAGTAGGTTGCTAATCATGAGCTGCTCAATTCAAAAGTTCAATCAAAGCTGAGATACTCAAAAATCCTTCTGCAAGTCAGTCTCAGGATCAGCAATGTGGGCTCCCCTTATCTATAAAAGTGACAAGTATAGTCAGCCATTAAGAATTCAAGTAAATTGAAGAACAATTCAAATTATTTGAAGTCCATCTAACCAAGGACTTGGTAAAGGGTACAACAACTTTCCAATTTATCCATTTTAAGGCTTAATTCTCTTTAAGCTTCATGTCCGTGATTGATACCACTGGAAAAAAAAATTCAATTAAGTACCAATAACTTCACAAACACTTACCATTTGTTTTCATTTTGAGCTCTTTGACACATTAAAGAACACCATACAAAATTATGAGTAGAAACATCCCACTTGTTTCTCAAGAATAGATGGGAAAAACACAGAATAGCATTCAAACAACTACTAGAACCAGATACTTGTTGTTTGACAAAAACCCACAGAACATTATTGGAGGTGTGAAACTCCTATCTTCAACAGATGATGTCAGGCCTCTTCCTGAGCCATAAAAATTAACACATTCTTTTTCATTTTCTTTGAGAAGAATTTTCCAATTACAAGGATGAGAGGAAGCATCCAAGGGTAATCTGCCAGTATTTTTAATTTTCTTAAAACATTAGAGACTGTGAATCACCTGGAGGGCTAACTTTACAAGGCTGAGGCGAGGAAGGTCTACCCACAGGCCTTGCTCTTCCTTGCATGTTTAGAGCATTCATAGTATTCACACATCAATTTAATCTTTATTAACATATTAACTCACACAGCAAGTCTCCATACTTCCCAGGTCATTTCAATATTTTGAAGTGAGTCACTACCTGTACTCTTCATACAAATCCGTATAAACATGCTACTCCTCCGTGAGAATATCTTCAATTTTAAAGGAAAATACAAATCAGCATTGACCAAACATTGGTATTATATTTGTATGGGGCCATCATGGAAATCAATTCAAAAGTTGTCAGCAGAATTAAAGAATTCAAGAGGACGTGCAGTCACCCAAAATAATAAAGTGATATCACCACGCCTTCTTACTCTAGGAAACAAATCACTTGGATTTAAAATCCTTATTCTGTTTTGCAGGATACTGAACCTAGAGGAAGATTAACTTAGGTGACCAAAGAAATGTGATAAAGAGGCTGACAGATAAAAGAACCAACCTCTCTCCTCAACAAAAGGTTTTCTTGCAGCATGGTAGATGTATCAGTTTCAGTTCTAACAGCAGAATCTGTCTCCATTGTCATTGTTGACAACATTTTCCCTCCTTGCATCCCAGAAGAGACCTGTCTCCACCTCATTTTGAATATACTTTTACCATGTTTAGTAAGTTTATACCCCTTTGTACAGACAGCATGCATAAAAATATAACGTTATAACCACATTATCAAATACATGTATAACCTAATGACTTTATGATAGAAGTATATCCAGCCAAGTTTTGGGCCATTTGCTGGCCTTCAGAACGTATCCAATTAGAAGAATCAGGGAACAAACAATGAGGAATTTTAGCTCATTCAAACTATCAGAATTAAAGACCATTAAACACATAAATATTTTTTAATAAAAAGAAGTCATCAGATCACCCTCCCACATCTGATGGAAGTTAGAAGCACAAGTGATGTAGGACAAGAAAGCATAAAGGGAGAGAAGCAGACAGAGAGAGAGAGAGAAAGGAAACAATAGAGGAAGAAAAGAATTGGACACAAGTGAGGGCACTGGGAGAATTTGGAGAGAATGTCATTGTAGAGTTAGGCTATTTCAATAATCAAAATGTGCTCCCAAAGACAAATCATAAAGCATATTTACAGTGGCTCATAAATAAAGAGGAAACCAGAAACCTTGTTTACACCAGATAAATATACTCCAAATAAGTAACAGAAAACCCAAAACCAAACAAATATCAAATACCTCAAGTTTTCTAAGTTAAAGCAGAAATGCATCAAGTCCCTAAAATTCCTAAAACGAACAAAAGTTTAAAAAAGCATGAACTCCATCATGAAGTATTGAAAACTGCGTAGGTGTTCCTTGAGATGAAGAAGGAAAAAAACAATGCTTTAAAATCCCTAATCCAGTGGAAATGGCCGACAGTGACAAGTAGGAAGATAATTTAAAATTCACCTTGTGGTTAGCAACATCTGTCGGCAAATCTATGTTGAGAAAGCACCTTTTTGGATAAGTATGATTTCTGATCTCAGCTAGTATTGCATTTATGATAGGAAAGCAAGCCTCAGGACCAAGTGTGTAATGATTAACGTTGCTCTTACCTGCAACCCTACAACATCACCATTTAACCTTATCATATGTACAAAAACAAATAACTTCTATAAAGATGAGTAAATTGAGGATGAAAAAGTATAACAGCTAAATACACATTGATTTGCCCCGAATTCAAATAATATATTATTATGCTTTGAATATTGCTTTCCATAGAAAATCATTTCAATTAATCCAGCAAATGGCCACAGAATACTGGAATATGAGTATGTACCAGCCGTATGACATAGAGACAGAAGGAACACCATGAAAGAAAGCCTCTCGAGCACCTGCAACTGTCCCCGAGAAAACACTGCAATTTCAATGAAAACGAATCAATTTTGTTGTAAGCGCAAACTGACAAAGCAAATTGGAGTATAATATTTTAATTGTCTACAGAATAACAGCCAAAGAGCAGAGCTCGTAAGTGAGTTCTCTCTAAAATGTGGTCAGTTAATATTTTCCTAATTAAACATAATAGCCAGAGCTACCAGATCAGGAACTGAAGGAAAAAGTGCTTGCAAAACACCCAATGATGCACAATCTGCTGGAGTTCCTGCAATATATATGCAAGACATAAAATTTTCAAGTAATTACTAAAATATATATGATATATTGGCAGTTCAAATTGAATTTGATGAATAACGGTGTTCACTATTAAGGACTGGAAAATGCCCCACAATTCAAACATGCGTGCATGCACGTGCATATTTTGTTTTCAGCAAACAGGTTGAGGGCTTTTGAGCACCAAATTAATCCCCCTAACATACAGGCCCTATCCCACATCATTATCAGGCAATACTAGGATCAATCCATGGAGGTGGAGAACTTGTCATAGAGTGTTGTGCCAGGATTCATACTAAGGCCAAATATTCTCAAGGCACTTGGATTTAATCAAGCAGCCACTCAGTCAAGCTTCTTACTTCTCTACGTCATATCCCGGTCCCACGTCCCAAATATTTTGAGAAATGAAGGCAAAAATAAGCATATTTATTTATTAGTACAAATGCCACCGGTTTAATCTGGTCACTTAAGCAAAACCTAAAATTAAAAGATAGTATTGTCTTCGTTTGTTCAATCTTTTGTGTCCTCATCACATTTTCCTCAATTTTGTTTGTATCTGCTATATAAGCAGATGATAAATTTCTAAACCAAAGGGTAAAAACTTAATATTTCCAAGAAGCTACATACATCCTGGTAATGATGAGATCCTAGAGTAATGAAGAAGAATCATAAAGAGCACCGCCTTGGTTCAACATCATGAAGATCTGTATGCATTTTAAAGAAAAGAATGACTTGCTACATGAGATGATATACAGAAAAATTCTGTGAATAGAACACTTGAGACTTCTAAATTCATGATGGAATACATTCCCACGTGTAAAAAAATAAAATCTCAGGTGAGCATCAGGATACTGTTAATCACTTAAGCGCCATCCCAGGCATCAGCACCTCATAAAACAGATATTATTGATCAAGGAAGAAATTTAAAAAGATGGTAAACTATTTATGGCCCAGCACCACAACCCGGACACCACCACAACCTGGACACCACCTGCCCTGTATCAAGAATGCTTAAATGCCTGTGATAATAGAGATCATAACTAACGTAATGCTTATTAACAACAGTAGCTAAAACACAACAATACACAAGGCTGTGAAATTTAAAAGAAGGAAACTATTTGAATGATGGCCCAGCACCACATCAGCTACCCTGCATCAAGAATGATTAAATGCCTGTGATAATAGAGCTCTTAACTAGCATAACGCTTAGTAACAACAGTAGCTAAAACACAAAAATACTCAAGGCTGTGAACCAAAATATCTACAGAGGTTTAAAACGAACCAGCAATTGCATAGGCTGTTGCCCCATCAAAGTCTGCTCGTCTAGCTGAAAAAGGATGACGCCAAGTTATACTATGACTAACAGCCGATTGTTCCCTGAAAATTGCACCAGAAAAAAATCTATATAAGAAATGGCACCACACCATGACACGAGTTTTGTGTGAAAATATCAAACATTTTTTAACCAAAAAACCATTTTTACGTGAAAACGAGCCCAACAATGCCTAAATTGACACTCATTAACTGGACAAGTCGCTTTTCACTAGAAGAAGAGCAATTTCCAGGCAGAACATATCCTGATAATGCAACTCGAGTCAAAACTCAATGAATCAAAGCACATAATCTTTTAAAAAAAAAAGTTCCAAACTAAAACCGAACAAGCAATCGAAGTTCGAAAAACATACGAATCGGGAGCGCAGACTAGGACAGTGTGGCGATTGGTGGAGATAAAGACACGGACAAGAGCTCGCAGTCCCGACGCATCAATTCCGTCATCGTTGGTGATAAAGATTGTTGGTTTCTGTTCCAAGTTCACAATAGCGATGCCAACGCCTTCCATTCCGCCGGCCACCGTACAAGACAGTTCCCAGTAGCCGGAGAGAAACTATACCATCTACAGACTAACCAAACAAAACAAAAATTGATCGGCCGTTTCACTGACGCCGAGAAAAATCTGATTATTTTTAAATTATTTTTTAATTCTCAATTAATGATTTTATTAATTTAAAATTAATCTATTTTTCTGTTGCTCAATGGGCTTTCACTCTAGTAGACCACAATTCTTTATCCTTTAAGGAACAGGGGTGCATTCAGAACAAAGATGCGGTGTGTATATCATCACACACGTTGATTTCGAAAATATTGTCCACGTGGTTCTGCCCACTTAATGATAATATTAAATATTATAATTTAATTTTAATTTTAAATATTTTTAAACCCAACCTAATCGGATTGGCATGGAAATTGGGACATTGCTTCAGGTGAACCACTTTGCAGGCGGCTCAATGTCATGGCAACATGCAACATGCTATTTTATAAATAAGCAGTTTACTTATAAATTACTTAACCAATAAAAACATTATGATTAAGGTCTTAATCACAGATTAATAATCCGCAGTGGAACGCACCCACAGGACAGGATAATTCCAGATGCCAAACAAAAGGCGTTGGTTTTGGTTAACAATACAGAACTGCTGCGGTTGATGTGTTGTCTTGTTTCACTGTCGACCTTGCTTAGTTTTGCGTGTTTCCATTGACTTTTAGAGCAGTGCTGTGTGGGTTAGATCCATCATCCATGTCACGTGCTGCCAATATTTTTATAAAATTAAGGATTTAAATATTTGTATTTAATTTTTTTAAAATATAAATTTAATTTCATTTAATAAATTTTTATCATATAAATTTAAATAACTCTTATTTTATTAATTTTTACTATTTTCGAGGGCTCGAATATCATAGGCAATCTTGAATTTTGAAATCTATAAAATATGATTTTATATTTAATTTAATATTAAATTAAAAATAAATAATAATTACTCTAACGATGGATTGAATGGTTAAGTATTTCTATATTTAAATTTTTTTTATAATTTTTATAAATTTATAATAAAAAATATTAAAATATATTAAATTAATAATAAATAATACTTAAAATATAAATAAAAAATTTAAAAAATACATAATAAAATATTTAAAATATGTAATTAATAATATTTAAAATATAAATAAAAAATTTAAAATATTAATATAAAAATTAAAATAAATAAATATTTTGATGTGTATATGCATAATAAATAATATTATTTTAATATTATATTAATTTATTAAATACAATTATTTAATGATAATAATTATTTGACTTTACCGGGTTAAAAAAGGGAGTTGGGCACCATTGAAGGGTCTAACAAGTTTGATTTACTTTTAATTTAAAAACCATGTAATAAAGATTTTCCAAGTTACGTACAAGCCAGCCTTGATCCAATATGCCCAAGATGAAAAAAGGAACCATGTCTGAAGACTTTTATGTTTTTAAATTCTTCTCAATTGGCCATACGATCCCATTTGCTTGCGGTTGCAGTCTTATCCTGTAAAGCGACATGGACCACAGAATTATGCCCATGCCTGTCGCAACAGTACAAATGCAACAAGTCAGTCAATCCTAGGAGCCGAGACCACAGGTGGAGATTACGCATGGAGGATGAGCTTCATGTCTCTGAAAAGGAAGTTAAGGCATCGTCCCTATTTCAACCCAAAAGGCACCGTACGTCGTCACTGCACCCTAACTTCCGAACCACCGCAGATGCAACTGCAGTTTGCCTTGATTGTTTAATCAATCTTGTGAATTAATGTCCATTCTTACCCGTACGACGAGGACCATTCAACGTTTCTAAAGTTTTGCTTGGAATTGCTGCTGCAATTAGTATCGTTGCGTGACACGTGTTATAAACTTTAACAGTACGTTCCGAATAATTTCGGGTAGGATAAGATTCTCTCGTAATTTTTTTATATTTTTATTTTTTAAAATATTTTGCAAGAAAATTTTCGGACGCAAATATGGTCTTTGATTCTTTTCCCATATTCCCACTTGTGGCTTTTATGCTGCAAAATTACAGGAAAATATAATAAGAAACTTGGTTGGTCCACGGCTTGCAAGCCGTTGCAGGCCGACCAAAGAGAGGGATTGTGTATGAGTGTTTGTAATCGTATGCAATTGTAATGAAAAAAGTTTTGCTTGGCTTGGTTTCCACGGCTCGTGATGAGATAGAAAAGTAACATGAAAGGGAGGAGAGTTGAGACGGGGAGGGTATTCCGTCAGGTTTTGTCTTCGTGCGGACAAGTTCATGAAGTCTCTGCCTCGTTGTATCAGAGTAGTTGGGTAATTAACCTTTGCTCGGGCTTAACTCTTTTTATCTATTTTCTATCTTCTCTCTTTTGGCTTCTTCTCTCCTTCACACAAAACTATGATTACTTTCTCCTCTTTTTATTCTGTCATTTCTGTGATCATTTTTCCCTCTCTCTCTCTCTCTACTCTTTTTTTCCCTGTAGTTACATTGTAGAATGATTGCTGAGGAATCTTTGTGAAGAGAACTATTCAACAGAAAGAACTAGGAATGAATGGTGTTACTAGCCCAGAATCAGATTGCTCCGAGTTTGTTGAAGTTGATCCTACTGGAAGATATGGACGAGTAGATACCTTAATTTCCTCAAATTTTCTTCCTTTTTATGTTTGGTTCCTTCATTTTTTGTGGTTCATATTCTATCAATTTGAGTTGTATTCTGACCAAGTCTGCTGTGTTTTGTCAGTACAATGAAATTCTCGGCAAAGGAGCTTCAAAGACAGTGTATGGACTCTCTTCCCTATTGAACGTGCTGCAAGATATGATTTGTTTTTTTTTTTTTTTTGGAGATTTTGACTGTTTTTCTTGTGGGTATGGCTTAAATTTTCAATTCAGTTGTTTATTTTTTTACTTGATTGTTGTGTTATGTATTGTTTGTCGCAGTTATAAAGCCTTCGACGAGTATGAAGGAATTGAGGTAGCATGGAATCAAGTGAAGCTTTATGATTTCTTGCGGAGTCCCGAAGAACTTGAGAGGCTTTACTGTGAAATTCACCTACTGAAGACTTTGAAGCACAAAAACATCATGAAATTCTACACGTCCTGGGTCGATACTGCTAACAGAAATATTAACTTTGTCACGGAAATGTTCACCTCTGGTACTCTCAGACAGTAAGCATTATTAAAATTCCAGTAAAATCGTATCTTCTTTTGTTATAATTCCTCTTTATTTGTTACTCCGAGCATTCTTTGAAAAAAAAGGGGTTTGTCTCTTGTTTCTGCATAGGTATAGGCTGAAACATAGGCGAGTAAATATTAGAGCTGTGAAGCATTGGTGTAGACAAATTTTATCCGGGCTTCTTTATCTCCACAGCCATGACCCGCCTGTAATTCACAGAGATCTCAAATGTGACAACATTTTTGTTAATGGAAATCAAGGGGAAATAAAGATCGGTGATCTTGGCCTTGCTGCAATCCACCGTAAATCTCATGCTGCTCGTTGTGTTGGTAAGTTGCTGTTCTTCCTGATTTCCTCCAATCTTATCAATGATCACCGTGTCTAAAAGTCAGAATTGATTTGGGATTTCAGTCTTAGATTAAGCTTCTTCTTTCTTTTTCTTTTTTTTTTTTCTTTCGGCGGGGTCTTTCTTCTGTACAGGAACACCAGAGTTTATGGCCCCTGAAGTGTATGAAGAGGAATACAATGAATTAGTTGACATATACTCATTTGGAATGTGCATATTGGAGATGGTTACCTTTGAATATCCATACAGTGAATGCACCCATCCTGCTCAAATCTACAAGAAAGTTATCTCTGTATGAGCTACAACTACTCAATTTTACATTTTAATTTCTGATATCTGTCTTGAACAGTCCCTTTACATACTGATTTTAATATAGGGCAAGAAACCAGAAGCTTTGTACAGAGTAAAGGATCCTGACGTGCAGCAATTCATCGAAAAATGCTTGGCAACTGTGTGTTGCAGACTTCCTGCTAGGGAGCTTTTGATGGACCCTTTTCTCCAAATTGATGATTATGACTCTGACTTGAGATCGATACGGTGCCAAAGTGACTATGATGAGATAGGCCCTCTCCCGAGAGAACCTTTATATGGAATTTACCACAACACTAGCTCTTACAATTATGGGTATGGTAATTACAATGGTTATGATCTTGAGGATGGTTTAGATTACCACCCACCTGAGTTTCAAACAAGCGAAATTGATCTCTTTACTTGTCAAGAGGACGAGCATTTGATAGATTTTGACATTTCAATCAAAGGTAAGAGAAGAGAAGATGATGGCATCTTTCTAAGGATTAGAATTGCAGATAAAGAAGGTGAGAGTTCCAGTCTGTCTTCTTCTATTACTTTTATATCCCATTTTTTGTGCTTTCCCTGATCAAAAGAGCTTGCAAACCAATTTCAGTTCTGCATTCCTTTTTTCAGGCTGCATTCGGAACATCTACTTTCCCTTTGACATTGTGACCGATACAGCGTCGAGTGTTGCTGCTGAAATGGTATCCGAGCTTGATATAACTGACCAAGATGTAATAAAAATAGCAAAGATCATTGATGATGAAATTGCTACCTTGGTACCTGAGTGGAAGAGGGGACTAGGCATAGATGAAGGTCCACATCGCACAAGCGTCTGTCACAATTGTACAGATGGTTGCTTACCAGATTATGTTTCGTCTGAGAGTGCTGGAGCCAAGAACCTTCACGTTCTTCATTGCTCTGAACATGGATGTGCTGCTAGCCATGGCCGATTTGAAGAGATCATGTACCAAGTGGATGGAGCAGAACAATGCGTTAAAGAAATTGCCCAGGCTACATCAAGACGATCGGATGTCATTCGTTATGCCAATATATTGGCTCAGCGTGATGGAACAGAGTCAAGGACAACAGTATCAAAAGATATCCACTGTGATGAGGTGCACAAAGCATTGGACCAATCAAGCTTAGGAGCAGAGGAGAGGACTATAAATGTGGACAATCAAAGTGAAACCAATGCAAGAAACTCTTTCTCCATAAATTCTTCAATGGATTGTGGTCTCTTAGATGATTACGAAAATGAAATAAGGCAAGAACTAAGGTGGCTTAAAGCAAAGTATCAAATGCAGTTGAGGGAGCTTAGAGACCAACAACTAGGTATCAAATCCAAATCTTCAAGCCAAACATTGATTGCTGATGACAAAAAGCAAGCAACAGCAACAGATGAAAAAGTTTCTCCATCTTCTGTTTTACCTAAACATGAAAGCAATAGATATCTTCAGAGATCATTATCTTCTAGAAAGCATCTCGCTTCATATTTCCCAATGGATGGTGAGAAGAAATGCGGGAATGTGGGCAATCAAAGGGTACAAAGTTGTGAGCCGATCAACTGGCCTTGTAGCCCGGAGTCAATGATCACTGCCAGGAGTTACTACACAGGAGATTTCCTTCCATACTCCCTTCACAGGGCAACTTCACTTCCAGTTGATGCTGTCGATGTTTGAAGCCAGTCAAATCCTCTAAAACTTTCTGCAGGTTTACGAAGACCTTCAAATCATAACAAAGTTTTCTCTTCGATCGATAAGAAAATCAAGGTGACAGATCAGTTGTACGGGCAGATTAGAATCTGTATCCTGGAGGTTTCCCCTGGATAAAACATGAGTTAAAAATGTACATTACATGCCCATTACCCGTTAATTATAAGATATCAAATTAAACAAGTTTTCCAGAAACAGATCACATTTCCCGGAAACAGCAACATCTCAACGTCTCTGTAAGAATTGCAGGAGCCAGTAAAAGAATGATTTCGAAGAAGAATTCATCAACCTGCACGCGCCATTTAATATTTACTGCTACTGCCAAGTCTGCCACATTTGTTCTTTTTCACCTATGCCACACAAGTCATCGGTGAAGAGTCTCGCTGTACTATACGCCTCACAATAAATAAAAAGCGCTAAAATGGTCCCAAGAAAATGAATGGATTTGGCGGCTTAACAGGTATGTATCATGAACCTAACTGCGGCGCTGTGTGATTCATGTATTCCCAAGTTGCGACTTCTCTTGGATATTTCAAGGGTATGCAAGGTGACGCGGCTCAAACAAGGCTTAGTTTTGTCAAAAGTGCTTTGCTGCTTTATGCAGAAGCAGATGGCAAGTATTAATCTAAAAATGTCACCGGATGCCTCTGTGTAAAAGCGCTTTTGGTAAGCACTTTCAAGCATAGCCTCATATAATTAATGTTGTGATGATGAAATATGACTCACACTTTATTGATTGATCAAATCTACATAAGTTTGCAACCAAGGCTGCGTACGAGACAAGTAAAAGTCAGGCCGAAGAAAGAAAAAGCAGTTTTCCAAAGTGATAACACGCAGACAGATTCCTTCTTATAACTCTCTTTTAAAAGGGTCTTTACAAACCAACTTTTACTTTCCTCACGTTGAATCAAGTTCTAGAAAGCGCAAGGAAAGTTTAGCTTCCGTACAAACAGCAGTCTTCAATCCCTTCTTTACCTTTACCTTGTAACGCTGAATGTTGCTTGTATCAGTGAGGACCAGAATTTTATTTTAATTTTTTTATTTATTAAAAATTTAAAAAATAAATAATAAAATTCATTAAAATAAAATTTTAATTTATTATTATTATTTTTTTAATAAAACAAATTAAAAAAAAATTATCTTTTTACGATCGTCACCCCAAAGAAAAAATTTTGTGTAATTATTAAGGGCATGTATGGCTATATAAACTAAATAAATAGCTTAATTAACTCGGTTTTAGCCTTCTTCTCTTGACTATAACACATGACGCGCGCGCGCGCAAAAAAAAAAGATGTTGTAATGACCATATATACTTTTATCTTTAAATAAATGGTATTTATTCTCGAACTATCGACACAAGTAATTGATTAAATCTCAAATTAAAATTTAAAATTATGATTCAATTAGATACAATAATTTATTTTAATTATAGTATTAAATTAATAAAGAGTACAAATTAATAACTCCCTCTCAAAAATCAGGACCACTGTTAAATATCATTCCGTTTAAAAGAATAAAGAGGAAGATTTCTCATTTCGACCAACCAGCAGAAGTTTTAGAAACGAATTATAGACTACCAAGCCTATTGGAGAGACCCTAAATGCACTCCGTCGATTTCTTCGCACACCGACCCATTTGAAATTATTGTATCATCAAGATATTAGTGAGGTGCTGTTAGGCATTTGCATTGTTCTTACAGAGGCAAAAACCTTAATTCATCGTTTCTGTGAAAAGGGCCCAAGTCCAAAATTGAATTTTTATTGTTGTTTATATGGGAATAAAGTCTTTAAAAGATACACAAGGATTTTTGCTCCATTTTGAATTTGTCCACTTCAATGGAACTAACTCCGGGAGTTACGTAACGTTGATTCATGGGAAAGTAAGGTTTCGGTTTGTACAAATTCATAAACGACGTACCATACATTGGTAACAAGGGAGTTGAATTCTGGAGAGAAATGGCTGATAACAAGGCTGTGACTATCCGAACGAGGAAGTTCATGACCAACAGACTTCTGTCGAGGAAACAGTTTGTGAGTTCTGCCATCAACTGTGTTTGGTTGTTGAGAAAATGTCCCCGGAGAAAATTTTCGTTTTGGTTATTCAAAACCTGGGATTGATGTAATAGACTCCATTGGAATGTGGGTTTACTTTATATTTTTATGTTAATCTTGTTTGGTTTGGCACAGGTCGTTGATGTTCTGCATCCTGGAAGACCCCCTCTTTCAAGGGTATTCATTAGTTTTTAGCAATACTGGTTCTCTTTTCTAGTTTGTTTGTTCTTACATCGGGTGTTTAAATTTTGCTTATTATGAAGGGTGAGGTAAGCGAGAAATTAGCCAGGATGTATGATGTGAGAGATCTAAATTCCATCTTTGTGTTCAAGTTTCGTACCCAGTTTGGAGGTGGGAAATCATCTGGGTTTGGCCTGATTTACGACTCAGTTGAGAGTGCCAAGAAGTTTGAGCCGAAGTACAGGCTAATCAGGGTAAATTACAAATCTTCAACACTCTCGATCATCAAATGCAAATGGATTATGTTTTGGCAAACTTTGCTTCAGTTGTTTGTTTCAAGTGTCAACCTTTCTGCACTGCTTCTCGTTGAATGTTCATGGCACGGCTTGCATTTCCGTGCACATTCTAATTGAATGCTTATGCTTGATTTACTCTTAGTAGATCCCATTCCATCAAATCAATAGAGAATATTGACAAATTGGGACTTATGTCATACCATGCTGCATAACCCATTTGCCAATTTCTTGCCTTTTTGGGATATTATTCATTTACAAAGACTATACATTTGGGTTTAAATACTGTGCTGATACTGAATTAGTGCTGCATATTCTCTATGATGGGTAGAATGGACTGGCTACCAAGGTGGAAAAGTCTCGGAAGCAGTTGAAGGAAAGGAAAAACAGGGCTAAGAAAGTCCGAGGAACACAGAAGGTAATCAAATCTCAAGCTGCTGTTTCCTTTTTCCTAATTACAACTTCTTACTGTTAGATTTCTGTCATCAGCTGACAATATCCTTGCACAGGCCAAGGCTGGAGATGCCAAGGGCAACAAGAAGAGGTGAAGCCAAGCCTCGGGGGCTTTCAGTTCACTGCTTGCGGTCACACCCAACAATTTATTATTATTATTATTTTCCTGTTTTATTGCTTAGTTTATCCAGTCTTCTAATAACGAAGCAATATATATTTTTTTTTTGGAGTTCATGAATACGTAAATCTCTCATTATTATTATTAATGATATATTATAGTAATTATGTTCGTCTAATTAATTTTTTATATATTATAATATATTTTTATAATATTATTATAAATAAATATTAATTAATTTTATTTTAAATATAATTAATTATTTTTTAAAACGTAATAAATATTATTAAATATCACAATTATAAAGGTTTTTAACAAAGAGTTTATTTACATAAATTCAATAAAATAACTCTTATATGGGCTGTTCCCTTCTGGGCTAAGCCAGCCAACTGACCCACGGTCAAAATAAATGGGCCGAATCAGACGGGCCGAACTGATGCATCTTAAATGTCGCTGTGAAACCGGAACGTTGCAAACAAAACGAAACAGCGTACGGTACAACTAAAGACATCCGTCAGGTCGTCTGCTGGGCTTGGTAAAAATGTAAAAACTGAAACCCTGGCTTTATTTTTAACGAAACAGCTAATTGGATTTGAAATCCAGAGAGACGACTCGCCTGATCTCACCACGGCGAACAACCCAGGGATTTATTGTCTGATAACGCGCTCCCTTCAGCGACTGCACTTCACTTTCCTCTTAAATCCCCACCTTATCCCCGAAATAGTAATTACAGTTAAACTGTAAAAACAGACGGCAAATGATATTGTAGCCCTTCCAGATCATGCCACAGCAGCAGGCGTACGAACCCCCCGCATTACGTGGCAAGATCTTTACGGGTATCTACTGTCCAGCTTGGTCTCGTGAAACGAGATTTGGAGGGAAATCTGCCGATGGTAATTACTGAAAGCAAGAAAAATTGAATATTAAAATTAAAAATAAATAAAAATTAAAAAAGAACAGAGCGGAAACCAACACGTTACAGTGAAAGAGCACGATGATTTTGGTTTCTTTATGAAGCAATAAAAACCAAACCCGACGTAACTTTCTCGTTTTC
Source organism: Swietenia macrophylla (assembly GCA_032401905.1). Classification (NCBI taxonomy): domain Eukaryota; kingdom Viridiplantae; phylum Streptophyta; class Magnoliopsida; order Sapindales; family Meliaceae; genus Swietenia; species Swietenia macrophylla. Next base: position 2,007,205 of record CP135582.1, read on the forward strand.
TTCGCCGGGAAAATATTACGTCAGAGATAGGCGGCGGTTGCCGCTAAATTGTCTTTAACGGTATTATAAGTCTTTCCGGCGAGGTACTGTTATTTGTGATTTATGGCTACAGCGATGTTTCGTTTAATGTGAAAGACAGAAGCGTTTTATCATTTTTTTTTTGTACTTTCTTTTTGGATTTTGTGGTTTTAGTTTTGCGTCAGATCTGGTGGGTTTTGGTTCAAGAGTTTGATCGAGAGATTTGGGGTTTGTAATTTCTCTGTTTTTCTTTTTTATTTTCGTAAATAATTTGGCTTGAGTGTGAATTATGAACGAAAGTCTTGAACTGTAGGGTTCGGTTTGGTGTTTCTGGTGAATTTGGGATGGTTACGGACTAACTATTCAAAATTTAGGGTTTTGTCTTTGATTATTTGGTATTTATGGCGGAGAGTAGGAGATCTGGTGATCAATCCGGGATTGTTGTGAAGAATAGGAGCTCTTCAGGTTGTTTAATTGTTAGAAAGAAGAGGGAGGATGTTAATGTTGCTGATTCTTCTCGGACTCAAAAGGTTTATGAGTCAAAAATACAGAACAAGAGGCCTAGGATGGTTTTGAGCGATTCTGGTTCAAGTGATGAGCTGTTAATGCCTCCTCGTAGGAGGGTGAGCTCTGAGACGATCAGGGTTCCCAATGGTTTGAGTGTTTTAGATAAGGGTGTTGTGGAAGAGAGTGATTTTGGTAGGAAGAGAGATAGGGATAAGGTGGGATGTATTAAGCCAAAAGAGGATGGTTTGTTTGGCAGAACTGGGGGACAGATTGATAGGAAAAGAAATAGGTTAGATGTATTTGAATTTGATGAGTATGATGGGGTTGATGGCCTTGATGGGGAAATGATGATGAGGCAGAAACATTCGGGTGATTCAAGATTGGATATTGGGGGGAGGTTTTTGGGGTCAATGGCTTTGGAAGGAGGTGGGATTGAGAGGGAATTTGAGACAGGTTCTAGTATACAAGCTGTTGATAAGAAAAAGAATTTGTTCTTTGAGAGGACGAGTAGCTTTAATCAGGGGGGCGTGAATAGGTTTGGGATGGATAGGGACACTGGTCGGATCTCTATATCCTTGTCGAGAGATAAGTATATGGGGGATTCAGAACCTGTTAGGCTTCAGGGGAAAAATGGAGTTCTAAAGTTGATGGTGAACAAAAAAAAGAAAGTGGGTGAGCCTTCTAAAATTTATGATCATGTGGATTCTGAGAAAAATTGTAGTAGTTCCAGAATTGGAGATAATGTTCAGCGAAGTGTTCCCTTCCGCCCATCTTATGCAGAAACAGAAGTTTTGGAGAAACCTGGCTCAGTTCTTCGGATGGAGAAAAATCGGCATAGCTCACTAAAATCACAATCAACTAGGAAGATTAAGGATGATGAGTCTGATTCGGATGATAGTGATACTGCACTGAAGTTGGGGCAGAAGAGAATGCAAGCTTGTAATTCTGTTAAAGAGGTTAGTTCTGAGAGTGAAAAAACACCTGGTGGAAAGCTCACGTTAACCAGAATAAAAGAAGGGAAATTTAGGCGTGGTAGTGGTACAGAAAAGCAAAAACTACGTGAACGGATAAGGGGGATGCTTGTGAATGCAGGCTGGACAATAGATTACAGACCTAGAAGGAACAGAGACTACCTTGATGCAGTGTACATTAATCCTGCTGGAACAGCTTTCTGGTCTATCATCAAGGCATATGATGCACTTTTGAAGCAATTAAATGATGAAGAAGAGGTGAAGGCAATTGCTGAAGGTTCTCCATTCACTCCATTATCTGATGATGTACTTAGCCAATTGACTAGAAAAACACGAAAGATGATTGGGAAAGAAATGAAGAAAAAGCAAATAGATGGAAGTCACAGTTTGAGAACTAGAGAAGCTGCTGCAAGAACTGTGAGTGCACGACATGATGAGGACAGTACGGGCAGTGATAACCATGAAGAGAAACTGAGTTCATTCTTAAAGCAGGGTGGCAAATCATCTAAGAGTAGAAGGAATGAGAATGGTGTTGTCAGCTGTTTGCGTGACAATGATGAAAAACCGTCTTCTGCCTCTAATTCTCATATGCTGCATGGAAGGAAAAGTAGAAAACTTGGAAGGTGTACTTTGTTAGTTCGCCGTTCTAATGATGGGCCAAATTCAGAGACTGATGGCTTTGTTCCATATGCTGGAAAGCGGACATTACTTTCCTGGTTGATTGATTGTGGGACTGTGCAATTGAGCCAAAAAGTGCAGTATATGAATCGTCGACGGACAAAAGTTATGTTGGAGGGTTGGATTACGAGAGATGGCATTCACTGTGGTTGTTGCAGTAAAATCCTCACAGTTTCAAAGTTTGAGATTCATGCTGGAAGCAAATTGCGTCAACCGTTCCAAAACATCTATCTGGACTCTGGGGTTTCCCTTCTGCAATGCCAAATAGATGCATGGAATAGACTGGAAGATTCTGAGAGGATTACTTACGACCCGGTAGATATTGAGGGGGATGACCCAAATGATGATACTTGTGGCATATGTGGAGATGGTGGGGATTTGATCTGTTGTGATGGTTGTCCATCGACTTTTCATCAGAGCTGCCTAGATATTCAGGTATGTCTACATTCATTTTAGAATACATATACATGGGAAATTGCTTTTGCTTTTAGTTAGTTTTACTCAGTATTCTGCTGTGGGTGCTTGGTTCATTCTTAATTTTAATTAAGGTTAATGAAGAAAGGAGAGACTTTAAAATGTGAAGAGATTTCTGGGTGTTTTGATAATTGAGGGGAACTTGTGGAGAAATAACATTTGTTAGTTGAATGTAATGGTATGGGATGCCCTTTAATGACTTTGTTTCTTTTAGTGTTTGAGCGGATAGAAGAAACTTGAGGAAGGAGGTTTAGGTGATTCAAATTATTCTAACTTGGTTGATAGGATATTCTTTATTAAGTACATAGCTACCTGAAAATATAGCCAAGGCAACAGTTGGAGACTTTCAAGGAAAAGATGCAAGTTCTTTCTATTCGCAATAATTAGGGAGCTTCACACTTCCTTAGACACACCTTTTGACCCATTCTACTCTGCCTGAGTTTTCATCCTCATGCATGGACTGTTTTCTAAGCACTGCTATGATATTTTGGATTTTCAATATAGTCAGTATGCAGTAGGTCAATTAGCTTGCCCAAACGCTTGACCACTTGCGATGTAGTTTTGTCATTGACAAATTATACGCTCAATTACTGATCTCAACTAGGCTTTGGTGTTTGTTGGAAGAGGTTTCCTCCACAGAGGCAGGGGAACAGATTTGTTTTATCTTACTCTTGAAAGCAAACTAAACCAATTTTTTGTAACAATGTGTGGTTGTGGGATAGGTTTATGTAGTTGCTGTGAATGTGTATGGAATTGCTTTACTTCAATCTCTACTCAAGTACTAGACAGTACTCATGTCTCTCATTATATTGCAGATGCTTCCTCCTGGTGATTGGCATTGTCCAAATTGTACTTGTAAATTTTGTGGGGTAGCTGGTGGGGATATTATGCGAGGAGGTGATACAACCACTTGCACATTACTTTCTTGCTGCATGTGTGAGAAAAAATGTACTCTCTCTTTGTCATAATTGGTTTGTGTCTCTTGTTTTTTTGTTTGTAGAATTTCTTAGTATTCCTAATTTTCTAATTGTAATATACATTTCCACCTCTATAGATCACAAAATGTGCATGCAGGAGATGGATAAACTTACTGTCAATTTGACTGTTTCAATCTCTTCTTTTTGCGGGCAGAAATGCAAAGAGGTATCTCTATTTCTTGCTTTCCTTATAGTGTTTCAATTTGTTAGTTCATTTATTTTTTAATTTTGAAGGATTCTATTCTTATATGTTTATACTTGGTTATATATTCAGTATGCCAATTGTTACTATGGTGGTTGTTGCATTACATCATTTCATGCCAAGGCTAGCCTTATCTAGTCTTTTTTCACTCTCTCTCTTTATCTTTAATCTTCTACATTTTTGTTATTATTTTTTTCTTTTTTCCCCTTATGTTCTATGCAAAATAATTCTGCTTGAACGTGATAATTTGACAAGTCTTGGATTATGTAGCATCCCTTCTCCTATAGTTGATAACACTTCGTGCTGTTATTTAGCCTTTTTTTTTTTTTTGAAACAATCTTTTGGTTATTCTTTTAGCAATTGTTATATGCCAGACACTAGATCTATTGTTAGAAATTTCGCTTGTATTGCCTTTAATGTTTCATAGTCATCACTGGATATTTGGCTGTTGTAACATTAAGCTGTACGCAAGGGATGTCAGTCTTGTGAATTTTGCAAATTGGACTCCAGCATGGGATTTAGTTTTGTTTCACCATTAGTCAGAGTGTAGCTGGTTTAGAAAACTTGTGATTTTGTACATATCTTTGTTAACTTTTAAGCATCTATGATACTTGTAACATTGAATCTAGCTAAATTGGTAATGAAGTGTTATGCTGCAACTTTGTCTTTATTTATGAGATGCATTCGCTTCTCCTGCATGAAGTTTGAGATACACAGAAAATTTCTATATTTTGTAATATTTAAGTTATCTATGAAGGTTTTACTCAAATACAGAATAGGCACCTTGGAATTTCTTCCCCTTTCTACCCTACCCTAATGCTTTAATGTTTTTATTATTCAGTATTGCCAATTATGGTCTGTGGACTTTACTCTCCATATTTGGAGCAAAACACATTAGTTGCTGTTCATGTTTCTAATTAACTTCTCCTATTAAGGCAATGTGTTGAATAATATCTTTTGCTACCTCTACAGCTGTTTGAGCATTTGCAGAAATATCTTGGGGTCAAACATGAACTGGAAGCAGGATTTTCATGGTCTCTTATCCATAGAACCAATGAAGATTCGGACACCTGTCTCCGAGGACTTCCTCAAAGGGTGGGAAGCAATTCTAAGCTGGCTGTTGCACTGACTGTTATGGATGAATGCTTTTTACCAATTGTTGACAGGCGGAGTGGTATCAATTTAATTCATAATGTTCTCTATAATTCAGGGTAAGCATGGAAATATTTTGTTAATTGGTTTTCCTATGATCTTGAAATGTTACTCGAGTTGATTCCACATTAGCATGGATGGTAGCGTTCATTTCTGAGCATGCATAAAAAGATAATGCAACATGTTTATTCTTGCGACTTGTTATTTATGTAACAGTGACTGTATTGAACATGATGCTATGTAGTTAATATGTAAATAGATTTGAATATCTTTTATGCCTTGGGGTATGCATTTGGACAATGTTTATTTGAATCTAAAGGCATGCTTGAGGTTTATATGTTCGGCTGAATTCTTTAGATCTTTTTAAAAGACAATTTATCAAGCCTTTATCTAAGTGTGTACTGATAGATAGTATTCATAGCTTAAAGGAATTAGAGCTGATATCCAATGGCCAAGTGTTGGTTGGGAGCTGTGCCCCAAAAGTTTAGATTGTTAAACATTTATTGTTCTCCATGCATCCTTCCCATAATAAATTAAAAAAAAGAATTTTATGTCTACTCTTTAATTGGGGCTTTGGGCTTTGACCAATATCGTATGGATTACATATTTTTCATGCTTCTGATATTGGATATTTTTGTGAAATCTTCTTTGCCCTCACATTTTTGTTAGTGACCACCCTAGCAACCACTGTCAGATATTGGTTATAAGAAAGACTGTTATATATTAGTAGATACATTTGAATTTCCTTGATCATTTTATTTAGGGGATTAATTACAATGAGTCCTATTCCTGGCAATCTAGAAAGATGGCCTAGCACATTGATCAAATTTAAAGAATGGGCATGCTTCTTAGTTCCACTATCCATATGTTATAAGAATGTTGTACTTAAAACTTCCCCTTGTGTGATTCTGCGAGTTGTTTTTGCAGTGTTATTGTAATCCTTTTATTGTATGCCATCGTAATTTTTCTACAATCATGTTTAAATTTCAATGTCCTAAAAAATTGTCTAATTTGCTTTCTATTTTTTAAGATCAAACTTCAATCGGCTGAATTATAGTGGCTTCTACACTGCTATTCTGGAGAGGGGAGATGAAATAATTTCTGCAGCATCTATCAGGTACCATGCTGCTTTAACTCATGGTTATTTATAGCCTAATTGATATGGTTTATCACCTTCCTTTCATTGTTGTTTTGCTTGGAATATTTGTCAAAACAATCACCATTTTTTTGGAATTGGAGATTCCATTGGAATTACATTTCCTGAGAAGGTTGTTGGAATTTCAATTTGGACATTTGATAAATTTTTAAAAATTTACTATTCCCTTTTCAAATTCTGTGTAGTGATCAGGGCATTGTTGTTAATCCAAGTTTTGATATGAATGAGCAGTACTGGGTCATTGAGATTTGCTTTTCCCCACTGAAATTTGCTGATACAATCTTATCCTTGCATTGTGTTTTTTTTTTTCACTTGCTCAATAGTTCTAGTTTAATATGGCTTTGAGATCTACATTGTGTGTACGGGAAAATTATGCTGATATTCTTATTATTTTATTGGCACTGCCTGGTTAGGTTCCATGGGACCCAGTTAGCAGAGATGCCATTCATTGGAACCCGTCATATATATAGGCGTCAGGGAATGTGCCGTCGACTTCTTGGTGCCCTAGAATCTGTAAGCTGTCAAAACTATTATGTTATTGCATGTGTTGAAATGAATTTTCAAATTATCTGATTTTGCATCTGTATGTTGTATGCATTTGCCTTTTCTCTGTTTTAGTCCTTGTATCACACCAATCTTATCTTGCTTTTATCTTATCCAAAGGCTCTCTGCTCTCTCAAGGTTGAGAAACTGATTATCCCTGCGATTGCTGAATTTATGCATGCATGGACAACGGTTTTTGGTTTCATTCCTCTTGAGGCCTCACTTAAGCGAGAAATGAGGTCCTTGAATATGTTGGTATTCCCTGGCATAGACATGCTACAGAAATTGCTACTGGAGCAAGAAAGCATCAAGGAGAACATAACAGCTAATCCAGGTTTTAGTTCATGCAATGCGTTCTCTTTTTCCGTCAACTGTTTTTTTATCTTCTGTTTTTTAGTAAGCCTACTTTCAAACCACAGGTTCCAGCAAAATGGTAAAAAAGGTCACGCACATGACATCTGAGGCGGCAAGTAAATCTGATATAGATTCCTCTACCGAGTATGATTCTCACAAGTCTGCTGGTAGTGATTCGCTTTGTCATAATGTGAGAAATGGTGTAGTTGCTGCTGCAGATTTTGATTCCCAATGTCCAGGTGTTCCCTCAAACAGTACCTCTATGCTGAGTGGTTCTTCGCCAGCTCATGTCTCAGTTGAGGGGACATGTGTTGATCCCCAGTTTGGGGGCAAGTTGGTTGAATCTGCTTCAGACAGTAAATGTATTTCTAACTCAGACCCAGGTCATGATGCATTAGAGACAGAAATTAAACCGGAGTTGGATTCTACCGAGGCAGATACAACCCAGTCTCGTAAAGAGGGTGACATGAATGTTGGTCACATCATTGATGTTAATGTTGCTGCTTCCCATGAAGTCAAAATTCCCGTTTCTGCTGAGGAAACTGTAGGTCCTGATCCCCAATTGGGGGACAAGTTAGTTGAATCTGTTTTGCACCATAAATGTCCATTTACTGGTGATAGGAGGCATGATGCACTGGAGAAACATAATAATTCAGAATCAGATTCACCAGCGGAAGGAAACGCACATTTAGCTACAGAGTGTGATAAGGATGATACTGGTGATGTGGCTTTGACAATTTTTGCTTCTCATGAAGTCAAAACTGCTGTCTCAATTGATGATCCCCCTGCTTCTCAATCAGAGGACAAGTCAGTTAAATATGCTTCCGGGATTAGTTGTCTTTCTGTTCAGGGCACAGGAAATGATGCAATAGAGATGGAAAATAAACCAGTTCCAGATTCACAAGATGAAGTTAACATTGATTCGTGCGGAGAGACTGATATGGGAGATGCCTGTTCAATAGATGCTAATGATGCTGCTCCTTGTGAAGTTACAAAGCTAGTCTCAGTAGAAGGGCTAAAATCTGCTGAATTTCCATCCAGGGACAAGTTATTTCAAGATGGTGTTCAGTCATACAGAGAGAGCGATATGGATAGTGCCTATGCATCAGATGAGAAAGCTGATCCATCTGACAAACCTGAAACTCACATTACTGTTTCAGGGAGTGCAATTGCTGATTCGAAGTTGGGGAACAAGTCAACTGAATCTGTTGAGAGGGAGTGTCTTACCTCTGAAACGATTCATGATGAGGTACAAGTAAAACATCAACCATCATCGAATTCTCCTTCTGAAGACAATTCTCCATCTTGTAAAGCGGGTGATTCAGATGACAATTTTGTGCATTCCCAAGCTGCCCCTTCTCCAGGGGAAATTACTGCAGAAAACACTAATGAGGCTACCAGTGAAATCCCAATTGCCCCTCCGGCTGGGTTAGGTGGCGCAGATGTGTGTTCTTCCATTCAAGTTAACTCTGATTTAAATTGTCAGATTTCATGTGTGAAGGGACAAAAGTCAGATGTCTCTTCAGAATCGAGTTCTGAAGCAGTGCATTGTGAAGAAAGTAGTCTACATCCATGCAGTGATAGCATCCACTTTGATGTCCCTGGAGGGAAAACCGAATCTAGTTCTGCATGATAGCTTTCACACTGTGTCATGCTACTTCCCTCTCGATGCCAAATTGCACTTCTCATCCACAAGTTTCAGGGCTCTGGTGCAAACATTTATACATCAACTGAGATTTTTACAGTATTAAAGCTTAATGATTCCGAGTAGAAACCCTTCATGCAAAGTGCTTTTTCTGCAAGGACTTGGTTGAGAAGCTGCTGCTGTAAAGCACATTTTCACTCTGAGTGGGGGGAAGGCAGGTCTATTGAACTGCAATAGTGTAAATGTAAATAATTGAATCAGTTTTGAGTGTAGAAGTTGATAGCTTCTCTACTTATTCCGAGCGCTTATTGTTTCATTTTTATGTGGCCATTCGTTCTTGAACCATGTCTCGAGCTCAACAAATGCATGACACGTGCCATGCTCGTGAGCACATTTTGGAACTCTTCCCTTGTATTGAGCCGGTGTGCCTTATTCGCGGACACACATTCTTATGCTTTAAGTTCAATGTCGTCTGGCATTCAGTTACTCTCTCTTCCTTTGTTATTATTGTTATTTATTGTTGTTATTTAATAAAATTTCAATTTATAATATTTAAATATTATTTATATTGTCTCTATTTTCTTCACAAGTAAACAAAGGGTGGTCAAGATTCTCGGTAATGGAACTCTCAGTCCCTGGTCGTCTTAACTAATATCCCTCGTAAACCACTCTTTCCCATTGCAACACAGTTTCTTCCCTCAACCCTCTCTTCAACTGACCGCATGAACTCCCTCACCACTCGCGCCTCTCCCAAGAAGCCAGATGACAACGAGAACAAGATTGATGGCTCCGCTTTGACTTCTTCAACCGTCGATTCTGGTTAATTCCTGCTCTCTGCTTCTAATTTCGGTCGATTAATTTTGATTTATTAGTTTCGGAATATTATTTAAAAAGATGATTCCTTTTGTTTAGGTCGAATCGGTGAAGTGAAAAGAGTTACAAAGGAGACCAATGTTTTTGTCAGGATTAACGTAGATGGTTCCGGCGTTGCAGATTCTACCACTGGCATTCCCTTTTTAGATCACATGCTAGATGTATTTTGCTTTCCCCTTTGTTGTTTTAGTAAAATATTTGTTAAAGTTTGCTTCTGTATTGATTTTGTTCTTTTTTGTTATGTTCGTTTGTTTATTTGTTTGTTAATTGTTGTTAGCAACTGGCTTCGCACGGGCTATTTGACGTGCACGTGAGGGCAACCGGAGACAGTCACATTGATGATCATCACACCAACGAAGATGTTGCATTTGCCGTTGGAAAGGTAACAATTTAAGTAGTTTTGATTATTATGTCTGATGAAATTTCTTTATGAAATTATGGATAATGGGTGTTCTTTTGTAATTTTATGTGCAGGCGTTGCTGCAGGCACTTGGTGATAGGAAAGGAATTAACCAGTTTGGTGATTTTTCTGCTCCTCTTGATGAAGCTTTGATACACGTTTCATTGGTATGGTTGTTTCTTATTCTAGTAGTTAGCTGAGGATTGAAAAGATTTATGATGAACATTAGTATTTGTATTTATATGAATATTGAGAAATAAATTTGATAGGCTGATTCAAATTTATCAGAGGGAGGCTAATCACACCAAGTTAAAGTAAAAATTTGTTGTCCTGAACTTGCAAATTGTCACCTGGAGCTATTGAGAATTTGTTGATTTGGTGATTTTCAAGTTATAATACAACAAGCTCTCCATTAGAGATATTAGTACAATATAAAAGATTGAAATGGAAGGAAGATGATTCAGAGACTTGGTTCTACTAATGTGAACCTGCTTCCAAAAAATGTATGAGGTTGGCTTCTCAAACAATTGGAGAGGCTCGAGGCTTCACGAGAGTTGAGGTCTTTGAGTGTTTTTTTTTTTTTCCGCAGACATTAGTTGTACTTGTACCCTTTCTTTTTTACTAGGTTTTGAAGATTTAGTTTTGATTGAAACTTTTACTAGTTTCTTTTGCAAAATTAAAATGCATTCTCAATATATTGTTTTGTTCAGGATTTATCTGGAAGGCCACATTTAAGTTACGATTTGCAAATTCCTACTGAAAGAGTCGGGACGTATGACACTCAAGTACCTCTCTGTTCTTTTACTTCCATCCTTCCACTTATAAATTTTTCAATCAGTTGTTCGTTAAAGAGTTCTTAAAATATGTTTTATAGTAGTTATGCAACTTAATATTATACTCTGTGCACCTTTAAGAGTTTGAAATGATGTTATAATTTAAGCTGTTGCTTCTCTTTCATTCTATTTTATCTTGTGTCTGTTTTATCAGCGTATTTTTGGACTTTCTTATATGTAGTTGGTGGAGCACTTTTTCCAGTCTTTGGTGAACACTTCTGGAATGACACTTCACATCCGCCAGGTAATGTTGCTGAGAGCCTCTTAATTTTAGCTAAACATATATTTATGTTTGTTCATGACTAAAAACTAATTGTAGTTAAACAACTAACTTTGTGCTCATTGTACTGGGATCAAGTTATTTATTCTCTTGACTGGAATTTATTTAGCTATCTAAAACCTAAACTTTGTTTCGGGATTTTGTATGAATTTCTATGTAATTTATATGATTTTCTTAGTTTTGGTAAATTACATCTGTTATCTTTTCTGATAATAATTGGCTGCAAATAATTTTAAATATTTTGTCTTTGGCTCCTCTTAATAAGAGTATACTAATATTGGTTGATCACAGCTTGCTGGAAAAAATTCTCATCATATAATTGAGGCAACCTTTAAAGCTTTTGCTAGGGCTCTTCGACAAGCTACTGAGTTTGACTCACGTCGCCGTGGGACTATACCTAGGTTTGTTATACTCCTAAAATAAAGTGACATCAATTTTTGAATGCATAGGCTTTCCCTTATAATTATCTCCTGAAATTGATTAGAAATTGCAGCAGTTTCATTGTCAGTCTTATTATTTATAAATTCAAGGGGTTGATGTCATAGATAGCTGCTTTCTGAAAGTCATTTTCTCTGTTTCTCACTTTCAATTTTGTCTTCAGATTTGATTTTCAAATATGCTTTTTTATTATTAGGATACTTGCATAATTATTGATGGGACGAAGGTTTTATCTGAAATTTTCAATTTTTTCATGGCATCAAAGTATTTTATCCGTTCAGGTCAAGATTTTCGTAACATCACATGTTAAACTCAAGTCTAAAGTTGATTCAACATTTGTTGTGCAGCTCAAAAGGGGTTCTGCTACGATCTTAATACATCATGGGCTTCCTGGAAGCAGGAAGGGTCTGCTTGTGTGGTCTTAATGTGATCCTGGATATGGATCACTGTCTACAACAATATGCATTTAAAAGTATTATGTTGATTTCATGTGGTTCGCACTTGTTATCACCTGTTGAAGTGCTGTTTCAGTTAAACAGAGCAAGACTGATCAAATCTTCTGGTCTCTTCTGGACATTCTGGTTAGCAGTGCTCAACATCTACAAATATTAAGGGCAGACAGCCACTTCTATATTTAGTTTGTGTCCTTTGAACCTTGAAGATTAAGGTAATCTTGTCCTTTGATTTTGAAGAATCAAAACAGTTTTATTGTCAAAAATAAATTATTTCAACATTTTATCTAAGCAATGGGGATCTTTTTAAGTGTTATTTGCCGTTTGTGGAATTGTTGAAGCTTCTTGCATTGTTAAAGTTATCTCGAATGAAGATGGTTTTTGATCTACAGTAGAACTGTAAAACTCTAAATGGTGTCACTTGTCCGTGCTAAATTAGATGAATGTGGCAACTGTGAAGTGCTCTTCTTTGAATTCAAATCCTGAACATCTTATACTCTGATATTTTCTGCTAATGCTTCAAATGAGATGATGTTAAGAAGGATTATTTATCAAAATGTTATGAATTTCTGTGGCTGCTCATAAGGTAAGGCTTCAATTCAGTTATGAAAAAAAAAAAAAGAAGCATAACAGAAAAGGAGCCTGGATTTATTGTTCTGAAATATACAGGTACAAACAAATTGAATTGATACACAACTTGATGTGATGGTAAACTGCTACAAAAATTCTTCAGCTGCATCTAAATCATTTAATATTTCAGACTTCACCTCTTCTGGAAGTGGAGCAGATGGGCCTGCCTTTGAATAGAAGCTGGCCAAGGATCGGATTGCTTTCTCTAGCTCAACATATGATTCCTGCAAATGAGTCACAAGATGGATGGAATCAGCCCCACAAACAAAACACAATTCCAGGTTCTCTGACCCCATCCAAATTAGACAAATATACATACCTCTCTCGCCACTGTCTGTTGTCCTCTCCAATTGCTCAAATAGTCTCGAATAGATTCCTTTGCTGCATCTGCATTGCGCCTAAATTTTGCTATGTCTTTAGGATCTTCCTTTAATGACTCGCGCAGTGTCTTCACCAACTCTCTTGCAGACTTCAAGTAAGCCTTCGGCAATACTTTCCCAGATTTTGTTTTCTCATTTGGATCAAGAAGTGACTTGATAGCTCCAACAACTCCATCCTTTTCTTCTTGGCCATTTGATTTATCTTCTGCCTGAACTGGTAATGGAGTTAAGCCACAGTTGAAAGTAAGAATAGCAGCCAATGAAGCACTACTACACAATATGGCATGCCGCCGACTTGATGCAGTTTCTTTAGATGGCAGCACAGCATGATTCCTCGAATGCACTTTATCTGTAACGGATGCAGGAAAACAAAACAACTGCTTATGTTATTGGAAGACAAAACCAAAACCTAAATTCAGATCAAAATGGCCAGGATTATAAGTCATCATTACAATGCTCTCTACTCTCAATCAATCAACAGTTTATTGATTTTATTGTTCCTCTTCTAATTTCAAGGTCTTCTTGCTGTTTTTGTTGTTAACTTTCTTTCTAATTGGTTCTCTGGTTAAAGTTCATACAAGGCTAAAGTGAAAACCGAATTGAGCTCGGATTCCATACACAGCACAAGACAAGACACAACAAACCCATTGGCTAAAATGAAACTGGGGCAAGCTCAATTTGTTCATTCAGCTTGCTTGAAGACGATTTGCGAACAGGCAACAAAGGAGGCAACTGAAACAATGCCCCTTGTGTTAGGCAGCATAAAAATGTGAAATCAGCAGCCAAACCCAAACAAAGAAGTTCAGAAAAATTTGAACTTACACTCAGCGTTAGCTTTCGGTATTTTCCTCCAGCTACTGGAAACACTAAGGGGGTGCATCTTTGCGGCAAGAATGATTGCCATTGTTATTCTTGCTTGTATCTCGACCTAGTTTAATTAGCCGCAATATCCAACTGCATTCTACGAAATAGCCGCAATCTCCTGAATCTTAAGCAAAGCATCAGAACTCGTAAGCATTCAGCGAACTCAGCGATTCCACTACAAGGCTTGTTGAGTTTCTTCTCTGCAATGCAATCTCTGCCTCAAATTTGTTGCTTCTAGAAAGTTTCTGAAGCAGGGGTTCGTTTCGTTTCGTTTCGTTTCGTTCTATCCAAATGGACGCATGAGTAATTTTGTGCAAAATTGAAGGGTATATTAGTCATTTAGGAAAATTTACACATGGATTTTTCTTAAAAAATTAGTCGTAAATAAATCAAAAATCACAATCAGACGCAAAAGAGCGATTCCTTAAATCGGACGGTCGACGATATCCACTCAGGAATTTGTCATAGGATCGACCGCACCCATCTCCCTGGACGCTCACACAGATCGACACGTGCTACAACTTAATTCCTGCACACACACTAGGGTTTTGTTCTCTGGAACCAACCCTTTATAACCCATGTTATCTCCCTCCTCACTCTCCCACAAGCCAAGGCACAAGCTCGCCAAAAGGGGGAAGATAAGAAAAGAAAAACTCCAGCCATGGTGAGTGCTTACTACCCATATCAGAATCCTAACTGAAAATTTTTTGATTTCTTTGCTCTGTGTTTGTTTGTTTGTTTATAGAGTTATTTATGTTCTGGTTATGGATTTGTGCAGTCTCTGGTAGCGAACGAGGACTTTCAACACATTCTTCGTGTTTTGAACACGAACGTAGATGGAAAACAGAAGATCATGTTCGCGCTCACATCCATCAAAGGTATTGGTCGCCGTTTCGCCAACATTGTCTGCAAGAAAGCTGATGTCGACATGAACAAAAGGTTCTTAAAATTTCTCTTTATTTCCTTCCTATTTTTTTCCTTGGCCAAATCCATTGCTGTGATAGAGGCTATAGTTGAGTGTTAAGTTTATTTGGTTGATGGGTTAATGGTTTTTGAATAGTTTTTGGCGTTCGGTTCATGGATATATTTGGTGATATATCTGCGCTGGAGCTTTTAATGATAAGAGTATGTTGATAAAAATCCGTTCTGGGAATCTTAATATTTTCTTTTTGGTTCAACTTTAGCTGAACAAATTGGGTCTTAAATAGGTACACGTATATCTTGATTTGGAATAATGTTCATTAAGGTTAGACCTTTTTTCTTCCTAGTTTGTCTTCATGAGTAATTAGTTTGGTTTTTTTTTTCCTTCAATGAGTTCAACCTTGTAAGTGTTATGATATTGCTACTGTTTTCCCCTGCAATTTGTTGTTGATTATGCTTATTTATTTGTCTATTTATGTTTATGGGAATCAATTGAAACATAAATTATTTCATTGTTTTTCTCTTTAATATGTTTTTATTGTGCACTCGGGTTTTGCTAAATTTTGATGTAAATTCCCTAGGGCTGGTGAGCTATCAGCTGCTGAGCTTGACCAATTGATGGTAATTGTGGCAAATCCCCGCCAGTTTAAGATCCCAGACTGGTTTCTGAACAGGCAGAAGGATTATAAGGATGGTAGGTACTCCCAGGTTGTGTCCAATGCATTGGACATGAAGCTTAGGGATGATCTTGAACGTTTGAAGAAGATCAGGTATGACTTGATTGTTATTGTTTTAATTGTGCCTTTGTAAATTGTCATTTACTCAGTAACTTTTCATATTTTCTAAGTGCCCATACCTGTTTGTAATTGTATGGAGTCTAGATGTCTTGACTTGCCTGTATACCTACTTGATTGTCTGTTTATTAAAATCGTGGTTGTGCCCATTAATATCTATGACTCATCATGGCTGTTTCTAATATTTGAGGTTAGAGTATTGGCATTTTGTTGGAACAAGACTTTATATGACTTTATAGTTCATGCTATACTTGATATGAATATCAAATGATTTTATTGGCCTGTTTTTGAACCTGATAACCTGTCATGGTGTTATTGTTAGCTAACATGATATTAATTATTTTATGACTGAGGTTACTTTTTAAAAGCTGAAGTTTTAAGTTTTAAGAATAATGACATTTTGTTTGGAACATTTCTTATGATTGTGATGAGTGTCAACAGTTGTCTAAAGTTTTGACTTTGGTTCCGAATTTTCATTTGAATGGTCATCTGACCAAATTTAATATGATTGTGTACTAGTAACAACTATTAAATGCAGTTTTCTAATATAACTATATTTTCTTTTTCCTTAACTTGGATGATGCATTATTATGGAATCTTAAGAACCTTCCATCACCATTGTCACCTCAATTGCATATTGTTCACATCTTAACAATCATAACTTAATTCTTGCATTCGGGCTCTTCAACAGTGGTGTTGGCGTGGTTATCTCTTTCACGTTTTTAAAAATGACTTTTGTTTTCAATGGGCAGAAACCACCGTGGTCTGCGACACTACTGGGGTCTTCGGGTCCGTGGTCAGCACACCAAGACAACTGGACGCAGGGGAAAGACCGTCGGTGTCTCAAAAAAGCGTTGAGTTTGGTTCTCCTATCATGGGATGTTGTTTTCAAGCTTCAAGTTTTGTTTACATTTACACCATTAGTTTTGCTTTGGTTCAGTTTGTCTCCTAGGATGAATTGTTTTGATGGATTTTTCCATCTACCTAGTTGTCTTTTATATCTTCCTTTTGACTGTAATCTCAATTTGAGAGGGATTTGGCATGTGACAACACAAGGAATTCATATGTTTAATTGATTATGACAATGTTTTCTCCTTGTTTTTTCCTTGTTCATTTCTGGGTTGGCCCTTTTGTTCGTCGATACAATTATAAAGAGATGACACTATGAGATAGTCTGCTTAAAACTCCTGTCTTCAATGCATTGCTTCAGCAGCTCAGTGCTGCATTGCTGGAAACATTAAAAGAAGAAACTTGCATACTGCTTAGTTGAAGCCAATTGATCGTAGACTTGATGTCTATTCTCTGTAACAGTTCCTTTAGAAAGATCAATAATTTGCGTCGTTATTTACATATTATTCCTCAAGGACCGGGAATTTGATGAGAATTACAGGAATTCCTGGTTACGTCAAAATATGTAATGGGTAATAATGCACAACCAACTATTAGTTCAGGTCTTAAGATATTTAAGCCAAAGATCAGGGGCTTTAATGAAATTTTACCGAGAGAAAATGGGATTTTTGGAAGGGGGACAAAAAAATACAGACAGGAAAAACACAAGAGGCACTGAAACGGAATTCCCCTAACCCAAGGGAACGACGACGTTTTTACCAAGTTCTAAATTCGCTAGCAAATTGCGAGTTTCTCTGCATCCAAGCCGTAATTGTACCTGATCCCGTAGGATGGCCGGTGGCAACCAGCCCAAATCCTCATCTCATAAAGCTCCATCTTCCTCCGCCGCTTCTTCCCACCGCAAATCCCGTTGGGAATCGCCCAGGAACCTACCTGCTGATCAAAACCCCAAACCTAAACCCTCTCCTCAACAGCCCAGCCCGGCCCAGGCCAAACATCAACCCGACTCTGCCCACTGTCTATTCCCTTCACCAGGACTTCCGTTCCCCTTTTCGGAACCACCTCCACCGCCCGCTTACGGCTTCCACATGCTGGACCGTCGTACGATTGTCCTAGCTGACGGAAGCGTTCGCTCTTACTTTGCCCTCCCACCTGATTACGAGTTCAGCCCCCGCCACAGCTTTTTACGCACTGAATTCGATAACCGTTTCCCAATGCAGTTCAGTCCTGAAACGGCAGGGTTCCGTGAAAATCGAGAGTATTGGAACAAACCGATTGGTGGGCCGGACGGGCCCGGGCCCGGGCCCATGAAGAGAAAGTACGGCGTGGATGAGGAGAAGGAAAGGCGTCTCCTTATGCCATATGCCAACTCGAACAGAGACCGGTTGGCGGGAACCAGTGGGCCGTTTGAAGAAGAAATAAGGGCGGTGAAGTATATGAGGACAGGTGCTGCTGGTACTGGTGCTCAGAGTGTGGTGAAGCATCATTATGATGAAGTTGATCAGAGTGCGTTGAAGAAGGCATTTTTGCATTACGTGAAGGTCATTAATGAGAATGCGATGCAGAGGAAGAGTTACTTGGAGGACGGGAAGCAAGGTCGGCTTCAGTGTATTGCTTGTCGCAGGTTTGACTACTATGGCCTGAAGTGATTCTTTGATTACTCCCTTATAGTCACCAATTTGGATATATTTGCAAACAATGCTAGTACCTTGCAAATTACTGCATATTTTACATATGTATCATTATCGGTTTAGCAGACAAAAAAGAAAGTAGTGTTTTTTCTTTTGGCATGACAAAGGCTGCGTTGTGGCAAAAAAATAGTTCCTTTTCTTGGCTGTGTGGTGGCAGGCCTATATATTTTGTGACATAGGTGAACGGGTTGCAGAACTATGTCAAATATGGTATTGCATATTTGGATTTGCTCATTTCCTTTTGTCCTGTCTTGGATATGCTTTTTCAAAAGTGGAAAACTGGGTCCTTGCTTATTGCTTGTTTAGCACCTACTTTTAATAGAATTGATTATGCATGTCAGATGCAGTGCTTATCTTGTTTGCAGTCATCAAGTATCAATTTTTAACGAGAAAAGTATATTGTTTAATTTGTAGGGCATTTTAGTTTTCTCTCTATTTCGAGGAAGTGTAGTTCTTTTTTACTTTTATTTTTTGAGGATGATAACTGCTGGTACTATTCTCATTAAAGCATGTTTTTATATGTAGAAAGATAGATGTATGAAACAAAATGAGAAATTTTTACAAAGGCTTTGTGTTTCTCTTTATTATCAAAGAAGTCTAGTGTTTTTCTTCACAGGTTGAAGGTGATATGCGTTTTTGCATGTGTGTATTGACTACTATATGTTTCCGAAGTATTCATATGACACTGTTTTAGATGTACTTTGCCTAAGGTAAAGAGAACCAAAAAGGAGGTGGGGTTGAATTTGTTTTGTGTTTCAGGACATGTTCGATAATTTTGTACTATTTATTGAGCTAAGTAGCTACTACATGCTTTACTGACATGATACAGTGAAAACTTTGTCCCAATGAGCATTGGCTATTATTCCCCAGTCTTATGAGTGATGTAGTTTTTGAAAATCATACATTAGGACACTGTCTACTCGGTTCTTCTTAAGCCTTCAGTTGAGGGTGAGTCAAGTTGGTAATATATATTAGGGTAATCAAAGACTATCTGCCGCTTGTGTTATGCCTTTTGTTATAGTTTGAGTTTAAATTGCTTTCTTGCACAAGAAACAATGACTTCTTTTTCCCTAAATGGAGTTTGGGTAGAAATCATGTGTACTCTCTCAGAATTAGAGTGTGTTGGTAGTTTCTGCGTTTTCTGCAAGTTTCATGTTGGCACTCTGAGGGGCTAAGTTTCATGGTGAGTGGCAGACCTCCAATTTGATTTTTACAATGTGGAATTCATCAGATGATTGCGTTTCTTTCAACATCTTTTTTTTTTTTATTTTTTATTTTCTATTGACTCTTGTTCCATCTAGTGGTCTGGAATAGGTTCTCCTTTAGTCAAGGTCTTATATGAGATGGAAATTATACATGATGGTAAGGCATTGTGAGAAAGATTTCATTTATGATAGACCTGTTGGTCATGCACACATACGCAAGCTCTGATGCTTGTTTTACTCTCTGAATGAAAAATTTTATCACAGAATAAGTGCCCTATTACATTGATGTGAATGTTAGTGCCACTTCTTTGTTTGGCAACTGTGGCAGCTTATCTTTTGCCGTCATTCTCTTCTTAGCTCCTTTGTTTGCATAGTAGGAAGTAATACAAATAATGAGGAAAAATTGGTTGTACGTATCTGGTTTCTACATATTAAATTGTCATCTGTATCTCTAAAAAAAGGTAAAAATTGCTTGGACATATCCATTGGATCTACTCGTGCCTTTTCATTATTAAACCTTTTTATGCAAGGTCCTATTTACCATTCTTAGATTGTATGGTTGGGCAAATATGAGTTGTGTTGAAAATTTGCATGGCAAATAGATGCAACTTTTAATAATTGCGAGATGGATCACTTGATTGTGAGCTACAATACTATTTGATTCTAGAAGCAAGTTTTTTCTGATAGGGGCTGTGCAACTTCTGAGATGGTATTTCATTTTTCCGTCTGGTAAATCAAAATTTTGGGTTTTTGATCTCTCTATTAAATCTAATTTAGCCTTAAAGAAATTAAGAGTGGCTGATACCCATATACCTACACTATGCTTTGTGATCATTATGACCTTGCATGCCTTGGATATCTTAGTTCACCTGTGTAGTTAATCCACCAAAGCATACCAAATATTTATAATGTAGTTAACAATTGAAGTGCTAGTTGATTCATGGGCTGGGCACATATATTGTTCACTGTTTGAATCAATTAGGAATATGAAACAGACAGTAGTGGATTTCTCAACTTGTTTTCTTTATACACCCAGGTCTTCATCTTGTTCATATGCTTTTGGCCTTCTGTATATTGGTTTTGAAGTGTTTGCTGTGTGCTGCTGCATAATTTTCTTTTGACAATTGTTTAATTTGCTAACTGTAGTTCAGTTTCTGTGCGTTCAGAACATGTTGATGGTTTTATCTTTGTCAACCAGAACTAATTTTGTTGCATTTTGCTTGATATTTTGATTTTGTAAATCTTTTACCAGTGCTAACCTAATTTTATTGTCAAAAAGTCAAATGCAGCCATTTGTTTGCCAGCCAATTCTCCAGTGTCTCAATTTCTTGGTTTTACAGTCTCTGGATTTAGGATGAATTTGAACAGAACTCAGTATATGCAGACTGAGGACCAGATCTTTTGTGCTTGATTTTTGATATTCGGCGTCTTGGGCTCAGTTAAGATTTGTGTTTTCTAGGGCATGATTTATTTGGACATGATGAGGGCTTTCTAGAAGAAGAGGCTAGTCCATGTGTCAGATAGTTTCGTAGAATTTAGAAAGCAGTTTTATGGCATGTTAGGTTGTCATGCTTGACATGCCATTGTGAATATGTTCTGAAGTATTATGGTTGAGGTCTTTGTGTTCCAGTTGCAATGTTGTTTTGCAGATGTTTTTCTTTTTCATCTTGTGCGCCGGCTTTTTCTGATGTATATAAGGTTTTGCTATTTCTATGCATTATAAATCATCTCATCCCCCCTTCTTCTCATTTTCTTTTTCAAGTAATTTTTCAATTTTCATGCCATTTTCAGTTATTACCAAGCACTAACTGTATGCAGTTAGTGTGTTCTTAGTTCTGGACTAGTTTACCATATATGCTTGGCTAGTTAAAGGAAGTGTTGTTCCCTTTTGAGCTTTCTTGCAAATCCTGTCAGATAGGACCATGACCTAAATCATACCTAAAACTTTGAGATTATTAATCATGCTGCATACTTAACTAGTGCTATTCTTTTTTGCCTCTAAAACTATCTTAGTATGTCAGATGCATATATTTAAGGTTCTTTCTGGATATTCTGTTAATGATGGCCCTTTCACCGAACAACCTTATAGTTAGTGTTGCTAGATTGTGGTTATTTGATTTGTTGTGAAATAAACTTAAATATGGGGATTGAAATTTTCTTTTATTTTTAATTTTGCTGTAAATTTCTGGAGTGGCCTTTCTTTTCATTGCATTTAGTTGCATTTAGTTGCTGTAGCTTATGGGGGCACTGTAATTGACAACACAATCACTGTTCAATATTTTGAACTAGAGTAACCATGGTCTTTGAGTAAATGGACGGTGCGCTAGTATTTGATTTCTATGACTATGTTCCCCTTTTATTTGTCTCTTTTTATTTTAATGTGATTTACTTATTTCACCTGCTGGCAGCTAGTGGCAAAGAGCTAGATTAACAGCTTAACTCATTATCTAAAATTGTCTAAATGGTTTGAGCTGATATGGGAGGGTTTAGAAGTTCAACTTGATTTTTCATATGCTTATTTTTAAGTGTTGTATATGTCCATCAGTGTGCCCTGTTTGTTTTGTCCTAATTTGTGTACAGTGTTACCTTAAATGGTGTTGTGAGAAACACTAATTATTATGTCTCATCGACTCTTTGTTGAGTTATAGAAAAAAGATTGATTAAAGAGTAGAATAAGTTGATAGTGAAATTTGGCTGCAATTAAAGTATCCAGGCTGCTATTTGGAATTGTTATTTATGGGGAATCAGATTTAGAGGAGTGTCGAATGAACTTACCCCAAAGTTTGGAATAAGGTTTCTTCATATGCAATGAAGTCCAATAGTTGCACCACTATGGAAAATATAACTCATTCTTGGCAGCAGGGCAAGAACATAGTTACAGCCAAGAAGGACGTGGATCATGATTCTGAGAAGGAAGTTAACAATTTATTTAGAGATTACAGCTCACTATGCCACTGAGGATTTGTTGTTGTGTAGACCTATTTTTGTTGTTCATGGCGTGCTCTTACAACTGGGAATTTTCCATGGTTTTCACTAGTGTGATATTGTAATTATGTAGTGGTTTGCTTTTTGTAACTGTATTCTATTTTTTGTTCTCATAGTTGTAGCTATGAATATCACAGTACGGAATTTTTTTTCTACAGTTTTTGATCTGCAGGAACATATTCAAGTTTGCTCTTTTGCCTTTTTTTTCTTAAGTTACTTTTACTTTTAGATGAACAGATTTTCTATGTTGATGATGGACATTTTATATTATTTGTTTTACTGCTTTTCAATCTTGCTTATTTGATGTGATTGCCTGGCAAACTCTGGTCATTTTTCCTTATTGTCCAATTTAAATATTTGTGCTCGTTCAATTTGTTTAATGTTCCTTCCTTGTCTTCTCTTTGAAGTCAATTATAGCCTCTTACAGATATTAATATCTTATCACCACAGCAGGCTTCCCCTTTCTTATTGAGTTTTATGCTTTCCCTTTGAAAACAGCAAAACCAGACCTGAAGCCCATTTGCTTGATAAAGCATATTGCTTTCTTGAAAACACTTATATTACATTTTCTAGATGTCCATAGACTCTACGCTTGAAGTGTGCCCTTTTTCTTTATCATAGTGCTGACTTTGAAGGTTTCCTTATGATTGAATTCATTTAGCACTTGTATGCTCCTTTAAAAACCAACAATGCAAATTTGCTGCATTGGACAAATCTGGAGGCATTTATTAAATTTGTTGCCTTTCTGTGTTTTGTTCGTTTAGGCCATGGCATCTCCTTCTAGATCTTACTTTGCCTACTCTTTTATTATTACCTGTAGAAATATAGCTTTACTGGTCTTCTTGGGATGAGGTGATTCGCAAATCTTGACTCTATTAAACTCAGTGGGTTTACCTATTAAATGCCTTAGATGAAAAATGGTCTTGTTTAAACACCCCACAACAGGATCACTTGATGCAATAATTTAAGTTAGTCTTTATTGCCACTTGTACAGTTGATGCTTTTCATTCTAGCGTGATGATCACCTTTGATTTCTAGGTGTCTGTAATACACCTATTATGTCTTTCCTATGGATAGTCTTCATTGCAACTTGTAGGGTTGATGCTTTCTGTTCTAGGGTGATGATCACCTTTGATTTCTAGGTGTCTGTCTTGCACCTATTATGTCCTTCCTATCCATATATACCTTAATTTTTCCCTCAAACTGGTATATGGTTTGTCCTTATTGCCTATTTAGTTCCAAAATGTAGGCTGACAGTAATGTATGAGAAATCCTTAATCATCATCTTCCATGCCTTTGATATGCACAATTACAGGTCTTCTAAAGAATTTCCTGATATGCATGGCCTGATAATGCACACCTACAACTCAGATAATGCTGACTTGCTTGTAGATCACTTGGGCTTGCACAAAACTCTTTGTGTATTAATGGGTTGGAACTACTCCAAGCCTCCTGATAACTCAAAAGCCTATCGGCTTTTATCTCCTGATGAAGTAGCAGCAAATCAGGATGATCTGATTATGTGGCCACCGATGGTGATAATCCATAATACAATTACAGGGAAAGGTAAAGAAGGACGCATGGAAGGATTGGGAAACAAAGCAATGGATAAAACAATAAGAGGTATAGTGCGCCCCCTTTATTTTTTTGGTCTTTGATGCTCTGTAATACCACATTTTCATGTATTAGTTTTAGATCCCCTGTCTTTAGGTTGTGCTTTATTTTCACAAGACAACAGATTTTGATTCTCATCCATACAGGCATCAAGCCAGCCCATATTGGTATAACTCGTATTTTGATAGTATATGTGCTATCTCTTTTGACAACCATGATTAAATATCATTTTGAAAAGCTTTTCCAACTCATAACTTTATTCACCTGGTAATGACACACTACTCATAAGAGATAGGTTATTGATGTACAATAGAGTAATCAAGTGGCAAGTGGTATGAATGCAAGTTTTGATTTGTTCCTTAGCACATATTTTTCTGCGCCAAAAAGTTTCAGATTTTTTTTTTTCGTTTATTAGTTAATAAGTGCAATAGTCTTTAGTTTGGGGATCAGAGATTTCTGAACTCATAGTCAACTTTCTGGGAAGGTCCATGAACTTTGAATCATGGTGGAAATAAGTGATGTAAGCAAATGCAAGAATTTTTTCTTGGTTCCCTCATGGGATGTTTGATTGAGAAAGGACACAGAAAAAGGGAAAAGGGAAGGTGGGGTTGTGTCTGGTTGCTGGCTGCAGGCATGCACTTACTGTACTTTTATGTGTAAGTGGAGGTGTTAATGCTCCAGGTTGTACTTAAGTGTAGGTTATGTGTGGCACCAAGTTTGAGTGATTGATCCAAGGTTGACCATCACTGTTCTTAGACTCAGTTGGATGTCAAACTTTTTAGGTGCATGTGGGGAGCTAAGCCATTGTTTACAAATGATATTTTATAGCACTTTTATTCCTCACAGGGCTGTTGAATACTATTTACTGCCTATATTCGTTCTTTTATTTGCTTGCTTGTTTATCTGATCATTATGGTTGTATTTATGAATGTCCTAATAGGGTGCAGCTCTAAAATAGAGTGACTAATAAGTTCCTGAGCTCTCTGTACCGAGTGATAAGGGATCAAGTTTTCATGTCACAGCTTGTTTTTCTGTTTATATGTTTACTTCCTATTGAAGTCATTTAAACTGCTCCTCCCTGCCCCTTCTTTAAATTTCCTTTCAGTTTTTAATTAGAGACTGTGATGCAAATGTTTTTATGTAGCCAACATTTTTAAAACAAAGAAGCATTTAGAAACTCTAGGTCCTATAACTACATGGTTGATGAAAATAGTGGCGAGTGCAATCAGCAAGGGCATGTCAAAAATCACTGCAGTATCAATTTTGAGATTTCATGCTTTCTGTTTTCTCATATCAAATACCCATTGACCTTTTAATTCCTTGCAAAAGGAAGTGTGAAATATGTGTTTGATATATGCTGGTTCAGGCTGATTCATTCTCAGCCTCTTAGGTATATCATGGTAGTTCTAATTTTTCATACCTCTGTCAACTCTTTAATAGTTGAATTTAGCAAGTAGCGAGGTATCAGTGCTGTTGCCAACTGTATCTCAGTTTCAACTCTGCAGGGCTTCTAGTGGTTAACAGCCAACCTAAACCAACTTCATCATTTTTGGGCAGGATTAGCCACCATAAAGTTTTTGGCACACTGTATTTATCCAACCCTACACAAATATTTAGGGGCTTTTGGAGTTTCTTGATATATGCCATGTTTTTCCTATATGCTATGAGGTGTTCAAAATAGGGGGAAACTAGCTTGATGTCAGAATACAAATGCCATTTTTGTCTGAACATAACCAAAATTTATCACCACTCATCAGTCATTTTTGTTGACTACACCAATTAGTTGATGGGAATGCATGAGTTGGCTTAATATATTACGTTGACTTTCTGTTGGTGCTTCAAGTCTCTTTTTCCCAATATCTTAGGTGATGATTACTTGCAATTGGGGTTCTCAAATGAAAATTAATGCTCGATCATGCTTTTTCTTCCTCACTTTTCCCCCCTTTTCATGTTGACTTTCATTTTGCTTCAAATGAAAATTGGCGTTTTCATTATCTTTGCACTGAGAGCTGTTTATGGTGCTGAAACCATTTTGTGTCTTCCATATTTTTATTTTCATGGATAGACACAAGCAAGTTAATCATCAAAGTTTGGATGCTTTTCAAATGAATAGTGTAGCCTAGAATATAGACATGAGAAAGCTGATTTATGTGATGATGACTCCAGTTTATCCTTGAAGTCCCTTGGTGTAGAAGAGTGATGGTGAATATGCATCTTGTTGTTTTAGATACTTGGTAGGCAATAATTATCTAAACTGTGTCAAATCTTCAATGCATAGTTTTAACACTAATTTTTAATTTAATCTGATCAAGCATAATTGTTTTTTCAGGAGTAAACAGGCATTAATAATTTTTCGCATAAAAGATAATTGAACGAATGTTGTTGATTATCTGAATCTCTTTCCTTGAAAACAAGTTATTAATTCCAAAGGTTATTTGGAACAACAAATACTTCTTAAATTTATTTGCTCCTATGATATACAATACTTGGTGAGCATCTTTTTTCATTCCCTGAACAAATATAATGATTTGATTTTTGCCAGTATTATGCTTAAGTTTGTTAGCACTGTCATGGATCTGCATTGGAGGTTGGGAAAATAGCCTGTTAGCCTGTCCAGAATGCCTTTTTTTGTTTTTGCATAATATACTATTCTGAGAGAATTAGAGTTCGACATATGTGAACAAAACACACATGCATGCAAATGATGACCTTATATACATTCTTTTTTATGAGCTGACAGAACCACAATTTGAAGTGCCACTTAACTGAGTGGTTTATTTTTTGGGTCATACGGATGGGAAATTGTTTGTCAAGATATATTATCTTTGTCGTTAACTTTTTTTCTGTGTCTAATGATGGTATTGTCTTTTATATCCGACGTCAAGTTCCCGCAAATTATTAAGTGGACTATGTGGGACTGCATTATAAACTGTTGATTCTTTTACAGTTTTTATAATCTTGTATTATTCATAAAGTTATCCCCGACTTCCATATGTTGAGTACTAATTCCTTTTTGTTGTGGAATTTTAAATCTCAAACCCTAATGAGAATGGTAGGATATTTGCATGTTACTGTGTAATTTAACTACAATTGCCAGATATTTCTCTCTCTCTCTCATGTTTCTTTTCTGATTCTAAACACTGGAACCTTGTTTATTTTCACTGCATCTTCTGATGGTTGTGGTGGATGGGGCATTTCTTTTGATGAGGGTCTGACTTCTCTCCGGTAAATACTGAAGATGATCCTTTGGCCCAATTAGTTGTCATGGTATATTGCATTATGTGGAACCTTATAGATACATGTCTATCCATGATAATCATTATGCTCTTTATTTTGTTCTCAATTTCAAACAGCAGAGTTGTTCACTCTCTTTTTTTGGATCCTCAGATCTTGGTTTTGGGAGTGGCAAATCAAAATCACTGTATGGGAGAGAAGGTCATCTGGGAGTCACTCTAGTAAAGTTCACAGGTGACCAATCAGGATTGAAGGATGCTGTGCAGTTGGCAGAACACTTTGAGAAAGATAATTGTGGGCGCAAGGCTTGGGCCCGCATACAGCCCTTGACGTTAGGCAAGAATGATGAGAACAATCCAAGTCTTGTGACAGTGGATCAGAGGACTGGTGAGAAAAAAAGGATCTTATATGGCTATCTTGGAACTGCTACTGATCTGGACAAAGTTGATTTTGAGACAAGGAAGAAGGTTACGATTGAGAGCCAGAGGGAAATCAAAGCCTCCAAGTAGATTTGTTCCGTTACAAGGTAAATTATAGTGTACCTTGATGTATTCATTTTCAGTTGCTGCTTAAATTGCTGATTCCTTTTATTATTTTCTTTGATAGAGTGGAAGACCATGGGAGGCTCATGTTGTTTGATTGCCAATGTTATTTGAGGTTAAGAGGTGGACATCTTCAACTATTGATAATGTTATAATGTTTCCGTTGCAACTTCTATTTGCTTCGGCCATATTGGTTCGATCACATATTCCTAGCTGCTTGGTCTTATTTCGTGTGCCAACATCTTTCTCTCTTTTATTTCCCTTTCCCTGCTTTTGCCATCAGGCAGTGTTTACACATAAGCTCGAGTTTGTGAAGCAGGCCCCACGTGTTTGCTCCTGCAGAGCCCATAATTAACTAGAAACTAAGTGTTGCATATATTAGAAATAGTGATTGACTTCTGTAGTGTCGTATACCATTTATAGTTGGCTTGGCTA
>CP135582.1:2040299-2211860 GCA_032401905.1 Swietenia macrophylla
CAATGTTGATGATGAAAATGAAAGGCAAACTACCTCGACTTATTACTCTACCAGGATTCATCTGTCACCATTGTTCAGCGACAGGAGACCTCATCTTGATGGTTATAATATTGAGCTTGTGGACGATGATACTTGGCAAGTTTCAGCGGGTTTAGCACACGCTTGGCGAGGTCTAGACGAGGACATGGAAGCAAAATCTACTATAAATGCAGTTGATGATGACGCTTCATCTTTTGAGGGTGACTCGGATTTTGATGAGATTGATAATATGAGAATTCGTGGTGATCTTTTCTATAAACTTGATAAGGACTCCAAAGAGTTTGAGGAGTCCAGTTTTGATTTTCATAGAAGGAAGTCTTCAAAGATCAAAGACGAGAGAAAGTACAGTGAAAAGAAGGAAGCTTTAAAGACAAAGAGTGATCTTAAAGAATGTCCAAAGAAAGAAGTTTCAAAGAGAAAGAGTGATATTAAAGAAACCAAAGAGGAGAACCGCAGCCGAAATTTAGCCTCTAGTTGTGAAGAAATTAACAAAGATATGGTGAGTGAAAGTCTAAGCAACAGGAAGAGTTTTTGTGTGGAAGAAAAGAAAGTCAGGACCCCTACTTTTAATCAGCTTACAGCTCCTTACCACGAACCATTTTGCTTGGATATCTACATATCGAAAGCCTCTGTTCGTGCCTGCATTATTCACCGGGTTACTAGCAAAGTGGTGGTCGTGGCTCACTCGATATCTAAGGATATGAAATTTGACCTGGGTTCAACTAGGAATGCAAGTGCCTGTGCCGCAGTGGGAGGTATTCTGGCTCAAAGAGCATTAGATGATGATATTCATGACGTGGTTTACACCCCGAGGAAAGGAGAGAAGTTGGAGGGAAAGCTTCAGATTGTGCTCGAGGCTATTATTGATAATGGTGTTAATGTCAAGGTGAAGCTTAAGCAGAGAAAAGCCAAGAAGGCTGGCTATCTGGATGCTGTTTAGGAATGGTGCTACCCATTTTGCTGTTTTATCAGGAGTGGTTTTCTGATAGAAAGCACTTCCCATTGAACTACCCTGTTCTAGGCTATTCAGTTGCAAGATTTAATACTAATCGTATTGCATGTGTCTTGGCTTCACCCCTACTCAATTGTGGTAGAAAACAACTAAACTACTACCAGGAATTGCTCCATTGTGCAAGGCGAAGTGTCTGTGATGTGAGTAGCGAAGGTACTCTGGGATGTGCCCCAATGACTTATGCTTCTGGTGTTATTAGAGTGAATAAGTTATTCAATTTAGTTCTTGTTAATTCTAGTGTATATTCAATCACATCATAACTTGCCAATCTTGGAATATAGCGTTATATGTGAACATATCAATGTAAATCAAGAAGTCTTCTGCCCAAACTGAATATGATTAGAATGTCTGCCAATGAGATAATGTTCTCCCTGTAATGGGAACTATGTTATTGTCAAACATATGCAGCAAGCAAAGGTACATTCTATTCAGCATCCCCATTATAAACATAACACCCAGTTCGAAAATTCAAGACTCTCAATTCAACAACTAACACATTACAAAAAATTCAGTCATCAGCTGTTGCCAGCTGCAATGCTAGCAGCTCCTCTTCAGGAATGGTCTTAATATGACAATCTGATTTGGGATATGAAGCACACAACAATGCATAGCCACGCTCAACAACATCATCACTAAGCATACCTTCACTCTGATCAACCGAGCCACTGACAAGCCTAGCAGGACAAGTCATGCACACTCCAAGCTTGCAGTCGTGAGGCACAGTCAAGCCAGAATCCAACGCTTTGGATAATATAGTCTCATCAGGGTCCACCTCTAGCTCTGTCGACTTACCCTCATGCTCAATCAACACTTTGTAAGATTTCACGATGGCTGATTGTAATCTTCTCTGCGAGCCAATGCGTTTTCTGGAGTCGAAGTGAATAGAAATGAACTTGGTGCTGGTGGGTTGCCTTTGTTTTGCGAGAGGGAGGGAAGCAGATAGACTGAAATGAAGAGTTGCCATGGTTTTGTTCTGTAGAGGGAACAAAAGTTTTAGCCTTTTTCTTCGGGTGTCTTTGGGCGTGTGGTGTTTGATAGGATAAGGTTTTGCCATTCTCTCTCCTCCTTCGAACTTACCCAAAATTTATTTTCGCAAATTAAAATTTTGTCCTTTTAAAATAAAAATCGAAAATATTGAACTGTATTTAATGTAAAAATATATTTTTTAATATATTTTCGGCGGATGCCTGCATGCATGCCAATATTATCTAATAAAATTAGGTGGCGTTACGATCACTGTTAATGAGATCTCAATTTAGGTCGGGTTCCAACTACTCTTGTTTATATCTTCATGCATGGCGTCCTCAGTATAAATCGTCATTCTGCAGTAGACCCCAGTTTCTTATCCGAGCGTCATCACCTTTATCAACAAAGTGATTACCAGTCAAGATAATTTTTTTTTTAATTCTGTTTATTCTATTGTTTATAGCTTTTAATCACTTTCATTTTCAGTATTCAAATCACATTAATTATTTGAAATGAGCTAATCTAAGATCTTTTTATCTCTCTGTATATTTGAAATTCTGTCTTGTTGGTGATTAACGACAGTTTGACATCATCAGTCACAGTTTTATTTCCTCCTTTTGCATGTTTTTGTCATTTAGAAAATGGGTTTAAAGTTGAGAGGTTGTATAGAGTTTTTATAAGGTTTCTGTTTGGCCTGCCGAGAAAAATAGAGTTTTTATGTTGCAGTACATTTGTTTTAGTATTTTAAAAATTCGGATGAAAGACCAACTCCCCAACAAGTCAAAGCATTAAGTATTTTGATTTTCACTTTACCAGTCTTTTTTTGAATAATCATAACTTAATTATTTTTACAGGTGTAAGTGTTACTTTGCATTAAAATGTTAATACTTAAATATTTTGCTTAATTGATTGCAGTAATCTGAAAATATGGAGGAAGAGAAGGGCAATGTTGCCAAAGATGTTACAGAAGTAAGTTGTTGATATTGGCGTATTAGTATTATTGTTCATTGTTATTTTATAAACCATGAAATGGTTTGTTCAATTGGAAGTTTCAAGATTCTCTCTTTTTTTTTTTTTTTTTATAGTTAATTGGCAAGACCCCATTGGTGTACCTTAACAATATTGTGGATGATTGTGTTGCCCGTGTTGCTGCTAAGCTAGAGATAAAGGAACCATGTTCTAGCGTCAAAGACAGATATCATTTATAGTTCTTGAACATTTTTGTTAATTACTGTTTGCATTTATTGTGAATTAGTGGATTTTCACCATTTCTTGAGCCAGTGCTTGTGGGTTTTAGGATAAAGTATTGGGCAGTGGTGACACCTAAATTTTATGGCCTAATGTGCAGGATTGGTTATAGCATGATTTCAGATGCAGAAGCAAAGGGTCTTATCACACCAGGACAGGTTTTTTGTTTTTACTTATTGCTTTTTTTATGTTTATAATTTTAATCTAGAAACTTATGATAGCAGTATTACTTGTGAAAATCTGTTTGTCAGAAAGAGTTGCTGAATGTGACTGCACTAGTAGTAATTTGATTGGAAAACTATTTCATTTCCTTTTATGTTTATTGTCAATTTTGATGTGGATTTAAAAGGAAGAATGTAGGGAGTTGATTGTTTTGTGGGAATTTTGATCTGTTGAATTATTCATGATGTTGATTGTGTTTTTGGATGGTCATTGAAGAGTGTCCTCATTGAACCTACAAGTGGAAATACCGGGATAGGTTTGGCGTTCATGGCTGCAGCAAAGCGTTATGGGCTTATCATTACAATGCCAGCTTCAATGAGTATTGAAAGAAGAATCATTCTTCGAGCTTTTGGAGCTGAGTTGGTTCACACTGACCCTGCCAAGTGGATGAAGGGGGGCTGTACAGAAGGAAGAGGAGATTCTTGCTAAGACCCCCATTACTTACATGCTCCAGCAATTTGAAAATCCTGCCAATCCAAAGGTATTTTCTTAATTAAATAATCATAATCAAGTGGATGCAGTTGGTGGTTGTAAAAGTTTTTAAGTGATCCATGTCGTTAGTGCAGATCCATTATGAAACTACTAGACCAGAGATATGGAAAGGGTCTGGAGGAAAAGTTGATGCATTTGTTTCTGGAATTGGTACTGGTGGCATAATAACAGGTGCAGGCAAATTTCTCAGAGAGCAGAACCCCAACATAAAGGTATGATTAATGGTATACCATAAGTATCAATCAAAAAGTGAATCTTAATTTCAAGTATTTATGAAGAATAGAATAAAATTTTAATTCTTGTCTGCTGTAAACCTTTCCTCACCTTATAGTCATTGATGTCTGATTATTTGTCCTTTCTCTGATTAGCTCTATGGTATAGAATCAGCTGAAAGTGCTATTCTGTCTGGAGGAATGCCTGGTGAGTTAACTTTAATGCCTACACGTGGATGATCTTTTCTCTCTTCATAGTCCATAATTGAGACACGTAAGTATTGGTCATAGAATGAACCATGCAACTTATGATTTTCGGCATTGAGTCGACTTTCTATAAGGAAGGAAGAATCCCTATAGTAGATGAATTGCAATTGCTGGAATCCAGTAAATCATTTGACGTCCTAAAAGAGACTCCTTTTTAGGATTAAAACTACATGCTGCAAGATGCACTTCATCCTGGATATGCCTATGGACCAGGACTTTGGCCATGATACTCTGGCCAGCTATGTTGTTTGTGCTTATTAAAACAAAATTTCAGTTCTTTTTTCTGTTTGAATATGGTTGTGTTTTTGTTTAGAAGAAGAGCAAGGACATAACCTTTCTTATTTCTGTTGAAACAAAAGGTTTGGTCTGGCTGTAAAAATTGATGAGTGAAAATTCTGAAAACAGTTTTCTTTTCTT
This sequence comes from Swietenia macrophylla, assembly GCA_032401905.1. Classification (NCBI taxonomy): domain Eukaryota; kingdom Viridiplantae; phylum Streptophyta; class Magnoliopsida; order Sapindales; family Meliaceae; genus Swietenia; species Swietenia macrophylla. The sequence goes on from CP135582.1 coordinate 2,045,175, forward strand.
TCTTGCAGTGGTTCTGTTTCATTTTTCGTACTGCAAATGTAAAGTTTGTATTATGACACGATTAACCTGATTGCTTCCTTCTCACATAATTCCCTTGTATATGCTCAACAGTTTAAGTTGATAACCTCTAATCTATTAAGTATTGGCAATGCCCCGTTGTGTAATGATCTTGTATTCTCTTCAAGATTATATGTTCCTTTACAATTCCTTTTAAAACTTTTGGGCTTTTAGCTGGCCAATTTAGTTGTGTAGAGTCCATTCTAGTCTATCTGGGTAGGCTTATGTTTGTTTTAGTTTCAACACATGAAAGCTGACGTATCCGCGTCTACCGATGCTTATATCTATGTCTAACTTGATGCATATTGTTTGTATGAATGTGAAGGTCCACATAAGGTCCAAGGAATAGGTGCTGGTTTTGTCCCTGGTGTTTTGAAAGTCAATATAATGGATGAAGTTGTTCAAGTAAAACCCACGTATCTTTCCACAGATGCATGAAATTATGCAATGTGAATTATCAACTTCATGTTCTCTAGAGTTCTTTTAAATTTTTACGTTGGGTTTGCTGCACAAACACTGTAATATCATAATGACATAAAAGGGTTAATAAAGCTTCATATTTAACGCTCAAATTAATTGTACCAGACAAGGTCAGGTTTATCCTGCATGATTCTGGCCATTTCCTCTGCAAGTGACTACCAGCTCTTACTAAATTCTCTTTTAGAGGCTAGTTTAGTTTGCCAAAATTGAAATATCTACAGCTTGTAATGGAAACAGAAAGTTTGCAAATTTCAAAATGTTTGGAAATCGAAATGTAACATGAATATCTGTCCATGTAATCGATTCTCATACGTTGTTTGATAGAGAAGTTCATTAACCTCTTCCAGTGACCATGTCTGGTGCAAGTTTTGTCTGTATCACCTCAGATAGCAACAGCTGTTGTCCAGTTGCTAAATTTGACTTTGGTATAATCTTGCAGATATCAAGTGCTGAAGCAATTGAAACTGCAAAGCTTCTTGCACTGAAAGAAGGCTTACTTGTAAGTTTTTGGCTTTTCTGAAAACTGTAATTGTGTGTTTAAAGCTGCGTTCTATGGTAATCTCATAGAATCTCAATCTTGTTTATTTCTAATTGTGTTATTGCAGTTGCCTAGTTCCCCATTTTACTTCTAATTGTTGGGGCTTCTTTTGCAGGTGGGATTATCATCAGGGGCTGCCGCAGCTGCTGCAATTAAGATCGCAAAGAGACCAGAGAATACTGGAAAACTCGTTGTCGTAATTTTAATAATCTCCTTTTAGTTTCTTTCTTATTTAGTAGTCAGCTGAGCATATTAGAGATGTTTAGTTCTGTAATGGCAAATAAAGTGATTTTGGTTTTGCATTTCCTTTTGATAGATGGAAAGCTGCAGTAATAGCCATGGCTAATCAAAATCTTTCTTTGTTTTATCTACTTTGTCATTCCTTCTGGCCCAATTCCTGAGATAAAAAAACAAATCAATATTCTGGTTAGAACAGCAGTTTGTTCCCTACAATGTGATCGACCTACACTTTCTGGGCACGAGAGCTCTTTTATTTCCTTGATATTCAACTGTTATCCAAGTTGCAAGACAAATGACCCGGATGTGGACACATCTCCCTCTTTCCTCTTTGCTGTGTCTAAACTTGCAAGTGACTAAATGACAATTGAAATACATTTACAAACATTCCTTTGGATCCATGGCAGAAAAAAACAGGGAACTAATTTCTACATGTGGGGCATTGGAATGTCGTGCTTGCTTTAAGCATTAACTTGCATATTCTATTATTCACCCAATTCTTTGTCATTCCACACTCTCTTCTTTCTTAATTTCAATTTTCACTCTCGAGCCTTGATTCAGCCTACTTAAAACCCCCCTTTTTATTCGTATATTAACTTGTGCAGGCGATATTTCCTAGCTTTGGAGAGAGGTATCTATCCATCTTCCGTGCTGTTTGAATCAGTAAGGAAACAGGCAGAAAGCATGACATTCGAGCCCTGATCTGCTGCTGAAATGAAATCAATTGGTTTTTTGTGCTTGGCATAATGAATTTGCTTAGACTAGAAGACACCATGATTCTCAGTCAACGTTTAGTTTCTTTATGTTCTTTCCAATAGGATGAACCCCAATTAATTTGTCCACTTGTATTTGACACCTTCATAACAGTCGTTACAAAATTATCATCATGATTTTACATTTGATTCTGGTATTTTTATTTCGATTTTCTTTTTCAATAAAAGGTTAGAATTAGAATTAATAATGGTAATTTAATTATTTTTTAATAATAAATTAAGAAAAAATAAAAAAATTTTATATTGAATAAGTATAAATTTTGTTAATTAATTTCAATTATCCTCTAAATTTTTTTTTTTTTAAAAAATAAATAATAGTAATAATACTGATAACCTTTTAGCAAACGGTCAAACATAGGCAAATAAATCCCCAACCGCAACGTCAGCGTGGGTATGGAGCCGAAGTGTCTAGGTTTATCGAATCCAAACGTCGCCGTTTTTCTGCGCCCTCTTCGGTCTGCTCTCTCGTTCTCTTCAGTTTTAGTTTCTGTTCTCTCTCGTCAGGCAATCTGTTCTGTACAATTCTAGGGCTAGGGTTTACGATCTCAGCATCAGGTATGCTTTAAGCTTTAATCTTCTTCTGGATGCGGGAAAACATGGCAGAATTAGAGGATTATTCTTCTAGGTTCATTTTTGTCCTCATAGGTTGCTCAGTTTTTGTTCTTTTTATTGTTTTAAATCATGTTAGTCGATTTGGTAACCTGCTTTTTGATTCCTGAGTTTTAAAAAGAGAAGAAGTATGAATGAAAAGCTTAATACTCGAAGAAGTTAGTAATGTGCTCACTATTTCATCACCGAGTTTGTCATTTCCATTAATTTGAGTTAATATATCTTAGTATTTATGAATTGGTTGTTGCTGTCGTTCCATTTAGTTCCTTTAAGCTTTCGATTTTATCTGTGCATAGTGCCTATAATATCTGCTGCCATGTTTTGCATTTTTTTTTTTTTTTGGTTGGTAAAGTTTTCTTTTTGGACATGGGCATGGAGATGTGTATGATACTTCAAACAATACGAACTAATTTGTAAATTATTAAAAAAATGTGAACTGCTCTGTAAACTATTCGCTTATCATATATACGGCAACTGGATTGATTGATGCAGCTGTTATTGTTAAGGTTTAGAGGGATTGAACTTGTGTTGAAATTTTGGGTTAGTGGTCTTAAATGAAAATTTTGGGTATGTGCAAGTTAGTTTCAATGGTTGAATCCAAGGACAAGAATACTCCTTTCAGAACGGGTGTAATAACCTGCTCTGATGTGTGTGTCATCGTAGCTGCCATATAGAGATTTGTTGCAATCCATTTCTTTTGCTTGTGTAGGCGTTTCTTTATTTGCTGCTGTTTGTAATAAAAAATCTTGTTCTCATCTTAAGCAATTTTGTTTTATGTTACTCCTGTACAGTTCCCAAACAGGTGCATCCCCATGCATGTATAATTATTTTGGTTGCTGTTTTTGGAAATGTAACCTATGTTTCAGCTGGAAATTCATTTACTTGCCAGAATACTTTCGACTTTAGGTCTCTATGTTGATTCGTTTACTAGAGATGTGATATTGTGAGTGCTGCACTTTCTCCCAACATCTTCTTTTCCTTTGCAGAGGATCATGGCCACCCAAGCTGAAACTGATCGCAGGGAACCAGTAAATGAGCAAATAGTTGCAAATATGTATGCATCCATGAGAACTGAACTAAATCAAATCTTCTCGAAAATTACTGAGCTGGAGATGGAAGCAAGTGAACACTCGTTGGTCATTAATGCTATTCAGCCACTTGACCATTCTAGACGGTGCTACCGTATGATTGGAGGCGTGCTGGTTGAGAGAACAATCAAAGAGGTCCTTCCTGCCGTCCAGCGCAATAAAGAGGGAATAGAAGAGGTAATTGCAAGGCTTAACGAGGCCTTGGAAAAGAAGAAGAAAGAAATCGCTGATTTTGAAGCTAAATACAAAATTAGGATACGAAAGCCTGACAGCGATGTGAAGGATGATAGTAGTAGAAAGGAAGGCTCTGCTCAAGGAGTCCTTGTCGGCCCCGCTAGTTCGAGTGAGTGATAGGTGTTGTATTCCTATATCACCATGATTTCTTGAGCTTGCCGGATGATAGTTTCTTAGATTTTTGTTACGACGTACTGGCTTTTAGAGAATTCGGTATCTGGTTGATCAGGATAATAGACTGAACGAGTATTGCTGTATGCTAATTTGTGTTTGAGCTTTCTAAATGAGAGAAGGAATCTATGTTTGCAAGTACGAATTTTCTGCAAAAAGAAATCTGAGTGATGCATATTGGCCATTAAAATGACCGTGTACAAGAAAATTGCCATGGATCATGTGACTCTTACCTTCAGAATCATTTAACATCCATTGAATATGCTTTAGGGCAACAAATTCTACTGTTATTACAAACAATGCCTTTGCAGAAACTGTAGAAAAGAAGGAAAAAAAATGATGTTTTTACAGCAAAGCAGCTAAATTCCCGGTTCTATTGGCCGTCCAGTATAGCATCGCTTGAAGTTTCTTAGCCGAAGAAATCTTGCACGCCTCTACCAGCAAAAACCCGATCGGACAATTCCGCCAAAACGAAATTCACCGTGAGCAAAACGACACTGGACCCAGCAATCACTCCCAGCACGACACCCGTCGTTCCAAGAACCTTACCAAACGCTGGCCACTCTATCTCCTTAATCTCTTCCGCAACCCCACTCCACAAATCTCCTTCTTTCTCCTCTTTCCTCTCCTTCAAAGCTTGCTTTATTTCCGATCCCAATTCGCTCAACTCGGCACTCGACTCGCTAGTATCACTCACCGGTTCAGTAGCGGTCTCAGTCTTTTCAGCGCTTTCTTGGCTTTCTTCAATGGCTTTAACAACGGAACGGTTTATCCTGCAACCAGCGGTCCTGTTTAGTTTAGGCTGGTGGAAAGAATAGCGGTGATTGGTGGGTAACGGTTTCGATTGTACGGACGTTTTTGGGAGGATGGATGCCACCGGCAGTCGGAGGGAAAGCGCCATTTTCTGCGACTGTAGGAAGAGGAGAGTGTTGAGTTCGGATAATATTTGGGAGTTGCGAAGTCGAGCCTAGCAGAAGCTAGTGTTTCAAATTTGTGTGGGCTGGATCATGGGCCCAATTGGGCTGAAAATGGGCTAGGTCCAGCTTTACCAGATTGTTGGCTCAATAATTGGGCCGAGGACCAGAAGAGCAACAACTGCGAAGCTGGAAGCGTGACGGTAAACCAGCCACTAACGGACTGCAAGCAGCAAATCTGCATAAGCAAACAACAATGTCAGAATCCTTGGAATTTTTTTTCCGGGAAGGAGACACCAGCAATCCAGCATTCTTCAGTCTTCACCAACCAAATCTGGTCTCTCTCTCTCTCTCTCTCATATTTGAATCTCTTAATTGCATGCAAGCAGTGAAAATGGTTATACAATACACATACTGTGTGGTGTACATAAGGTGTTGCATGCATGATGCATATCTGCAGCAGGGTTTTGATGGGACCGAAAAAGAGAAGATGGATGGGTCCAAGACATCAGTTTGGAGTTGATCGAGATGAACTCTGTATGCAATAACCTGACAAAAAAAAATTCAATTCTGGTCGTGTTTTATGCTGCTTCCTCTGATCTCTTTAATTATTTCTCAATTATTTGGGTTCAAAACCTGTCCCTCCATGCCCCACTTGTTGCAATAACTGTTACTCACAATGCTAATCAACCAGACAAGATGTCATTGTTGCTAAAGATTGCTGCTAATTGGACTTATTGCAGAAAATCTAAAATCAATTTTCAAGAGTCGGTAAGATTATGCCAACTACATTATGCGGCAGTTAAGAGGCTGCTGTCTAGTCAGCTACTAAAATCTTGAGTCATTGTCAATGATCGACATTGGGTTATGGGTTGGCATCTATACCATATATAACAATTTAGGTCCAACATGCATCGTAGAATATTCACACATTGGGTTATGGTTGATTTTGATACCATAGACAACGCTCTCTCTGAAATCATATATAATATATTGTCTGCTTTAAATACACACTCTTTCATAAATTTATTCATCAACTTTGCAATTTAAAATATGTTTATAAAGTTAAGAAAACTATTAAGTTATATAAGTAAGTATCCAAACTCATCTTAGTGATGTAAGATGTGATAGCTTCAAATATTACTTTTTGAGTACTTATATTAAAGCTCTTATAGACACATTTGAAAAAGAAAAGAGACTTTTTTTTTTTTCTTGATAATACAATAGATTAGTGTGAGTTAGAGTTTTAAATAATCAAGTTTGGACACATTCACAAAACTTATCTCAAGAGATGAAAAGCTCAAATCTATAACACTTGGTAAATGAAATTAAAATTTCGAATCGATTAGATAACATCTCTTATGTGACAAAATGGCTTATCATAATTAATTCTGAATTTACATCTCAACATTATGCATTCGGATCACTTCTACGTGTATATATATGAATTAGGATTAATTATTTATATATTATTAAATTAATTTTATTTAAATAATTGAGATTATATTTGGTATGTATATATATGCGCATGTGCACGTATTTCACTGAAAAGAGAAACCGTGTGATTAGGAAGGTAATAAGGAATGTGCATGCTATGTTCAATGAAATGCTTTGCTTTATTCCTGCTACAAATGCTTTTGGTCCAAATTGTTGCCCTCTATCGAAAAGCAAAAGATCACTACATGTACCATTAAGATTCTTTATTTGAATAATGTTTCTGTGTTTTGTATATAACAGGGCCTGCTCGTTTGTGGCAATGTATGAAACCTGTGCGTTTGGCCTCACATCATTCCACATTTATCAGTATCCATTTTTCTTTTGGCTTTATATCTTTCAGTTAATATTCACTAATCATCCTTTTGGCTTCATTATTGATTAATCATTTTTCTCATGGGTATTCATTCTTGCAAATTCGAAGTAGAAAGTCAAATGAAACTGTCTGGTTGTTGGTTAGTGAAAACAGCCATTAGAACTCTTTAATCCTACCAAATATGCTTACTTGTAACCCAAATAAAGAGGTGTGGGATTGATTTAATAAGCATGGAAACACTTGGGGACAAATGTTCTGGTGCTGTAACCTTACCTAAACCAACTAACTTTACAATAAATATTAACCAGGTATAAATTTCCAAAAGCATCTCATATGTATTCTTCTGGCAGTAGTTTATAATCTCTCTTTGGATCCTCTTTCTTCTGTCTTCTCTTCTTTTGTGATGTATAAAATATGCAAAAGAGAGAAAACCCAAATGCCTTTTTGGTAAATTTACTTGATTCTAATTAATATTCCCATGCCTTGCTCTCTTGCTAAGCAAATTTGGGATTTTCAATGCTCTTTGCTCCTTGTTTGGAACAATGCTGTTCAGTTTGATTTACTACAGTCCAATTTCAGGACTCTGAAAGGATCAACACCATAGGCTTAGAGGACTCCCTTTTGGTTGGACATACATCTTTTCAGTGACATTTTCAGAACTTCATTTGCATTGATTCTCGCTGTAAATGTAAACTTTCTTCCGCTTAACACGTTTAGAGATATATGTATTCAGACGTTCCAAATCACACATATCAATGAGAGAACTGCGCCATCCAGTGATTGAATATACAGACAGCTTGAAATGTAAACTTTTCGATGCAAAAGGAAGAGGAAATGACTAGCTGAACAAGGTTAATGTAACGACAATAATTTGACCATGCAATTATGCATATGCCGTAGCTAGGTAACGAGGCTCGTGATTATGTCTTGCTACTTAAATTGTGGCACCCAGGATTCTTGCAGGATCACAACAGATTCCAGGACAATAATGATCTTTGCTTTTGAAAATTATAAATTGCCAATCAACCAAGGAATACACAAGAAGAGAACACATGCATGTTTTGCCAACACAGTCTACATAATACATTAAATATGCATATACAACATGCATCGAGACATTAACATCCCACGCTTCCTTGCTTCTCTGATAATTTGTCTTCTCATAATGCAACATGACAACATCCCTTTTTCACTGAAGACAAAGTAATTCCATGCAACACTCAAAAATATTTAAAAAAAAAAAAAAGCAAAGAAGAAACAACCGCCAATATTTCCTGCTGTTTTTCTTGTCATCATTAGCTAAAAGGTTAATGCCACATCACCTCCGGTGGCCTTAAAATTTCCGGTGACAGTCAGAACCTTGCGACGACAAAAGGGAAATGAGGATGTCAGCGAAAGCGCTAAGGATAATCTTGTGGGTCTGCTTTGGGTTTAATGTAAGATAACAAAGGAGCAACTCATGCAAGAAATCCCAATCGGCCATCACGTCACTTAGGTTTCTTGCGTCAATCATTTCTTGCATTGAGCGACGAAAATCACTGTAAGGGTCTGGTGAGTACTTTTTGACGGCGACGCCTCCGTTGAGTGTAATTTCTTGAGTGTCTGGTCTGGTACTATCTGGTGACTCGATGATGGAGTTGGAACGACCTGGAGAGGAGAAAAATAAGCGTTGAGAGGCAAAAATTGTGGCAAAATCTGGCGAGGAGATGGCCTCAGAGTCTGTGTCAGAGTAAGTGGAGGTGGAGAGGTAGTCGTCATTAGTTGAGTGAGTCAGCGATTTTGAGGTGGAAAATTCTGAGGAAAGATCATAGATAGAGTTAAAGTTCTTGAAGAGAAGTGATGTGCTGGTGGGTGAAGACTGATTTTGATCTTGTTTTGAAGGTGATTGAGGAGATGGGGTTACAGCAGGTAGGCATCTGAGACTTGAGAAGCAATTGTGAATGTGCTTCCAAAAGATGTTAGACATTTTGTGAGAGACCAAGAAGGTGATGGTGCCGTCCAAGAGATAGAGGGAGCTTTATCTGGTGAGAGTTCTGTGTAAAATGTATTATTTATGTCCCAAAGGGTACGTTGGAGTGACTTTAAAAGAAAGAGAGAGAGAGAAGAGAGATTTGTTTATGTATTTCTGGTTTGTTGCCTTATAAGCTTTATCGATTTCTGTGCATGCATGGAGGAGAGAGAGATGAATTATCTTCATATGAAACATATTGGTGCAGTGGATACTTTGGAATGACCACCAACTGCTGGCAGTAAAATAGTGAAAATGATCGATCAAATACCATGTGGATGAAGTTGAGTGTATCGTATATACATCTATGCTTGATGAGAAGACAGCATCATGTGCATGTTCTTCCTTCATGTTATATATGTACCCTGTTTTTACCTGAGAAATTCAGCCAAGTCAAAAATGATTAACAGTAACATCAACAACCTAGCACCAAAATAGAAGAAAGAAAATGATAGATGATCAGGGGCAATAGCAACTGTCTTATATATAACACTGATAATTTTCAAGCTTCAATTAAGACTACACATGCCCTACAAGCTATGTTTCCCAGAGACTTCCATTTTGGTGATCAATACGAGTCCGTCCTTCAATCACCGGAATTCCTGTTACCCGGAGAACTTTTGGATATAATCTCATGTGAACCTGTTAACCGAGTTGAAGCATGTTCTTATCAGCAACGCTCCTGGTCTCCTGGGTCCTGGAAACTTAGATGGTACATGAATTGGACCCACAATCAATTTCAAAGCAATGAATAATAGTTCTGAAACGAAATCATGACCGTTCGTTTTCATGCAAGACTATGTGATGCATCAGAACAATCCATTACCGTATGGAGCTGTAAAATTGTCTATTCCAAAGCAAGAGGAAAGTAGGGTCTGCTGTAAAAGAAACAAGGGCACAGCATCTGAAGACCTCATCCATCATATGCATGTATAATGGCGAAAGACAAAATGTATGGGCAAAAAAATTGTTTGCTTTATGGTGGGTGGGTTTCAGCGTCAGCTGTTTGCAGTTTGTGAAAGTTTGTACGCACGATTGATTGATTGTGATCCTTCAACGTTCAAACAAGCACGTACAAAAAGGCTCACGAGTAACCATGTCCTTCTTCTTCTTCTTCTTCTTCCTTCCTTCCTTCCTTCACTCTCTTCCATTGATGAAGCCTACAATCAATGCATCTCGTCTGATCTGAGTAGCCTCGGGAGTTGTGAGGTCCATCGTTTATTACAAGTTTCATGTAATGTTGAAGCTTTCATTGTCATGTCTCCCTCCTTGTTATAGTAATAGACTTTGACCACTCAGTGTACGACTGCACGTACTATTTTATTTTGTTTTCCTGTTCCATTAAATAGGATTTAACTCTCCAATTCAAGCATAAATCAATAATAATAATAATAATAATAATAATAATAATAATTTAACCATGCAGCAGTTCTAGCTCGATGAATTGCAGCTCTGCACTGTCTAATACATGCACACAGTGGCATCGAACCAGCTTTGGAACCTGCAAGTAAATAGGAATTATTTGCGGGGGCATGGCATGAGGTATTCGCATCTGAAACCTGCCACCAGTGACTGTAGAAGAAAGTGCATTGTTCATAGGCCAGTAAGCTCAAAAGGCCCATGCAATCACAGAGAACCAATATTTCAAGGGCCGACATAGGATTGTTTCTTCAGGCCCAATTCCAGCTTTTCTATTTGCATTGTCATCGATTGATAGCCTGCTGCATTCTTTTGGTTATCTTATTTTTCTTTTCAAAATATTTAACCACGAACCTCCAAACCGTCTTTATGATTCAAGTCACTGTGCAAATTGTCGTCCGATTCCTTGTTCAATTAGGGTTTTTTTTTTTTTTTTTGTTTCCCCCTTTTATGGTATATGATTTGCTTCCTTGATCGTAGTTCAGAAATTTCGGCGGAGGGAAGCAAAACGAGCAGCCATTTATCACATACCTAATGCAGTATTTTAAGTTTATAACACAGAACATACATATTTCTCAACTGGATCTTATAATTAGCTTAACTTGATTAGCATAATTGATCATACATTCACATTTTCGTTGAGTCGGGCGGCTGCAGCCTTATTCCTCAGCTCCGCACTCGCCAGCTCCTCAGCATCCTGTCGAGTCACTGCCTTATCCGCAGGCAACTTGGCACTTGCACCCTACAGTCGTTATCTAACAACAACGAGTTCCATTACATGTAGCTCATTGTACGACAAGCTATTTGTTTGCTGCAGACAGTGGAGATGTATCTTGCATTGAATATTGTATAATTACCATCAAACCTTCATTGAGATTGATTTTCTCTTCTTCACGGCCCACTGTTGAATTGTGAGCTGCGGCGGATTTAGCTGAAGCTGCGAGACCACCTGGGATTTTAACGTTGCTTCCGGTGGCTCTAACTTCCACTGCTTGAATTGCAGCCATATCGCTTTTGAATATGTACAAAGACGGTGGTTTCAGCCGTTTGCATAATAGCAGCATCTTCTGCTGCAATTGGCTTTTTTGCAAGATCCCCCGACAGAATGAACACGTCGCCATATTTGACGGGTTCTTAGTGATCGGCTAGAGGCCTCCGCGGCTGGCCATGGCTCATCTTCAAGGCTTGACTCCTCTGTTGTAAGCGAAGTTCTGATTTTGAAAAACAAAATCGATTCTTACAAAAGCTTGAATCTCTAGCGTTATGGGATTTGAAGACAGACAAAAGATAAAGAGGTGATTAGGGCAGGAAGAGAGTCAGACGCATTGCTCTTCGGACACGTGTTCTGTGAAGGAGTAAGCTTGTTGTGTCCGGTAGCGCTACACATAGCCGAACTTAAGCTTAGCTAGCTGTCAAGGTTTCCAAAGCCTGGAGACACTAAGCACCAATGTGTATACAGATGGGAAATCGTTCATCTGTTGAGCACAGCGACACATGACTAACAATGAAGCGAAAGGTTCGGATTATATTTATAAATAATAATACAAAGATAAAATAAAGTTTAATTTAATTAAACTTTGAGCGTGGCTTCACCGTGATCGCATAACAATCGTGTGCCGACGCACCATCGAGAAACAAATTGCATAACAAGTAGTAACTAAAGCCGTAAACTTCAAAGAAACATATAAGTAACAATGCATCATTACATGGCCAAAGTAACTTGTTCAAGCGCAATACTCCCATTACTCCAAAGTCAACTGTTAAAGTTTGCAAGTTTAGCTTGATTAGACGACATGACTTAGCCAGTATTATATCATACATTAGCACTCTCGTTTAGGCTAGCAGCAGTTTCCATAGCAGACGCCACTCCACCTGGATGGGTAGTCAAAGTCGGGCTATTCCTCCTCTCTGCAGTCACCACCGTTTCAGCATCCTGCCGATTCACTGACTTTGCTGGCAAAGCTGCTCTTGCACCCTGCCATGTAACGTACAGTCAATAAGACTTTTTAGCGTACATATCAAGCCATCGAAGAAGCTAGACGACGTATATAGATATGGTTACCGCCAAAACATCTTTAAGCTTTTGTCTTGCCCTCATCATGGATCATTCCGGAATTGTAAGCTGCAGCAGACTGAGCTGAGGCCGCGTACCCACCTTTGATCCACCGGCTTGTCCCCGGCTGTTTGAATCGTATCTTCAAGTGCTTCTCCTAGTGTAGCTACCTCTTGTTGGGGTTTCTGCCGCTCTGCGACTTGCACATATTGCCCAACAACCTTGCACCAAACATACAAGATCGATCAAATCTCATAATTCACACAAATCTATCGTCGGAGGCGTTGTAATAAATTTAAACGGCTCACGTCACTACTAAATCAAAGATGGTACCTGTCCACCGATAGATTCAATTACCCTGCGGCCACCAGCAACGCCAGTTCCTGTGATGGTAACGCCTTGGTCTCTGGCGAAATCACTAGCATCTTCAGAACTGACATAACCGGCTCGCTCGTTGATTCTTGCCGCAGATTGCACGACTTCAGCTGGTCCACCCCTCCGCGTCTCTCCGAACGCCGTGGTTTCAGCGGTCTGCATCAACGCAGCATCTTGTGGTGCAACGGTTTTTGTAGCGAGATCACCGGATACGTTGAAAACATCGCCGTATTTAATGAATTCGCGGGTATCTCGGCCTTCAGGTCTTCGTGGCCGTTCCTGGCTCATCTTCAGTGATTAAGTTGGCTACAACTGCTACCCGAACCATAGACTATACAAACGTCCATGTGTTCCAATGCAACTGCATGCACACGTGTCATCTTAGAGAAACGTGTCAAACAAATAAGTACATTTCTTTGCCTAGTAGTGATACACGTGTCACTTCAACTTGATTTAAAGAGTACACGTGGCCATTGGTCAACTTGCTGTTGACGAATCTGACGGCTGATGGAGACACTTGGCTTGGAACGTGCTGACGCAGCAAGAGGTTCTTTTCTCTAATCAAACACTGAAAATTTTCTAATTGAATATATGAATTAATTTAAAATTCTATTATTTAATACAAAAACAATATTACTAAATAAGGTAGCGATCAGGTGTATTCAGAACAAATTATCAGCTGTACTCCTCAAGAATCTTTCCGTTGGAGAGCTATCACCAATAGTCTCTACAAGAGCAATGCCCTTCCCTAAATCGATGAAACCGGTTGTTATCTCTTACAACAATTTCTCTACCAACGATGCCTGATATAACCTTGAAGGCACTGTGGCAGTCTCCGCAGATTCTAAGATTCTTTGTGATTCGTATGGGAACTCCAGGAGGGATGGCTATGAGGCCAAATGCAAGGGCAATCTTCTCACTGTGGTATCCTACTTCTGTTATTTTCTCCTCTTCTTCTAAATCGTAGAGGGCAAAATTGGTGTCTGGTATGTAGCCAACTGCCTTCATTTCCTCCCTCAGCTTGGCTAGCATTGCCTGAATCTCGGAATTCCTTTCATGGGAAGTATCCTTTGCTTGGAAGATGTGGACTCTATTCTTTACCGATATCCAACTGCAACCAGCACCCTTTTTGATCCCAACAACCTTCATCTCCTTTCTCACAAGGTCAGCTTCCTCCCACCTGCATTACTTTAAAACAGTAAGCAAACAGGCAAAACCTAAACAGCATTTGTGTGGTATAGAATAAAGAAGATAAACCAGGACATTATTTGCATCACTTTCAATAAATCAATAATTTGACATCAATGCCAGAGCAGCACAACAAAAATCAGTTCCTCTTGTGTAATCTATGGGAAGTAGCTGCTTGCTTGTAAAGTTGATGGGCTGGATATACGAGGGTAAGGTATGAAACATGGACCCTTTTCAGGAGGCTTAGAATTATGGCCTCCACACAACATCAGGAAGGTTAATAAGGTTTCTGTATTTAAGCAAAGAAGTATGGACTATCGTCTTCTGTCAACCATGCTGCTGTGTGTCCGAGTGACAACCAAAGAAATGATACAATTCCATCTCAGAATTTAGGTCATCAACCAAGTAGCACAGATGTTTGCTATGACTCTTGACACATGACCTACAATGGAATTATAACACCTGGCTAAGAATTGAGTAACAGTGATGCCATCACCAGCAACATCATTATCTTTTCAACTCCAACACTGACTAACTTTACATTCTGCATAACCCACACAAGGATAAAATTTTTTTTTCTCCCCTGCTCTGGATTTTAGATATCGAGTATAGCAAACCAGGAGCAGCACACACATTAATCACCGTGCCAGTATAACTGTATAAAAATGCAAAATGATGCTTAAATAGCCACGAGTAAATCCAATTACTATTTTCAGTCTAGTTGAGAACGTGGACCTAAAAGAGTCAGAATAGAAGAGACGAACACCAAGGAATTTTTTGCAAGCAAAATAAGTTTGAAAATTTTGTTAAGTTAAAAAAAAAATGTAAAAACTTGAGGCAATACTTGAAATTTAAATGCAATAATAAGTAATAAAATTAGTTTTGAGAATGTCCTTACCTGCCAGCAGCTGCAAACATATTTGACAGGAGAATGTGGTTCCCTGAGTCTTTTGGATCAAGTTCAAATAAGTTATCAGCTGATATCTTCCCCAAATCTGGCTTCCCATACACCCTACAAGCATTTAAAAGGGCCCCCCAAACTGAAATGGTTGGACGAATTGGCATGTCCTTGATAAACTCGTAAGCACGCTCCACCATCCCAGCCCGCCCCAACAAGTCCACAATGCAAGCATAATGCTCTGCCCCTGGCTCAATGCCATATTTTCCTCTCATTGACTCAAAAATCTCCATTCCCTTTTGCACTGCCCCTGCTCTGCTACAAGCTGATAATACACACACCAAGGTCACATAATTCGGCACCACCTCACACCTCCTTGTTGTCATTTCTTCAAACAATGCCACCGCCATGTAAGCAAGCCCCTGGTGTGCATACCCACCTATCATTGCATTCCAACAAACTAAGTTTCTAGCAGGCATCTCATTAAATGCACTCTCAGCATCCTCTATGCTCCCACATTTTCCATACATATCAACCAGTGCACTTCCAACAAAGATATTCCCCTCAACACATGCCTTCACAGCAACTCCATGAACTGACCTACCCAATTCAAGACCCGCAATTCCCGCACAAGCACTTAGCACAATTGAAACCATAAAATCCTTCGGTTCAACCCCTTCTCTCCTTGCCTTTAGAAACATCTGACAAGCCTTCTCTTCCTCGTCATTTTGTAAATAAACAGCCAGCATTGAGCACCAAGAAACATCATTTTTGCCTCTAATCCCGTCAAAGACCATCTTTGCAGAACCAACCTCATTACACTTCCCGTAAAAATCAATAAGCCCGTTACACACCGACACATTCCCATCAAACCCACTCCTGACCACAAATCCATGTAATTGCCTCCCTAGTTCCAGCAATGAACAATCGGAGCAAGCGTTTAAAAACGCACAAAACGTGATCGAATTTGGCTCCCCACCAGCGCGACGAAACTTTATGAACGCATCAATCGCATTTCTCGGCTGCCCACCAAGCACTGCATTAGAAATATATGCATTCCACGTAGCGAGATTTCTCTCGGGCATTTCATCGAACATTTTCTCAGCTGCGTCTTTTAGCCCGGTTTTCGAGTACATATCAAACGCACTGCACCCCACGAAGACATCATGTATCTGCCCGGATTTCAGAGCGAGTGCATGGACTTGTTTCCCAGTAACGGGCATGTGAAGTGAAGCCAAGGCCTTAAATAAACAAGGGAAAGTGAAATCATTAGGATGAATGCACTCACGGCGCATGTTAGAGAAGTGGAGGAATGCGGACGTGAAATGGCCGTTTTGGACATGACCGGAGATCAAGGCAGTCCAGGTGACAACGGTGCGGGACTGGACCGGGGTGAATTGAAGGACAAGTTCGGCTGAGTTGGGAAGGTCGAGTTTGGAGTACATGTTGATGAGGTAGTTGGAGAGAAAGGAAGGGACAGGTTTGGCGATGGCTTTGATGATGTAAGCGTGAATGACTCGTCCGAGTGACAATGAGTGAGTTGACACGGCCGTTTCGAGTAGCGTGGCGAGCGAGTTGGGAGTGTGGAAAGGCATGGGTGGAGGATTCTGGTCATGGTTGGCGGCGGTGGCGCCAAGACGCAAACAAGAATGTGTTTAGACGCGGGTTATACAGTTTGAGGTTCAGGAAATCGGATACTGTCTTTATTATTATTATTAAAATTATTTTAAATGAAATATATTTTATTTTACTTGGAAATTGGCGCGTAAAGCTTCCGACTTTCGTCTTTCTCAAACACTCGACTTTCCCGTTCCTGGCCCCGAGTCTTTCTCTTCCAACCCCAACTTCTCGTTCTCTATCCCACGTCTCGCATGCTTAATAAAGAACCGAAACCAGAAATCGGGTTCTCTTCCTCTTCTCTTCTCCCATGTGTGATTCCTCGAGGATACGAGGGCACGGAGGCATCAGAATCTTCAAAGGAAGCTAATCAAGCAATATTAATAGCCACCACCGTTGGAACCAACCGTTTCACCCACAAAAATCCAAACACAACAAAGTCAGTTTCCCATCTAAAGAAAGGAATCGCCTTGCATCTTTCTCGATGGAATGGCCTCCAAATGGCGGTGCAGAATCAGTGGGGTGGCCGTGACTCCCTCCAGAAATCCCACCTGCTTGCTGCTGATATCCTTTCTTGGTTCTCCCAATCAAAACTAATTTCTAAATTTTTCCGGTTCATATTTGTTGATTTGAAGCACCGCTTTATGTTGAAGACTTGGAAACTTTGCTGGATGAAAGTATGCTACTATCTTTCAACGCACAGATTGAGGGAGGTTAATTAATTTCCTCTTTCTTTGAATTTTTCAATGGCATCCCTCCTTGTGTCATTCTCTTTAAACTAACCTATGAAAATACAACCCATATCAAGCTTCTTAATGTCCTGGTAAAGAGAAACAAAACTCTTTCCGATTAATGATTCCTAAACACTTGCATGTAACACCTACAATCTCTTGTTCACTATCAAGCTACTTGCATGCATGATGAGTACTTGCATGGAACTCATTAGACAACAGAAACGCAACCCACTCCACTACAGTGTATACTTAAAAACAGAGAGTTAGAACATATAAAGGCCGTAGTTAGTTTCAACTGTTAAAGACCTGTAATTGTAAGAAGATATGAGGGTAGTCAGGCCGTATATTCGCCTGTATTTTACATTCCTTAGCCATATAAAATGCAGTATATTGTACTAAAATTGTTATGTAGTATTGCTAAGACCGCGTCTAATAATTGCAAATAGTGGGCCCAAGTTCAAGTGCAAATGATGCATTAACAAAGAGCGCGCATTCCGAATCCTTTCCACTTTGATATTCGTTACGTTTTAGTTAAAATAAGGTAAATGCCCTCGCGAAAAGGTGAAATGAGCAGGATTCGTGGTGGTAATTCAGTAATTTCATTGGTAACTTTCACCCGGCAAACACCTGCTGCCAGGTGCTGCTCATGCTGGGAGTTGGTAGAATCCATTTCCGCTTCAGTGTTCTGCTTTGAGGCCACTTTCTTCTTTCGGCTACGACCATACACTCGTACCCAAAATCACACCGTTTCTACTTCGCCCATAAGAGTAAGTGTTTTCCTTTTCTCTGCTTTAAACTTGCTTTGCGAACTTAGTGTTGATTTCGGTTTTCTTGCTTCTGTTTTTCTTTGCTTTCTGTTTTGCGGGGGAAAACCATTTCTTCTGGCAATGTCGGGCCCCCTTGCCTCTGATACTCCCGTAGATAACCCAGAACAGCTTACCCCTGGGTAATCTCTTAATTTATTTTTCTTTTAAGTCAGGAAATGGAGCATGCAATGCAAGTCTATCGTGACATCACACACGCCAATGACAAAGAAAATATTTAAAACTAATGTGAATGATAATCTGGAAATTGCCGCCAGATCAACATTACAACAATTTTTGGCTAAAACTATGAGGTTCTGGAAAAATGGCTCTAAGAAGTGCTATTTTTTAAACTATCCCTTTCTACAATGTGCATGTGTTCTCCAAGGAAAATGTTGTTTACTAGTGTTGTAACTTGTTAATGAAAATGATATAGGTGGCTAAACAACACCTTGGTTGGACAGATAAAAAGCTTCCTATATATAGTTGTAAATTTAATAAAATGTTAATGGTGGTTCAGCCGCTGGTCTTTTTCAACAATGTTCCATAAGAAGTTGGTATTTTGCTATAACCATCAAATCATTTCAGCAATTAATATTCAGGTTTGGATTTATAATAGTCATTAGAAAAGTATGTGTACATAGAGTCGAAAAGAAGAATGGAATCTTGAGTATCCTCCCCTCTGAAATTGTAGATAAAAATGGCAAATAACAGCTTGTGAGTATGTTTTAGCGATCTTAAATATACTGTTAAACATAGGAGAAAAAAGTGCTTCTATTATTCAAACTAGTCATGCGCTTTCCCTTTGTTATGTATATATATTGGTTATTATTAATGTCTTTGGCTGCTAAATTTTGGAGAATGAGATTACTGATGGAATATTGGTTACAGGCAAATGGTAAAGGAGGATAATTTTCTTGATCCAGTTCCTCCATTTTATGATGGTGAAGGTTTTCCATATGCTCCTACGGATTGGCCAAATCCTGGTGATACTTGGGGTTGGAAAGTGGGAAAGAGGATTAGTTCTTCTGGATACTACAGTGATAGATTCTTGATTCCTCCAAGAGGTCTTGAGAAGTCCACTTGTCCGAGATATTTCGCCAGCAGGTGTTCACTTGAGCTTTATATTCTAAAAGAATTCCCAAATGCAGATATTGATGCATTTTTTGCCTCCTTCATCTGGAGAGTCCCGTCACCCTTGCAGTGTTCAAAAAAAGGTCAGCTCATGTTTTGACCCTTAAATGATATCTATATTTGTTTTAGTAAGAAAAGCATAATTTCATTTTGTTATGTGCAAACTTTTCTATGTCATGCAGCCATGTTATGAACTTTTGTTACTTGCTATGTAGTTTTAGAATAGAGATGTTAAAATTTATGCTGATTTGGTTTTCAAGTAATCTGTTTGAACTGATCAAACCAGACAATTGATGACCTTAATTCGTACATCTTATTATTGGAAGAAGATAATGTTGTGAATGCCTTTCCTCATCAGAATGACACAAGATTCTGGTTTCAGCATACTAAATATGGCCTAGGATCTTAATGAACTTTATTCTGTTTGTGGCTTATTATTGTTCTTAGTCCCTTTGAGAATTCCGGTTCTTGTTGCATTAAACGTTTTCTAGTTATTTTTGCTGTCCTGTCTATGGATTTGTCTCAGGTGGTTTAATTGCCAGCATTGACATAACCATTGGTCAAAAAATTGACAATTTGTTCAACCAGTTACTGAACTATTGTGTCAAACTAGTGACTGCGACTCAGGGTAATGAGTAGCTTTACTTGGAAAATTTATCTGATTCGCTGTTTAAATTCACTGAGGGATAGTCATAAATCTTGAGAAGAGACGTGAAACTATTGTTAAACTATATACCTTTGTGCTTGGTTGCTGAACAAATTTTCTACTCGTCACTTTTTCATGTCTGAAAATATGTTGGCAATACTTCGCCTTTCCTTTCTTCTTCTCTCTGGAGGTTACAAATCTTTTTTCTAATTAGAGGTGGTTTGAATCTTCAAATGTTTTCTGGAAGGATGAAATGGATTCAGAGCATTTTATTAAACAAACTGTCTTAACATTTTAACAACTTTCCTCGTATCTCATACTTGCATTGCTTTTGTTTCATGCTCCATGGCAACATAGTTGGGGAAGATGGTCATTACTGAATTTAGAGACCTAGAGAAGAGCAATACAGCATATGTGGTTAGCCGGTATTGCCGTGTGTAGATGTTTTCGAAAATCTTGTCAATTTGATGTCTGAAATGGTCACTCTATCATGTGTTCTTTTGTCTCTCTTTTTTTTTATAACCCTTAATAATTGGTATGTTTTCACTTTTAATACTGATTGCAGCGAAAGCTACCTCCCTTTGCCGAAAGAAGGCTGAAGGAAGGAAAGAAGAAACCACTCTTGCTGTGAAATGGAAAAGGAAACATACTGAAGCTTTATCATCAGCAAAGCGACGAACTCGGCAATCTCTTAGACAGTCTGTCACGATCAACACTAAAGACACAGATGGAAAAATTGACTTGGGTTCACTGAATGAAGAGGCAGCAAAACCAAGCAAGGATATGAAAGGCACATCCAACTCTGAGGATGATGAATCTGACAGTGACTCAATTGCAGATGATCATTCAACTGTGAAATGTGTGATGGAGAACTTTGACAGCTATATCGAGTCTTTGGATGACATTCTCGCACAGCCTCTTTCTCAAGGTTCACTGGCCTATGCTGCAACCATGGGTACTCCTACCCAAGAAGATGAATTGGCTGAAACTCAAAGTAAGCTTTCTTTTCTTCTTGATATGGATTTTCCTTCACTGGTCAGCTCTAAAAACATTTATGAACTTGTACATCTAGCTTCAAACCTTCGAAAGGATCCCAACCTTAATACTGAAAAACTTCTTAAAGTCAAAGTTGATTGAGAAAATCCCATCATATGGGAAGGTTTTTCTAGAGAACCAGAGAATGACTGAACAAGCTAAACATTTCTTTGCAGTGCTCGAGGGCAACAAGAACAAGGTTATCTCCCTCAAGAAAGAGTATAATGAGAAGAAAGAGCAAGCAACCCAGCTTCAAACAGAGCTATACTCCAACCTATTGGCCTTCAAAGAAATTGATGATCAGATCGACAAGCTTAAATCTCAACGAGTAGAACTCATGAAAAAAGTTGAGATTAAGAACACGAATATGACTAAGCTGACCAATGACCAGCAGAAGGTGGCTAATGTGATCCAAAAAATGGTGCACCAAGTCCAGCTTGCAAACTCCAAAAAGGCTAAATGGGAGCTGAAGAAGGAAAACGCAGCCAAGTGTGAGGCTGAAATTCTTGCTAGATTTGGCCCTTCAAAAAGATTTTCCCTTTAAACAATCCCAAGCAAATATGTGTATTGATACGTTTACATGCATGCTTCTGCAGCTCAGACTGACATTATCGTTTTCTGGGGAAGCTACAGCTTTGTCCATTCTTGATGGAAACTTTGTTTCTATGCGATGCACCTAATGAATGATATGGGCACTAGAAAATTGCCCATTTTGCTCACAATTGTATTACCAGTACTTAATCATGATCTCTCCCTTTCCTTATATAATATTATACAATATGGCATGAGAAAAAATTTTATCATTAAATTATATTGTTACATATATTTTTTAAGAATTGAATTCGAACCATTAGAATAAAATGATTAATGAAATGATAAATAATATGTTCATTAGAATTATAATAAATTTTATCAAATAAAATGATATTTATTTATTTATTAATATAAATAATTATGTGAGATAAAATTATATAAAAATAATAATAAAACTGATTAATATAATAAAATTGAATTAAAAGTGATTATTTATGCAAATAAAGTTTAAAATAAGATCAAGTTGAAATTTTCTCACACTCCAAAACCGACAACTAGCCGGTAGAAACGGGGGCAAAATCGTCATTGAAGCTCTCCTTCCATTTCCGGTATTTAAATCCCAGATGTCCGTATACAGCGAACAATGCCGTTGAGACAGTACCTCCCTCACTGTCGTCTGTTCTTCACTCTATCTGTGTCGTCGTGGTTTTATCAGGCTTACTTTTATTTTTAATTTCTTCGCGTCTTTGTCAATTTGTTATTGTAAATTCAGAATCTGTCGAAATAAAGTTTGAAGTGTTTTCAAGAAGCGTTTTCTGAAACATCAGAATCGTTTTCTTTGTTACTTTTATATGTGAAATTTAATCTTGTTTTCGCAGCTGATTGAAGAGGTTGCTCCCTCTCGATCGAAACCCTAACTTCTCTGTTGTTTGCAATCCCAATCTTGAGTTTGAAGGAGAAAGCTTCTTTCAGGTGAACTTCGTTCCCTTTGTTTGATGATGGTATACTTGAGTTCTTTTAGTCGAGCTTTCGTTTCGAATTTAAGCCATAGTTTTTGAGTCCAAAATGGGAATTTAATCGAGGTTGACATTTTCGTTGTTTAATGAGTTCATGAAGAATTTTCGTGATTCTTCTTTTCCAAATCCGAAAGGATCTACGTTAATTATAACTAGAATTAGGCTGTTTAATAACTTGCATAAACAAGTTTATAGGAACCTTTTTGTTTAATTGATTACTGGCTTGTGCAGCTTTATTGTTGAAAATGAGATTACTACAAGGAATATTTTGCCATTCTATGTTTGGTGGTATAGATTTCAGCTATAAAATTAGAACGGGTTGGAATTGGAGGGTATCTTCCTCAGAAAATTTAGGGAATGAAGCTTACAGTTCTACTAATTTTATATTTGGAAGAGCAGATTCTGTTCTATCAAACATGGTACAAGAGAACATTTGGTGAAACACCATTAGAACCAAAAGCTTAAGCTTATAAATAATTGCCCAACAATTGACTTAAGATACAGATCCTCTCAAGTGTATGGTTGGATATATTCAGTAGCTTGTCATCTTGTGGATCCGAACATAGGACTGATTTTGTTTCGTGTTGTGCCCTAATTAACGATTGAGGTACCTTTAAAATGTTAAGATACAGCCTCTTGGTCAATAGGTGCTACTACCATGCTGAATAGCTATTAATTTTGAAAATTTAAGTTTGTAGTTAAGGGCTCAAAGATAGTATCAAGGTCTAGCATTCAAAGTTACTTTGCATGCAAATCACAATATAATGTTCTTTATAGAAAGAAATTTAACTAGGCTTTGATTTATATGAATCACGAATGAAACCAACTGCGAAAGACGGTTTTGTGCTTGAGATCATATCATTAATTGCTAATGATTAACGAAATGGAATTAATTACAGCTTATCTGTGCCCAACTACATGTCAGTTGGAAATGGAAATTGATTTGGTGGAGAGCAACAATTCTAATATAAAAAATGAAAGCACACCTAGAATAAGTGGAAGGGGTCTAAATCTTAGGCCTGTTTCACCTGAGGCGTCTGGTGAAGGTTTGCCCTATGCTCCTATTAATTGGCCCAATCCAGGCGATACCTGGAGCTGGAAGGTAGGGAGGAGAGTTGCCATCACTGGCCATTATCTGGATAGGTACCTCTATGCTCCAAGGCACCTTCCCCGTCTTGACAACTTGGTGGGTAAGAAACGTGGTTCTTCATTTGCGAGTAAGCTTTCAGTTGAACGGTATATTCGAACAGCTTTTCCTGATGCAGACATTGATGCGTTTTTTGCTTCATTCAGTTGGAAGATCCCCTCAGTAAAGCAGTTATCAAAAAATGGTCAGCTCTAATTACTTTTGTCTTTTTGGTTGTATCGTACAAGTGCTGATTGCATTTTTGTGGTTTTCTATGTTGTAGAATGTGAGTCCTGTGATATGATGGAAGTTCAATGAGAGAAATATATCACGAAAGTTAGGAGTTGATGCATTCACTAAAATAAACTTCAATTCCCCTTCATCAGAGATGGATGCTTTAGTGGATAGAAGAGGTAACCCACTTTGTGCTACCCAGACACTGGAGTTTGGGGAAGAAAAAGTCTGCTTAACCTAGAAAACCCCTCAAAATGCCCAGCATTATAATGCATCTTCAGTGTCCATAAAGATTTGTGTTGTACTATTATCGCCTATTTTCAACTGTTAGCATCTAGACCTGAGTGATCAGAATCATGCACAATAGATGCTCATCATGGGTTATAGCTGTCCAAAATTGCTTTTTCTTCCTCTCTTCCACTCATTTCTTTCATATCAATTTTTAAAATTTTGGACAATCTTCTTGGATGTTCTGCATACTCTTGTGTTTGATTGATTCTGTAGTTCATTGATATAAGTTATACCCTTGAGTTTACATCTCCAATTTTTTTCTCTGGTACAGGTAATGTGGAGGGATGCACTTTGTTTCCTCTGTTTCTTGAAGAGACACCAGAATACTCTGGGTCTGATTCGCAGTCTGAAGGCATGGGTTGTAAGGCTGGAAATAAGATGTGCAACAGTTTATTTGTGCAGGCAGAAGACTCATCTTTCACTGTCATGCCTTGTGACATTTGCTGCAGTGAACCTCGGTTCTGTCGTGATTGTTGCTGTATTCTCTGTAGTAAGACTATAAATTTCAGCCACAGAGGCTACAGTTATGTCAAATGTGAAGCAAAAGTTGGTGACGGTTATATATGTGGACACATTGCTCACATGAACTGTGCACTCAGATGTTATATGGCTGGGTCTATTGGAGGAAGCATTGGATTGGATGCTGAATACTATTGCCGCCGCTGTGATGCAAAGACAGACCTGGTTTCACATGTTATGAAATCCATAGAAGTCTGTAAATCTGTTGATTCGCCGCTTGATGTCAAGAAAATTTTAAATCTTGGTGTCTGTATTTTGCGTGGTTCAAAGAAAAACAGTGCAATGGAGTTGCTGAGCCGTGTTGAAGCGGCCATTGAAAAGGTAACGCTGACAAATGTTTAGTTGAAGAACATTTGCTCTCTTGCTTTGTCTTCCTCCCCTATTCAGTTTCAAAACCAGCCACATGACCAGTTGATATGTAATATTTAATATCAGCTTAATTCTGGGGCTTCTCTTGAAGATATCTGGAAAGTTGAAGACACTGATTTAGCTATTTCTACAGGTAAATTTCCAGCAAATTTGTTCAGCAGATTGTCACACCACTTAAATAAACGTTATTCTAATTCTTTGTCTAACTCTAATGCTGAAGCTAGGATTTGTATTGCATTTTTTTCATCGTTTTTGAGTTATCACTTCAGATATGTCATCTATACTCTAGTGTAGTTAGAAAATTGTGTCTGTAATGCATATATTTATTATTTTCATGTTGATGATATATAAAATAAGCTGACAAATCCTTCATGACATGTAATAGAATTTGATATAAGAGGATACTAAACGAGAGTGGTTTTCTCAAAACTTGGGGAGTGGAAATAGTAGGAATTGGGTGAGTATAATTTGATTGTAGGTTGACTAAGTGCCAATTGTTTAAGTACTTTGGTGATTATAGGAATTGGGCGAGTATACCATATGATTCTTTCGGAGTGGTAAGTATTGGTTCATTTATAGCAATATAGTGGGCAGCCTGTTCACTTGCTGTAATTATTTTCATTTAAGCAAAATATATTTTCTTGTTCTTATTAAAAAGAAAGAAATTAGAAAACGTTGGGTATCACCATATTATGGACCCAGCTGTCTTTAAGGATCGGGTCATTACATGGGAGTTTGGGAGTTTGACCATGAATGTGAAGGCATATTTGCGATTCGGGCTGATTTGTAAGAGACATGAAAGTTGGTTTCATTGGTTGTCATTTCATTGAATGATGGTTACATAAATGATTATTTGCAAACATTGTTTTTGTTTTGTTTATAAGCAGGTATCTCTGACAATGAACATGCCAGCCTTGGAGTTACAAATCATGAAGGTGTGGATGGTAAAACAAGCTTCAAGCCCACAACGTCAACATACTCTGATTACCTAAAAAAATCTCAAAAACTTGAGGAAGAGATTGATCAGGTTCTCCAAGCGCTGAGAAAGTCACAGGAGTCTGAATACAAACTTGCAGAGGAAAGGCTTCATGCACAGAAGAATTATCTCCATACGCTGTACCAGCAACTGGACAAGGAGAGGGCCGAATTGGCATGCTGCACATCAAATGCTGACCGTGATGCACTACCGAATGCTCTCCTGAACCGAGAGGATCAGATAGAACGGGAAGTCTTGAAACTTAAGGAAATGGAACAAGTGGCCAATGGATTTGGAAGGACCTCTAAAAGGATTCTTAAGGCATACTTCGATTCAGAAATTGAGAACTAAAAAACCAACTTCATGGTTTCTGATGGGTTGAATTTTCCATCTGAGATCAACGAATTTTGCTGTTGAAACATTTCTTTTCTTTTCATTAGCTATGCTGACCGCCAAAAACATGACAATATGCCGAACGAAAGTTTGATGTATCTTGTAACAATATTTCAGAGATTCACATTTTGTACAGGAATTTTGTTTCTTATCCAGAAAAGCAACAAGGGCATTAGCCAATTTTGTCCATCTTTCTAATAACAATTATCACCATACATTTGGTATAGGTAGGCAACGGAAACAATTCAACGGCCACATGCGATGAAATTGAGAATAATTGTATAGTTGAGATAAAGTGCCGCAATTCCCTGGAAAAGGATTGAAGCCTGGAGCATAAATTCCTGCCCACCTTCAGTAATAATCCTTAAGAGCTGTGAACAATATGGAGGCTGCATAAAAGTGAAGATTCCAAAAGTTGAATTCTATGAATGCACTTCCAGAATTTCATGAATGACCAAAGAAACGAATTATCTCACAAATATTGATGCAGAGAATGCAATGTAGATCCAGTTGTATGTAATATGAAATTAGGGATAAAAAAGAAACGAATCAAATATGATCTTGCAGGCATCATACTTGAATTTAAAGATAATAGGCATGGATGTTGGCATATAATTTTCTGGTATCATTTAAGCACTTTAATTGCCGAACCATCCTTGTCTACAACTAGCAAGCTCTTGGTTTACACAACCCATTGCATTGAATTGACTTGCGCAATGGAAATGCTCAAACAGGTGTAAAGCAGCGATGAATTTTGGAATCAAATTGGAGTTTCTTTTTGACAGGATATGTGGTAGGGGGAAAAGGGAGAAGTGGTGCTTAAAATACAATACAGGGCAACTTATTCGAAATGCTTCTGCTATTTGAACTTTTATAAATAAGGGGAGAGAATAAATGCAAGTGGTCCGGTGTTCAAAGATTTTTGGCAGATTATACCAGGTGTATGATTAATCGGTGTCTGCCATTTCTGGAGCAGTTCAAAAGGGATACATCAGAATAATAAATGGTAGTATATCCCTTTGAGAGAGAAAAATATATGCCCAAAACAGGTTTTGGAAGCAGAATTATAACCCATATTTAGCACCACAAGATAATTTGAGAATAAATTCAGAAAGTTAATGGAACAGTTAAAAAACTCTTCCAACAATGAAGTGTCATAAAGACAAACATTTTTCTAATGACTAGATTTCACAATGTCAAGCAAAAAGTAACAACCAAAGAAAGCCAAGTGGGGTGTATCACCAAATCAATCAGGAGCACAAGCAGGAGAAAGGGAAATGTTAATTCCAAAAGGAAAAAGACGACAAAGAAAAAAGATCGACTACCAGCCGAAAGACACAAATGGTTAAGAAGCATATATTCTTAACCATGAAGTAAAAGATGAACCAATTCTTTGAATAAAAAAGTGAAATAGTGCATTCGCTTAACCGCATTTTGTTGATTGAATCTTCTAGCATGGTGGAATTACACAATAAAGAAACTTTATGTCCTATGAATAACTAGGGCTAGGTCAAAAGCACTAGATCATAAAGATGCAAGGCCATGTAAATTGGATTAAAATGTAAGGCTCTAATCAATTGCTGAGGAAAGGAAAAAGAAAGGAAAGAATACAACTAAACATTTGGAACCTTATACAACTGATTATTGGGAACACCAAGATCACAAATCCCTACTCTATTGAGACATTTAACTAAGTTGAAAGAATTTCAAATTACAAGCAACTTTAGAAACGATATTCATAACAATATTTGGATTCCTTTTGTCTCCTACGAAAAACCAAATGAAATGCATCTTCTAACGGCTTTCTTCTCCAAAACACCCATAGCACCACAAAACCCCTAACACAAATCAACCACAATTACTGAGAAAAAAGAGCCAAAAGGCTCATCTCAGCATATCAAAAACTAATGCAAAACCATCCTGAGTACCATAGCCATAATCATGCAACAAAAGAAACATTTCGTGATTCATAGAAGCAACATTAACCTTAAAAAAGGAGCCTCAAAAACTAAACTTGCAAAGTAAAGTTCCACATAAAAGAGTAGCGAACATAAATGTAAATATAAAATAACATACTTCACTGTACAAGCACAAGCCTATTATTTCCCATACCTCCTCTAAACTCTCCGTTTTCACCACCACCAACACCATCACCGCCACCGCCATCCCTCTGCTCCAAACTCTCCAAGTCCGCACCTTTAGGCACTATCACAATCAGCTCCCCATCTTCATAAACAGCACTCGCCAATTCGGGTCGGGTCGACTCCGGCAACCTGAAACGCCACATATCCAGCTCCAGCTCGTCCAACGAAGATAATTCCACAAACCCATTTGGCCTAACAACAATCTTCGTAACCCCGGGATGGATTTGGATCATGTGGGCCCTCACTTCACCAATACCGTCCGTTTCAGCAACGAACTTGAAGCAATCCGAGTTCTCCTCGACGGCCACATCAGCGTCCGACCTGAAAGGAAGCTCCAAGACTCGAGTGAAGATATGAGGCAAGCGACGGAGCTTCTTGTGATACCCAATTGAAAGATTTTGTGGGTTTCTCGAATTATTACGATTATTATTCGTATTCAGGTCATAATACTGAAGGGCGAGGTTGTTTCTCTTCTTTGTTGGCACAGGATGAACCCTCATGGTTATTTTGGCTTTCTTGTTTTCTCTGAGAAGGTAGAACGAAAATAAGAATGACAGACAAAGAAAGAGATATAATACCACCAAAGATGCTCTTCTTGTGAAGAGAGGTGATGAATTGTGGATAGGAATCAAAATTCTAACGGAAAAAGGTAAAATCATAAAGGAATGGTGCAAGAAACCTAACAAGATTGAAGAGAAGATGGATGGATTATTACATTTATATTATTTCTTGTGTAATTTTGTATGCGATAAATAAGAAAGAA
The DNA here is from genome assembly GCA_032401905.1 of Swietenia macrophylla. NCBI lineage: Eukaryota > Viridiplantae > Streptophyta > Magnoliopsida > Sapindales > Meliaceae > Swietenia > Swietenia macrophylla. The sequence continues at coordinate 2,074,361 of CP135582.1, forward strand.
AATATTTTAATGGGGGAAATTAAATGAGAGAGAATGGAAAGGAAAGAGGGATCGTAAATCTTAATGAAATGAAGTCTCCTTTTCAGGGCCAAGGGAATCACAGAACAGATAAAAAGAAGATGATAACTGTTTATTGCCCCTGTGCTTTCATAAAATTTCCTACATGCCATTCTATTGTTCTGCATGGCTGTGCCAATAATAGCAGGCAGCAATCCCCATCATTGCATAACAATATGTAAAATGAATTGTATAATTTCTTTCAATTTTTTAATATTATAATAAATCATAAAATAAAATAATAATTTAAATTCCAAAAAAAATATAATAATTATATTTTTATAACATCTCGAAAGTGATTAGATATCGACTATCTGTATAATTTAAAATAATTTTACGAGTTTTATTTAATCAAATTATATCGCTTATATTTATTTTAAATTTATCAATTATAATTTTAAAATTAAATAATCCCATCAGAATTCACCTATCTAAAGCTTCCAATTTTTACTTCCTATTCATATTTTACAATGAAAAGGAAACGTACATGGGTTTGCTGTTTGTCAAGCAAACGCGCTGAGATGAATCCCTGTCGCAATCTTTACGTGTTTATTTTTTCCAGGAACTTGGAAATCATTTTCCCTGTGAAGACAAGGAAATAAGTTGCATGCAATGAGATAAGACAGTAAGCCTATGAAGCTTCCGGGAAATGTTGAAGAGAGTGATGTTGTGAGGCAAAACTCTTTTATCTACTTTTGGCCTAACGCGTGTGGAGGGTCCCAAGCAGGGCCGTAGTTTCTGCAACATTTCTATGCTATTCTTGGGATGTTGGTCAATCTCTCAACCACAACCCAGAGTTAATGGAACTAATAATTTTAACACCTAGCTTATTTGTATAGTTATGACTAATTAATCTTGATTAATTCTTTCCAATGGCAGCAGAAGAAAGAACTGCTCCAGACCTGAGACCCCCTTGCTAGCTATCCCTCCAATGAGGCATCAGATCCAGCTAATTCTACTGCAAATGCCTGGGTTAGAACTAACATCCTTTCATTGTTTTCAGTCAAATGTTAAATTTGCATTGCTAATCAACAAGTCGCAATTACTATGGTTTTTCTTGCTCACTCACTGTTGTGCACAAAGGCAACATAACCAAATAGTGCATACAGAACCTGATGTATATACAGTCAGTAGAATGACTTTATTGATAATATTGTACCTGAAAAGGGTTTGGCTTTAGAACTCGCAAATAAAACCCTCACAGTCTTGAGTCATATTTCTCTTCACCTCAAGTGGCTACTTCAGTGATGTTTCATCAACGGTCAAACTGCTATGCTCATGCAAGTTGAGGGTCTAGCGAATTAGCATGACGGCGCATTCGACGCCTTCGGTCAGATCTTTTATGACTGCGGGTATGTGAGCCGGATGACATGCTTGATGTACTAGTACTAGGATGACGAATCTCCTCTGCTGTTGCTGTAAGACCAAAAACACAATCCAGAGGGTCTGCCAGGACATCAACATTTGGGTTCACCTGGAAGAAGAAGAAGAAGAAGAAGAAGATTGGTTAGCTAATAGTAAGCAAATTTAAATGCAATAGAAAGCATTGCATTTCTTTCAAATGCTATTTGTATAAATCAATAGATTTCATTTTCATGGAATATTTGAGTATTCCTCACTGTATAATGTATGCATGACAATATTAAGCATTTGATGCTTAAGACAAGAAACTATGAATTCCATCCTAAAGTTAAAACAGAAAAACTACTATCAAGGACCGGAAAATACCTCCACTAAGGGAGGAAGAGAAGGATAGAAAACTGGCATGAGAAGTTTCATTACCATGATTGCGATGTATATATAAAGAAAATAAAAGAAAAAATAAGTAGACTTCTCTTGAAAAATGTTGAGAAGAGATGTTATGCTATTATTTATTCTTTGCAGAATAGATACCCCCATAGCACAATTTCTTTGAAAGTCATCAGTAACTATTTAGAACCTTTTTCTGATGTTCATATAGAAAGGCTGTTCTAAAAGACCATAACAGCTCTATCATTGGATGTATGTACTTAAACATCCCAATTATCAACATCCAATTGCATCACCAAAACACTCCTGAGGATCGACTAGCAGACCAAGGTATCAGAAGCCCAACATTACCCCTTAGAAATTCCATATAGTCTTATCCACTTGGTCCACATCATGTTCATTCACAAAAATCCTAGATATGCTGGTCTTGTTGAGTTGAAAAGCAGGTTGCAATTTGCAAGCTGTGGCAAATCAGTGAGAATCTATTTTTCTTTTTTTTTTTTTTTGTCCTTACTCTAAGAGAGTACAGAACAACAGTTATCAAAGATCAACAGAGATCGGAATATCTAATCATTAACAGTAGATGAAACTGGCTTTGTAAAAGAGGCCAACATATAACATCAGCTCTATCAACCTCAGTTTTAAAGAGCCATATACCCATTTTCTTAGCTTGATCATAGGCCTGTTCAGCATGCATAAGCCTACCTGAAAGATTCTTGCATACTCTATGATCACTGAAAGAATGTCCTCTAGCAATTGCATGTCCCAAGGAAGCAATTGGTTTTTCACTCAGAATCATTTTTGAGGACAACCTACCAGTCCAATGCCTTTAACAAGGCATTAGCACAGCACCTTAGAAGTTCCTAACACAAACACACAGTAACTCCACTCGTTAATAGGAATGGCCAACCTAAATAAAATTTTGTTAAATTGGTTTGAATTGAATGAGTACACTATGTTCCTTGCACAGATATTCTTTTCATTTTACTTCATTTCATGCAAATTTAGTCTCACCTGCTCAGCGTGGATACAGTTGTCTTTGTCTTAAGCTACATACCAAATTGACTAATATGATAATTCCAATCTGGGCAATTGAAAAGGAGATATGACTGGTTTCTATCATTATTATTAAACCACATTATTCCAACTAAAAGTTCTGTCATATGAATAATGCATGGAAAAAGCAAAGTTAGGAAAATTTAAAACATTGGAACACAATTACCCAAATAAACTATAAAAACAAAATCATTTCAAAAAATGCCTCAACAGCTGGAAAAAGAAGGTGTTCAGATAAGTTGAAACTATATTATTTAAAAAACATTGTTCTGTTGTTTCATCAGCACCAGTAGAATAATTCCGAAAATAACTGCCCGTTCACAGAAAATGAACAAGTTCATCTAGTATACTCACAGGCACTTGCTTGGAACCCAAATCATTCTTTTTGTGGACAGCGTCATTGTGGATGTTGCTGCAGGCGTCATTCTGGGACTCAGTCTGGAAATTGTTCTGGGAGCTGCTGTGGGATTCGCCATAAGAGTCACTCTCATGTGCTCTTTGACCATGAGCAACATTATCACTGAAATAGTTCTTGTAACGCCACCAAATCTTTGGCAGATCTGAGGTTGAATCATCATAAACTTTCTCCAAATAAAAATGCTTAGAGATAAGCTGCATTCTCCAAGGATCATCCCGGTATTTGGTTACAATTCTGTCATTTTAAATATTATTCATAAATATGAATATAAGAGTGATCAACAAAACAGAAGAGGAAATATTGGTGAGTGCCAGAAGTATAGTTTTCTTGCATTCTTAAATACAGAAAGTGTTAATGAAACATGATTCAGTATAGGTACGTTTTCAAGCAATGTAGATTCTTTCCAATTTGTAAATGCACCTTGAGCACAAAAATTATACAAATGAACAGCAGTGAATCCACAACAGAACCACAAGTTTTTTAGAATGATAAAAAGGTTTAGCTATCATAGAAAAAATCTTGCACAATCAAGTTCTACTGCATGACCAGAAGTACAGAAAAGACTGTTGAATTCACAAGAGATTTTGCAACTATAGATCTTTATATGACAACAAAATCACACAAGCTGGAAAAGCTTAGCACCAATTAGCATACAAAAGGAGGAAGCCTACATATTTGCTAGCTCCTTCTGAAGCATACTTCCATCCATTTCAAGAATATGATCAACACATGACTCCAGAGACCTACCAAATCTCCACAATCCAAGGACAACAGCAGCTCCTGCAAGAAGGAAGGACTAACTGAACATGGCAAATGATAATATTTATCCATTTTTTGAAAGAACGGCAGATGATAAGATTAAAGATACAAGTAAAAGCATATTTGCAGCAAAATAATTCAAAGTTATCTAACTTGAGGGAGAGAAGGCTTCTCTTACCTCCTGAAAGATTGAGTCGAAGAAACTTGTTCAGTCTCCATGATGCTGCAAGAGACGCCTAAGAATTATCAGAAAATTCGAAGTAAAAGTTTCCATTTGTGAGAAAGGATTTGAGTTTTGAGACTGTATTGATGCTCAAAGAAAGGAAACAAAAGAAGGGCCATAATAACAGTAGAATAAGCAGTAACTGCAGCAGCAGTAACATCACCATCTATCTATGCACAATATGACGGACATCAAAACTGTCAGTTGACCCAACAAAAACTCACAGATTTATTCATTGCACCATTAAGTTTGATTGTCTAACACACATTTTATTCTTTCTCCTTTTCATCCAAATAGAAATGGGAATGCCTAATTGCATAATTTAATAAGCTCCATAATGGTCATTACTGATATGGTTGAATGTGCAGCAGAACTATATTGTAGGTTTATATGATTATATCTTTTTAATCCATCACAACAGTGGAACTGCAATCTATATCATACAATCATAATCTTTGGTATTAATACTAAGATAACATATATAATTTTATTCTGGGATTCATGCGCCTGACCAAATTACAAAGCCATCACCATAGAATTCATTGATCTGATCTGCCAATCCATTGGTTGGAATAAGCCTACAAAGATGTATAGAAACTGTAAAAGATCCAGTCAGAGATATGCTAACAGGTCCATTTATGTTAAAAAAAAAAAATTGTGCTCCCCTCAAATTATTTTCAGTTGGCAAAATGAATTAATTCTTATGCTTAAAACCTCCTATGTACCTTTTCCTGTAAAACCAACAAAGCAAGAACAACAGTAATTATACCAAAATACGCAATTCTTAGCGAGGAGATAGAATCTTCAAGTTAGAAAAACAAAGCTTAATATGGCAACCAAATAAGCTGATTAAAATGAACCTTCAATCAGAAAATTAGAAACACTAAAACTGGAAATCATTTAAATTGAAGCATGTTGATGGTTGTGAATTAAAGATTAGCATTATAATGCAGCTCCGGCAAGTCATTGTGGGTCTGTCACACATAACACAAGGCGAATTAAAAAGCATACCCATCCATGTAACACCAGATCCAAAAAGAGCACCCGTCATAAACTCCCTCGCTGCCTTAGACTTGCATGTCAAAAGAAACTTTCCTTCTCCATGTGTCAACCTCTCCTACAAAAATCACAAGTTTTCAGACTACAGCGCAGCAGCAAAAACTGCAACGGACATTTATGTTTCCCGAAAAATCAGAAAGAAAATATGAAGTGACATTTGCTATGAGTCATGATTTCGATATCTTGATCACTAGACATAGCCTCTTTAGCATTCCAAAGCATTGTTCACTTTAGAGGAGCCAAAACAAGTGCTCCCTTTTCTCCTTAAGCAAAAAGAAGCATTAGCAAATATGCTTCTAGTGACTAAATTTAGCCAAATAAACCGAAACACATAAGAAAAGCTTCGAACTTGATTGATTTTGAAGAGACCCATTTTAAAATTCTTAGTTTTCCAAGACTTAGGTCATAAATTGACGTTCTGCAATTGAGGTTTTACAGGTCAGGCAGCATTGGCAAGATTCTGAAAACCCCAAAAATAGGCACAAAGATAAACGCAAACATGGAGAAATTACAACCTGTTTTCCCCTGAGAACTTGTTCAAGTTCAAACAACACTTCACCCATTACTCTTCAGACACAGCAGCTGTTTCTTCAAACCAAGCTCGAAGATGAAGTGAAGCGGTGCGATCATGGTCATGCCATTCATACAGTGTGCGGGGACCAAATCGCTCTGCCAACAACCCAACGGGCTATAACTTGGGCCTGGCTCAATCTAATTTTTTGTTAAAGGCCCATTTGCAGAGCCCATTTGCAGAGCGCACTTGTTACAATGTATGCTAATGGTGGCTGCATGGACATGGCAAAGGAATTGTTTGATAAAATGTCACCAAAAAATTTAGTTGTGTCAACTGCTATGCTTTCTGGGTATTCAAGATCTAGACAGGTTGAAGATGCTCGCTCGATTTTTGACCTAGTGGTTGAAAAGTACTAGGTTCGCTGGAGTGCAATGATCTCTGCTTATGCTGAGAGTAATCAACCACAAGGAGCTCTTAAGTTGTTTAAGGAAATGCAAGTCTTGGGAATGGAACCTGATCAGGTTACTATGCTCGTGTTATCTCAGCTGGTGCTCATCTTGGTGCCTTGGATCAAGCCAAATGGATCCATTTATATGTTGATAAAAGTGCGTTCGGAAAAGTTTGCGTGTCAACAAATGAATCATCAATATGTAGGTGAAATGTGTTAGTTGGGAAAGTTCAAGAGAGGTGCTCGAGAAGACGAGAAGAAGAAATGTGATATCTTGGGCTTGTATGATCAATGCCTTTGCAGGGATGATAGTAATGCATTAAAGTTCTTCCACAAAATCAAAGATGAAAATATCGATCCCAATGGGGATACTTTTGCGCGTGTGCTTTATGCTTGTGGCCATGCAGGGCTAGTTGATGACGAGGCGGAAAATCTTTGCATCAACAACTAGCGAACCCAACATCGCTCCTGAACGTGAGCACTATGGTTGCATGGTAGACCTCTTTGGCCGAGCTGATCTCTTGAGCGAATCTCTCGAGCTTGTAGAGACAATGCTTTGGCACCAAATGCTGTCATTTGGGGATCAATGATGGCTCCTTGCCGGGTTCATGGTGAGATTGAATTAGCACAGTTTGATGCCAAAGAGCTTATCCGGCTAGAGCCACATCACGTTGGGGCCCTTTTGCTACTATCGAACATTTATGCAAAAGACAGAAGGTGGGAAGATGTTGGAGAGGTAAGAAAATTAATGAAAGAAAGAGATATATGGTACAGACCAGATCTATTAGAAGCTAAATGAGGTGGTTAGTGAGAAAGGCAGCTGGCTATGTTCCTAATATTCATACCGTATTTGTTGATTTAGAGGACGAAAGAAAAGCGGGCAGTGGTTCTGTGGCACAGTGAGAGTTGGCACTTTGTCATGGGCTGATGAACGCTGAAAAAGAATCATGCATTCTCATGCTTGGTTCTGTGACCACCGTCATACCTTTATAAAATCAAAGGTGTATGCAAAGGAGATTATAGACAGAGATAGGACTAGCTTTCACCATTACAAAAATGGCGTGTGTTCTTGTAAAGATTATTGGTGATATTTTTACAAATGGAAACTCTATTAGTTTGTCGAACCATATTGAAGTTCTTGTAAAGATTAATCTGAACTACTTAAACAAGAAGCAGGCTTCATTAACACAATACAAACATGTAATCTACCAAAAGAGAAGAATAAATATCAGTTTCTTCCCCATGGAGTTAAATCGCAATATTGAGCAGTTTTTTAACCATGAACAGTAAAGTTTCAGAACATGAGTAATTAACAATGCAGGGCACCAAAATCCTATTTCTGCCTAAATCTAATTGTACCTGAAACCACACATAAGAGAACTAAATGAAGATTCAATTGAATGATCTCCATTAACCAAATAGAAATGGAAGTACAAACTAACTATTTACTTCTCATAAGAGATGAGAATTAAACATTTGCGGATTGGGCCACCAACATGCATGATTCTCTTTAAGTTGGTGTCTTGGTATGATCTTTCGCCATAAATGCCCTGTATTGGTTTTGAAATACAGAAAACTGCCAAAGCTCGTCATTCAACCTGCTTACCGTAAGTGACATCCTGTATTTCCAGTGCTCGAATGCTGCTGTAAACAATCTTGAATTTTCCAGTATTGAATTCCGGCGATACTGCAGAATCCATGTATTAGGATCTAGTTGCATGACAGAGCCGCCCCATTTCTTGTGCACCCAGGAAGTGTTTGCCTTTCGAGTTGAGAATCCAGCCTTTCCATTGGACCACTTTTGAACCAAAAAACAAAAAGGAAATATAAGATGAAACCAAGTAAGAAAATAGCATTCAATTATGCCTCACGAAAATATTTCTTTACAGATCAGATTGTTCCGAATTGCATTAGTGTAATTAAGGTTATAATAAGAAAGAATTTTCTGGGGTATGCCTCAGTCACTCTGCCAGATAATATAGTTAATGATCGAGAAGAAAATCCAGCCGTGAGCAATCCTGCTGTCTGCACAGGCCATCCCCATATGCTCAGCTCCTCCATTGCAGATTTGTATAATACACAACGTGAATTCAACGGACCATCCTAGCATTAATCCAGCATTGATGTTAATTAGTATCTCATTCGATCATCTCATCTAAAAGGATCAAAGTAAAATGAATTAAGCGAGAAAGATTAAGAATTACGAGAATCAATCAGCACCTGATTAGTTTCCCATTTAGAGTCACTGCAGCTACAATTTGAGATCTTACCATGAACAATACTATTGAAGTCATTCTGCAAGAACCCCAATCTCCCATTCAAATCATGAACAACTGAAGACCTTTCACCAACTTTCCTTACAATATCAGGCGTCAACCGAGTCCTCAAAATCCCAGAAACCATCCATGAAAACCCAAATTCAACTGCAAAAAACAAGCTCAAAACCAAAACCAACTTCGGAATTACACCCCACAAGCCAAAATCCTTCCCAGTCTCTCTCTTCTCTAGCTCCTTCATTCTCATCCTTGCAGTTGATTTCAAAGCCGGAGACTCCATTTTTTTGGAAGAACTCGATCTGGGTGTGGAGACAACGGAAGCATCAAAGGAGATTGGAGTGCTTTGAACATCATTAGGCCGAGAACCGGACATTTTTGTGAGCGAGGTTCTCTGGATACTGTAAGGCATGAGATCAAGAGTGGCATTGATGCTGGCTAAGCAAATTTCACAGTTGCAATTTGCACCTTTTCTGCATCTGGGGTAGTAGCAGCTGTCTCGAGCTTCGCTCTGGTTCTCTTCCATGGTGGTAATAATGGTGCGTGACTTCACTGAAGAAGACAGTGTTATGGTTTTCATGGATTCTCTTCTGAGTTTGTGCAGATTCGTTGCTTGCTTTTTGCTTATTCACTCTTTTTACGCGAAGGAAAATTGCTTTCAAATTTGAAAATCCAACGGTCGAACTGCGACAAGGTCAGGTTAAGATATGTTCTGACAAAGAGTAACCGGCATATCTTCCCAGGGAAAAGACTTAAATAGCCCCACTTCAAAATGCTGCGGGAGTAACCTGCCCGACTAAGATAAGATAAAAAGTTTGTATCGCTTAGTCCACAGAATCTCCCAACAGAAACACATTGTCTTGTCCGAATTCCTTCCAGACAAGGCATCCGATATATTACCAGTTGAACTTGTAACTGCAAGTACTCTGGAAAACTCCCTTTCGATTGAAGCCTCGCTCACAACGTATACAATCTTACAATCTGATTCCGGAAGCCACGACACGAAAAGTTCCTCTACTGCCACGTTGGCCTCTGGACAGTTAGCATCTTAAATCTTAATTAATTAACTAATCCCCATTTGGAATTTAATTTAATATTTATATGTAATATCTAAAGGTTGCTTACTAGTGGGTTCTATAGAAAAAATCTCGCAGGTAATGGCCGTCGGATGATCCCATAAACCATAATCGTCTAAATTAACTGTGTGGATCGAATGGAAAATAATGAATGCAGCTGATGATGACTTGCAAATCTTATCATTACAAAGCTATGGATACTAACACAAAAACAAATTTTATTAATTAATTAGTTCCATTATCAACCACTACTTATAGTGGAAAAGGAAATTATGTTTTTAGGTTAAATAATTGATGCTAGCTTATGGCATAATCATCTGTTGATTTAGTCCTTTTTTGTTGGGGTGGGAAGTTGGCCAATGCTGCTGCATTTTAATGTATACAATCTCAGATTTGTTCTTCATTTTCTTGATTCTAAAGCCAACTAAGCCATCAGGCAGGAAACCTGAGATGTGCTAAAGATTAAGAAACTGATCTGTAAAGTTTCTTTTTTCCTCTTGAATCTTCAGAAATTTTTGGGCAGCTAGCTGGTTTTGAAGAGTTAAATAAGATTTTCCCGGGAAAATTTCCTCTTCTCTTTAGCCAGAGAAGAAGAAGAAAACATAATCATATAGTAAGAGGGAAAAGAGAAACAAAACTGGGAAGAAAGCCATCTTTTGAAAATAAAATCCTCTGTACAAAGAGAAGTTAACGCTTAGCCATGAAGGCAGGCGGGTAGCCATGTATTAATTGATATTATTCCTGCAGCCAACAAGGCAAGGATTAGATCTCTCTCCTAATTCTGATTGCTGATGATTAATACAATTGAGTGCTTGCCGATCTTGTATACTTCTTAGAAGTAGATGGTGATGAAGACAAATCTCCTGATCTTCTTCTCAGCATCTGTCTCATACCATCAGCTACTCGGATAGCAGGATTTGAATTGAATTTACCACAAAATGACATGTGAGCTTTCACAGCTTCTTCCATACCAGAAGACTTTTTCCCTCTACTTACTTCATCTCTAACAGCCTCCGAGCACAACCCACATAGCCATTTCCCGTCAAATTTGGCCTTGATTTCGCTTATATAATCTTGAGTACAATCCTCTTTCAATTCACAACACTCGCACTTAACTGATTCAATCTCCATTAATATTCTTCTGCTTTTGAAACTTCACCTCTTGAAAGAGGGTTTTAATATAGGATATATGTGGAGTGGAGGAGAACTTACTTTCTAAGGCTTAGAAGAGAAGTGATCGGCAAAGTGTTTTGTCTTATGGCTGCTTTATTTGACTACAAATCATAGTGTAGAAAAAAAAAATTAAAAAAAAAGGTGGTTTCTCTCTTGGGATCGATGGTTTTTTTGGGTACAAGAACTAGCCAAGTGTTGTATTTGGTGTTGCATGAGAGCTTTTATGGTTGGTCTGAGAGAGAAAGATAGCATAGAATAGAGAAAACTGCCATAATTTCCTCCATGTTCTAAGGGACATAGAGCAGTGGAATTTGAGACAGGCTGGTCGGAGGGGGCCTCAACTCTGACCCTTTCTAGTATTTAAAACATATTACCTTTGGGAGCATTTGGGTTTTTTACCCTCTTTCATTTGTCATTTGCATTGTCACTTCTTATTTTATGCTAGCTTATTTTTCTCCCATTTGATTGACAGTTACTTTCGGTTGGCACTGTAGGAGAATTGGCTAGTCTCTCCCTCTCCTGGCTGAACAAACTGGCTATGGCTGCAAGCTTGGGTCTTCTGCTTAGGGCTTAGAGCTATGGCTTTATTCGTTTGATTGTTCCTATTCTTTGTACATGGTGATTATTTATTAATCTTTCCATTTTCCGAATCAACTTCCTAGAGCAATACAGTCAACATCACAGCAAACCATTCTTGACCCAGCAGTCTTGAGTGGTTCAACAGTCATTGGTTCATCGAATCCTTGTCAATTATTACAGGATAACAAATAAGGCAGAATAATCTAGGATTTGGATTTATTCTAATTTTCTTACTTGAATTTTTAACAAAATAATGATATATGATATATTTAATAATAAATAATTTAAATTATATTTTATTAAAATTTATAAATTTATATTTTCTAATAAAAATTAAAAAATTTAAAATATAATATAAATTATTTAATATTAAGTGTGTCACTTATCATTATTTTATTAAATTTATAAAAAAATTAAAAAAATATTAAAATCCAATAATTTAATGCATACCTCCTTAACAATATTACAAAATTCTGCATTAAATAATATTTATTTGGTCATTGATAGTTGAATGTGACACAACAGAAGAAATTGACAACGAAGAATATGGAGGAGCTTGCATTCAATGTGTTGTGCAATAATTTTAACAAATCTTCTGCTTGACTTGAACTACTGAACTTGGTTTTTCAATGGAGAAGGTAAACTCAATGTTTTCTAGTCAAAATCCAGTGTATGATGCCCCTTGTTTTGGCCAATTGCACCATCATTATTGTACATATTTCAATAGTTTCATCGTCAACAAGCCATTCTTTCATGCATCTATCTATACAACTCAGTTGATTTCAGCCATTAAACGATTAAAAGGGAAGCTATCAATCATTGAAGAGTGATACTAATAGAGATTATACACAGTTTAACTATTAGGGTTGGTGGAGGGCTACTTTCACTCACTCCCCGTATTAAACATGGTTTCTTTCACCTAAACTGTAGTTCCTGATTATGTTGACTTAATTTTTGTATGATACTTCCCTAATTAGGCCATGTGTTCTGCTGTAATTGGTCGGTTTCATTAGTCTAAGTTGAGGATTGGATATTTAGTTGAACTTAACTTGTTCTCACCCCTGCTTGCATTATTTTTCATTCATCTTTTTTCCCAAAGCAAACAATGTGGACTTAGGCAAGATAAATCTCGTTTATTTTATATCTTTTAATGTAAAATTTTAAAAAATAAAACGAAAAATTTAAAACAAAGACATAAAAAATTTTAAATATAAAATTTAAATCAATTTAAATAAAAATTTTAAAAAATTAAATATATCGTACATCTAATATATTGTAGCTAAATCAAATATTTGATGTGGTCAAAGTTGATCCAATTTAACACAACAATCAACTCATAGTTTATCCTTGGCATCAAATTTGTAATAATTAAAGTTAAATTATTGGGTTGATGTAATTAGGAATCGTGGATGTATTGAAAGGAATATTGTTAATTTGTAATTAATGTGCATAATTATGAGAAGTCAACCAACCAAGCATGTATAATATAATATAATTATAAAGCTAATTAATTGCACCACTTACTTTTGATTTGGAAGATCTTTTAGAAGATTTTCACTTGAGAAAAATGGTCCATCTATTAATTATTAGAACATTAATTCAATCCAAGAGTCAAAGTGATCATTGGTTTATTGCACAAATGCACATGATCATTCTTATATACTTGAGATTCTATTAGACATGATTTTATTTCTCCTTCGAACAAGAATATTAACTAAAAAATTTGTAATATTAAATATTTTAACTTATTTTAGTTCGATCCTTATAGCATGCATGACCTTAAATTTTTAGAATTTCAACAATTTTTTTATAGTATAATTCTTGTTAAATCTAATATTGAATTAAAAAATAAATTTTGAGTCAATTTTTTGAGAATTTTAATTATTTTTTTATTTTTCTTGTATTATTACTACATTATAAATATTTTTAATAACTAAAGTTGAGAACTTTAATCAATTATTTGTGTCAATTATCCTCAGATAACCATTACGTCAAGAATACTATTAATAATCTAAACAAGTAGAGACTAATTTATAAATATTTTTGTAATCTATTGAATCGGCTCAATAATTCAAATAATTGAGGCAGCTAACGTAGGGAGACTGACAAATTCATTAAAAGGAAATATTCTTAGCTCATTCTAATAGTAAGCAAAAAGCGATGGTGATGAAGGAAGATCATGGCTTTGCTTTGCTTTGCTTAGACTTTATATACATAATGTATGAACACAAGTAAATGGATGAATTATGAGATAAGTAAATCAAGTGCAACTCTGCAAGTACAGGATAGGGCAGCAATACTTTATTCGAATAGATGATCATGGCAAGACATGATTCTTACTGTACATTGTGGCCCCTTTCATATTCATCAATAATGATATTTCGCATGTCTAATCTTTGCATGCACCGCTGGCTTTTTTACAAAGCAATACTTTGACATAGGGTAGCACTGTAGTACTATTAATCTGATGTACAATCATGCATTTGGATTGGACGAGTATCCACTGTTAATCTAGACTAGACTTCATCTATCAGGTAAGCAGGTAATAAGCCAAAATTCTATGCAATCTAAGCAAACCCTAACCATGCTTTGGTTCAAGAATCGTGAGACAAGTTCAATCATAAGTAGGCTTTTAGGGCTTAGGCTGTGTCGCTGTGTGAAAGTGAGTTCACGTTTTACTCTCCCTGTCAGAGAAACTGCACTTCGGTAGCGAGTACAACCTAATTTTAACGTGTATGGTTGTGGCTGATTACCCTAATTTCATGGCTAAAACCTAGCACATAAAGTCATCCATTAACAAACCTATTATTTATATCAGACAAATTATAATGCAGATCTTTTGGTTTCCCACCAATCTGATCAGTGAAGAGCAAGCAATTAATTATCAGATTAGTTAAGACCAAGTTTTGTGAACCTATATATATTGTCTTGACATTTGAGCTCAAGAACTGTAGTTAAGTATTGTCGTTAATGGAGAAAAGACTGTTTCGAAATTACAGGTCCCCAGAGGAGAGAGACATAGATACAAGCCGTGACCAAGCATGTGGGGTTGCTCTTTGCATAGATACTAAGCTCAGCCCGATTAAGCCTGAGAGCTTTCAGCCCCACACCACACAAGCATGTAACCAAGTATCAATCGATTGACCGCATAAAATTTGATCATTATCACGCAAACCAACATTGCGGGCATTTGTTCGGTAGATGTCCGGCAATTCCAGTGGCCACTACAGAGTTCCCTATCAATGTCTCAAAGGGTCAAAATAAAGTTGGGTCATTGGATTAGTATTCTGAAAATATGCACGAAATACGAATGAATAAAGGAGGGTAAAGCTTTAATCAATTGGAGCGATGAAAATTGATATTCAGTTCTTCTCTTTTTCCTTTTAAGCATGGTCAACTAAGTTCATTCGTAGTATACATATGGCCTACTGTAACTCCATTCATCCATTGAAATCCTGGTGCCCACAACAAGATCACGAAATGATATGATTCCCCCATTGAATTATTTATTGGAAAGTGTAGGTTAATCCTCTCCTAAGTGGTCAAGCATTCCATTGGATTTGTAAGGTTGTCATTATTCCATTCATCGCGTCAGACAATACATGTATAAATCTGACTTTTTCGGTCAGCTGAGACTTGGCTTAAGTATTCAGGCTAAGTTTCACAGCCAAGCCATTTGGAAAGATGTAAGAACAAAACAAACAAATACAAAATTCACTCGTTCTATTCAATTAATAAAGTTTCCAACAGTCTCGTGAATCTTGTATCATCATCCTTTTTTTTTTTTTATAATGGGTTTAGTTAGCTCCATCAAACATCTTAACATTTATTTAATAAACTATTAGGTTTATCACCTTCTTATGCATAATCATTCATATATATATATATATATATATATATATGCATATGTATCGGTTCTAGCCCTATATCCATTGCTCAGACAGTCAATAATTCTCACAACGGATCTTGCTCTTTACCTACAATTATCATGTGCAAGTGGGTTAAAAATTCAGTGGGAGGTTGAGTTAGTTCAAACTTTAATGCTCTTCACATGGAAACCCACATGCATATTCATTCATTCTAAACTATTCGATTCTCTCTTGCATGCCCTCAAGGGAGCCCAGGATTCTTCTTTTTCCATTCAACCAACCACCCATCGCCCATTTTAATATTGGTCAATCATTTGCATTTGCAATAATTCAACCCTCAATTAATTGAATTCATCCTTGAAAAATTTTTGCTTTCTTCGCTATGAGATCATGATATTGTAAGATAATTTATTATAAGTTTATGTGTTTATTACTAGCAGCTTGATTATGCTTAGAAACTCTTATTAATCATATATCAATATCCTACCTCTTTGATTGATCATCACAGTTCTTCTCTACTAATTTTAATGAACTACGATAATATTCGAAGTAATTAGGATGCACCTAAATTCAGTGATGGTTCGGGTATAGACAACACATGTCACTAATTACAGTTCTGAAAATTTGGTCATAAAATTCCAAGTCTAAAACCTGTTGATGTATAGAAACAATAATGCACAATTGAAATATTCAATGTTAGGAGTGTTAGATGAGTTTTTAAAAAAGTGTAGTAGCCTCTATCCAATTTAGTATTATATTAAAAAATAAATAATATTACATAAGTGATTTTACATTTAAAAATTTTAATTTTAAATTAAATTTTGAAAACCCTAATTAATCAACATTGTCAGTCTATTCCCACTTCCACCACTGCTACTATCATATATATGATTCAAGTCACATATTGTACCAATGGTCAAGGATCTACCCACTACAAGAACTTGATCAATCCATATCATTCATCATTGGGACCCACCCACGTGCATTGCACAATCAGTCATGCCATGCCATTGAATGGACATGAAAGAAGAGGGAGGCTGTCAAAACTTTGATCATTGAATTCAATTGAATTGTCATGGATGTCTCTCTTTATCTTAAACTGTGAAGACTGCTGCAAATGGGAAAACGATGCCATGCCCCCAGTACTCAACATTTGGTCTCAGACTAGCCATATATAATTTATAGTGGCTCATATTAATACACCTTCATGCGTAGCATATTGCACCAGAGAGACGTGGACATTAATGGCGGGAGGAGTTAGTTGTCTATCGTCTAGCAATATCACGCATTTCTGCTGCGTAAATTTTTACTTGCAACAGTTCTCCAGAAAGATTAGGCCCCGATTTTGTATTGCAGCTGACTGTTTACTGACTGATGCCTGCAACTTTGCAGCAGGATTCATACATCATACATACATCGCCCCACGTTGCAATATAACGAAGCTGCTAACTACTAACTACTTACATGGGATCGAGCTTAACCCACATGACAAAACCAAATACAGGTTCAAACCAGAGAGACTTCCTTAAGAAAAACAAACTGATGTTTCAGATACTTGAATTGAGAACTTTGATCATATTCATCCGTTAAATGAGCTCAGTAGTTTGTTAGTACGGCAAAAGTACTGGTTTCAACTCTATATTCATCGACCTGATGCTGTATGTTTACAGCAAGGCTTCAATCAGTGAATTGCGATGCACAGAGAATTTAATTAGAGTTCAGCTAAGTATCTTCACGCTCCGAAGAAACAGAGTCAGAACTATTCTGGGGAAGAAGGCCAAGAAGTAGTAGTGGTAACAATGAGTTGAGGTTGCACAGGATTATTAAAGCTGCCAAGTTACCGAATCTGTCCTTGGTGACACCAAAGAGCTGCGTCTGACCGGCACCTATCAGCCACCCAAGAATATAACCTCCATTTGATACAGACATGAGAGTTGCAAAAAGTGTTGCTTCCATGCCCTCTGGCATGAAAGAGGCCCTCGGTAAAAGTAATTGTTAACATTGTATCAAAGTCACTAACAAGATCAACTTTGTACAAAACCAGAAACACAGTAGTTGAGTCGGGTAACTTAAAACGAATGAAGAACAAAGCTTTTATAATCAATTTCCATACCCTGAAACAATTTGTTTCTTATTTATTCCCTTCTTCTAGCAGGCAAAAATAAATTCTTTAATTCATCTAAGGAAGCAAATGACCTAGCTTTGCTGCAAAGAATAGATGGGAATCTCCCTAAAAACTCCAAGTCTTTGTGCCTTCAAAAATTCTATCTCCTGTAATAAGGGGGGAAACGAAATGTACAGGTGAAGTATAATTACAAACGTTTAATTACAGATGAACTACTGCAATAGTAGCTCAGGTTTCTACCCATGATTAGAAGTGAAAAGTAAAAGAAGTTTGCACAACCTGACTAAGAACAGTTAGTATCAAAGAAATCTCCAACTGTAAACCATTCATCAATGATGCCAAACTTCCGGTTCAATCCAGTAACAAGGAAAACCTGAACAAAATAAAAACTGCAATATATGACATCTGAAGAAGCACAATAAATCCAAAATTACATTTTAGAAAGGCCTTAACGAATGTCAATTGATACAAACCTGAGTCATCCCAAGAGCTGTACCAATAATGTTTGTTGCAAGAAAAATCTTTCGCAGTGGAACATTTTTCAGAAATCCATTATACAGTCCAACACCAAGCAATGAAGCCACTGCAGTAGCAAGCTTGACACGACCTAGAAATTCTGGGGTGAAACCAAGTTTATTTGTGCTGAAACGAAGCAAGTCTTTTGTTCACAGATTTGAAGTACTTGATACAATATTCAAAACTAGATAGAATCCATCGTAGATTACAGAAAATAAAGGATAATAAGCATCGTCACGAGCTGTCCATACGTGAAGTAAAACATGGCAGAGTCTGACTGTGGTGTTGCCTGCCACATGAAAAGAAATAAAGTCGGAAGAAAAATGTTGGGCTGCTTCACAGCATCCCCTAACTGAATGATGTTCTGTTTTGAGCTTTCTAGAGAGCCAGAATCTCCTAAAGGAAGGTTCTGCCTCCTTGCTGGACCGAGAACAGGCTTTTCTTTTACAAGAATAGCAACTCCAGATGTTATCAGTGATAACAATGTCGTGACACCAAAAACAAACATGTGCCGTTATAGGTGTCACTGAAAAAAGACTAAAATAAAACCTGTTGTTGAAAATTACACTCGTCAATAAACCACCTAGGTAACTTACACCATAAGCATCTATCAATGAGCCACTGAAGTAGGAGCTCACAATTCCACCAAATGCGGAGGATCCCCAACATAAAGACTGAAGAGATCCAGACATGCTTTGTGGCTCACCACGAGCCCTTTCCACAACCATGGAATCAACAACCTACACAATATACCAGTTCATGCAATGATTTGAGAGGTATGACACCAAACTGAGAAGAGTGAATACCAAACAACAAAATTTTGTCTCTATTCTCATGTGGTTAACAATTTCAAACGCAAAATTTAAACCCAGAAAGGCTTATGTAACAATTGACTATCCTATAGCAATAATTAACGTCTGTGAACTAAAATAATTTCTAGTGGCTTCACTTTTAAAATACAAAAATAACAATAGCATCTGCAACATCCATTCGCTAGCAACAATTCATATCTATGGCTAAGCAATTTAAGAATTCATGAAGCAGCAGAAGCTTACCACATCTGATAGGACAACAGAAAACAGAAGCAAGAAGTATGTTGAAAGCCGCACTGTACTCGCTGTCAACAAAAGTTGCCATCAAACTCCAAGAGAGTGCACCAAGCAACCCTGATAGAACCACGTATGACCTCCTCCGGTAACCAAAAAAGTGGGACAGAATCACTGCAATAGTGTAACAATTGTTCAGAAAGAAATTCAACAACTTAAAGACACTTTCAACGTAAAGTACGAGGAAGAAAGGGACAAATGGTGAATGAATCCGTACCTAATAAACCCATAAAGCGGTTTAATAAGCCAAGGTAATGAAGAAAACCCAGAAATCACAGCTGTCTAGTCAAACATGTATAATATTTCAGTCCTACAAGATATTAGATAAATCCATATCGTCCATAGAATACTCATCAACAAGGCAAACAACTTCCCTTTCTTGCAATTAATTTGACAGAGACTCTTTAAAAAAAAAAAAAAAGGGAGCCAAATCATCAATAATAAAAGCAATAATCTAAATTGTCTTCATTTTGCTGTATAACGCAATTAGAAAAAGGGTCAAATTATAACTCTCTACAAACTGGCATCAGGCATGAAATCGTACGAATACCACGACCTCTCTCGTAAGTGGTGGAAGATGGAAACCAAGGAAGCATACCTCTGCAAGATCTAGACACAGATCATCTTTCAAATAAAAATTGACAGCAAGCCTTGCCAGGCCTAAAACACCTTGCAAAAAATATACCATAGCAAACACAAAATTATCAGGAGACAAATCCACCCCAAATCATTTGGCTCTACCACTAAGATATCTTCTCTCATGTGGAATAGATTTACTAGTAGCGCTCGTTTCTCCCTCCACATCTGCTGTTAATGTGTCCTCTTGTCCATCACCTGGATAAAACATACATATACAGTATGAGAAATTGAGTGCAGGGAAGGGAGGACAAGAGAGAGGAAAATAGAGAAGCATCAAGTGCACTGACCTCTGGTTACACTGTTACATGCAAAGTTCACTAACATACAAGAGTATCTATACTGTACCAGATGCACTCTAAAGTGTCTGTGGTCAAACAAGATATTAGAGGAATGAGTTGCTAATTCATGAATGTTTCTTCACACATCTCCTATATAATGCAAGGATATCATGCAACCAAAGAAAGCAAAAAAGTTCATATTTCTATACTAAAATACCACCAACACTTTGCATATGGGCGGATATGATTACTAAATTGTTTCAACTTCTTTAAGAATAACTAAAAGCATAGAAAGGTCAAACAGTTTATCATAAATAGTTCCAACTCATAAAATAATGCCTAAAATTCGAACACAATCTTTAAACCTCACTCTGGCTTACTGCCTGCTTCTAACAAATTTCAAATCTCTATCTTGCTCATTTTTCAAAATTAGTGATTAAATCTAGCTAGCCCCTCTGGCCCATCCTAAAAGCAGAGGATTGTGCGCTTAGTTTCATTTATTTTTAGCTATTTCATATAAAAAAAAATGAATAAGATAGTTTATATATGATTGAAGAAGCGGCCATTTTTACTATGTTTTAGAAAAACACTGAAGAGAAAGCAATTATAGACTTGTTTAAAACCTGATAAATAGTAAACATTACGTTAGTGTTTTGGGTATAGAAAGTACCAACTCCCTTCAAAATACTGAAGAGACTGAGAGTGTGAACTGAATAGTGCTGACTACATGAACTCAACTCCACTAAGCCTTAGTCACAACTAATCATAGTAACCAGGCTTAGGCGAAAATCTCTTATTCACCTCCTCTTCAGACAACGTGATCCATAAAATTTCTGTTAATCCACTAATCACTCCTGGAGTGCATGCATCAGAAATCCCAAATCCCAGAATTTTGTTTCTACATTCTCTAATTATCACCAAGCATAACAACCGCAAACATTATCAAATGAAAAGTTTAAGGTGTCATTCTAAACGAACCACAAAGACAATGCTGATAATAACTGGCAACGAAGAGAAGCCAGAGCCCGAAACCTACTGTTTCCGCGATGGAGAAGCGGCTCATAGCTTTCTTCAAGAGGGTGGGAGGAGGGTGCAACCATGGGAAAGGCAACGGACGTCCTTTTTCTCCAACAGTTTGCCACAAGATGACTGGCTGGCTCCAGAGATAGGAGACAGTGGTCGTCCGTAAATCCGACAAAAGAGAGAAGCTAGAGAAACGGACATTGGAGGTTGGATTTGTAAGGATTTGCTGATTCCACTGCGTCATAAAAATATACAATTATATTAATTTGCAGGCCACCATTGACACTTGAACGACAATGAATAAAATCTGTTTCTCGATCATCTCAAACTTGGCGGACAATTAATTAAGTTTATAACCTTCTTTGGCGCGCGCGCATGCAAAATTTGAGGATGGAACAGAAGGAATGAATATATTGTATACACAAATTCCTGATTAAACCGTTGGACCGCCATGACTATTATTTCAAAGCATCATCTCCCTACATCTATTGCCCTGACATTTACAACGCTCCCTTTATCCGCTTGTGTTGTATTTGTAAATGTCAATCGAGCAAACATAGAACATTTTACAATAAGGCTCAATCACTGAGTGGTTATGCACACAATTTAATTAGATTTCATCTCAATGTTTTCACTCTCCGAAGAAGAATCGGAATCAGAACTATCCTGGGGAAGAAGTCCAAGGAGGGGTAACGGCAACAATGAGCTGAGGTTGCAGAGGATTATCAAAGCTGCCAAGTTATCATATCTATCCTTGGTGACACCAAAGAGCTGCGTCAGACCAGCACCAATCAGCCCCCCAAGAACACTACCTCCGTTTGATATAGACATGAGAGTGGCAAATAGTGTTGCTTCCATGCCCTCTGGACATAGTCTTGCTGCCAGCACAAGCACCGGCATGAAAGAAGCCTGTGCAAAAATTGATTATTAATATTGTACAAATCACTAACAAAATGAATTTTGAGCAAAAGCATAAACAAAGTAGTTGAGTCATGAAATTTAACACCAAGGAAGAAAGAAAGCTTTTATCATGAATGTGTTCAACATTATATTTATGCAAAGCAAATTGGGATAGATTTTATTTTCCCACCCTATTTTGGGAATTTAAATTTATGATGAGAAAGACTTAAAATTTGCATCCCAATTTTACAACTCTAACAAAAATTTGTTCCTTATAAATTCTCCTATCTTAGCTGGTAAAAACAAATTCTTAGATTTTTTCAAAGGAAGCAAAGAACAGACGGGAAGCTATCGACAATTCCCAGTCCTTGTGCTAACTTCTGCCTCCTGTACTAATGGAGTATGAGTGGAGCCACAATCACAAATGTTTAAATACTGATGAGCTATTGCAAGGGCCAATAACTACTCATGTTTCTACCACATGTTTAGAAGTAAAACGGTAAAAGAAGTTTGCATCACCTGACTAAGAACTGTTAGTATCAAAGAATCTCCAATTGCAAACCACTCATCACTGATGCCAAGCTTCCGGTTTAACCCACTAACAAGGATGACCTGAACAAAATAAGAGTTGCAGCATAATTATGAAATCTGACAAACCACTTTAAATCCAAAAGTACATCATAGTAAGACCTAGAGGAATGCCAATCGAAACAAACCTGAGTCATCCCAAGAGCTGTACCAGTAATGGTTGTTCCAAGAAAAATCTTTCGCAATGGCACATTTTTCAGAAATCCATTATACAGTCCAACACCAAGCAATGAAGCCACCGATGTAACAAGCTTGACACGTCCTAGAAATTCAGGGGTGAAACCAAGTTTATTTGTGCTGAAACCAAGCAAGTTTTTTGTCACAGATTTGAAGTACTTGATGCAATTCTTAAACTAGATAAAATCCACAGTAGTCAAGAAACAAATAGCAGAAAACAAAGGGTAATGAACATGGTTATGATCATGAATTGTCCATACGTGAAGTAAAACATGGCAGATTCTGAATGTGGTGTAGCCTGCCACAGGAAAACAAATAAAGTTGGAAGAAAAACAGTGGGCTGCTTCACAGCATTCCATAACTGAATCACATTCAGTTTTGAGCTTTCAAGGAAGGTAGGATCTCCTAAAGGAAGAGTCTGCCTGCTTGCTGGACCAAGTACACGCTGTTCTTTTACAAGAACAGCAACTCCAGATGTTATTAGCGGCAGCAATGCCGTGACACCAAAAACAAACCTGTGACATTATAGATGTCACTGAATAGAGTATGAAACAAAACATGTTTTGGAAAATTACACTCCTCAAAAAACTGTCTAGGTACCTTACACCATAAGCATCTACCAATGAGCCACTAAAGTAGGCGCTCACAATTCCACCAAAAGCAGAGGATCCCCAACATAGAGACTGAAGAGATCCCGACACGCTTTGGGACTCACCACGAGCCCTTTCCACAACCATGGAATCCACAACCTATACAATATATCAGTTCATGCCAAAATTTGAGAAATATGACTCCAAAGTGAAAAGAAAAACCATAACAATTTTTTCTTTGTTCTCTAGTGGTTAACAACTTTAAATGCAAAAATTACACCCATGAAACCTTCTGTTACAATTAACCATCCAAATGCAATAATTGACATCTGTAAACTCAAATTAGACCACTAATTTCTAGCAATACCACATTTGAAGTACAAAAATTACTTCTGCAGCAACTAACTACCCATCCAATAACAATGATTAACACCTATGGTAAAGCAGAGCTTAAGGATTTATGAAGCAGAAGAAACTTACGACATCTGAGAAGGCAACAGAAAGAGAACCAAGAAGTATGCTGAACGCAGCACTGTACTTGCTGTCAACAAATGTTGCCATCAAACTCCAAGAGAGAGCACCAAGTAGCCCTGATAGAACCAAGTACGACCTCCTTCGGTAACCAAAAAGTGGGAGAGAATCACTGCAATAACCAAACAATCATTCAGAAGGAAATCCAACAACCAAAAGACACCAATGGTGAACGAATCCGTACCTAATAAACCCATAAAGGGGTTTAATAAGCCAAGGTAATGCAGAAAACCCAGAAATCACAGCTGTCTAGTCAAACACATATAATTTGTCAGTCCTCAAAAAAATTAAGATACATCCACAAATGTACATTTGATACTCATCAACAAGGAGTACAGCTTTCTTCTCTTACAATTAATTTTACTTTGATATTGTGAGAAACAACTAAATGAACCCATAATAAAAGGAATACTCTAAATAGCCTTCATTTGGTGCATGACATTACTAGAAAAAACATTATTAGAAAAAGGTTCACATAATAACCCTCTACAAAATTGGCAATAGGCATGAAACTGAATAGATATCATGACCTCTCTCATCAAAGAAAAACTAAGGAAGCATACCTCTGCAGGATCTAAATGCAGATCATCTTTCAAGTAAAAATTGACAGCAAGCCTTGCAAGGCCTAAAACACCTTGCACAAAGTACACCATAGCAACTGCAAAATTATCTGGAGACAAATCCACCCCAAATAATTTGACTCCACTACTAAGAAGTGGAATATATTTACTAGGAGAGGTCATTTGTCGTTCCACATCTACTGTTAACATGTCCCCTTTTCCAGCATCTGGATCAAGCATCGATATACAATGTGAGAAATTGAGCACCAAGCAAGGGAAGATGAGAGAGAGAGGGAGAGAAAGGAAAAACATTAAGTGCGAGACCATGTTCTCAAGTTACCCTGTTACGTGCACAATTCAAAAAGACAAAAATTACCTATATTGAAAAATATAAACTCTAAAGTGTTTATGGGTCAAACAAAATAATGGAGGAACAAGATAATAATTCATGCAATGTTTCTTTACAAGTCTCCTCCAGGATGCATGAATATCATGCAACTAAAGAAACCAAAAATGTACGCATCTACAATAATATACAACCAAAACTCTTCATATGGGTGGATATCCAAAATGTCTCAATTAATAATACAGAAAAGTCAAACAGTAAATCTACTAAAAAATTTATATACTTCCGTAATTTACCGAATTGCCAAAGACTTATCACAAATCATTTGAACTAAGAGAGCTGATTAGATGAATGCTTCAGCGCCATTCTGCCATGTCCAAATCAGTAATTATTCTCGTTCCGCAACTCAACTCAACTGAGCTTTTATCACCACCAATTACGGTTGCTATCAATCAGCAAACTTCAAACCTCACATTTTTTTTTCCCTCTTGTTTGTTAACAACTTTAAGTCGAGAAGCTAAATTCTAGTAATCACTTTCTCTTCACAAACAACATTGTTATTAAATTTCCATTGATCTACTAACACTCGTCGAGTGCATCATAATCAGCATCAGTATCTCCAAATTCCAGAATTTCATTTCTACATCATCAGTTTATCACAAAACAAATCAGCGCAAAATTAACATCAGACGAAATTTAAAAATTTCATCTCAACAAACCAAAAACATGACGCTGACAATAACCGGCAACGAAGAGAAACCAGAAACCTACTGTTTTCATGATCGAGAAGCGGCTTATCGCTTCTGTCACGCCGGTGAGAGGGCGCAGCCATAGGAACGGCAACAGACATGTCCTTTCCCCTTCACGAGTGGTCTCCGGCGAATATCAGCGAGAGGAGAGCGAGGGAAGAAAATTTGATTTTGTGAGGGTAAGATTGAGATTGAGGAAATGGTTAGTGAAGCCATTCCTAAAATATTGGGTCAAGTTTTGAGAGTGTCAGGCCCGAAGATGGAATGTTATGGCATCAAAATGACTTAAATATCCCTCTGTGATCTTTACCCCTTAGCCAACAAACGCGCAGTACATGCAAGTGTCCAAACACACGACACCTGAGAGGATCCGGAAGCTGCTGTGGATCACCCCACGTCCCAGCCCGTTATTTTAGGCCCATTCAAGCATCCTAGTCTTCCTTTCACAAAATCCAATAGTGATTTGATTTGTAATTCAAAATAATTCAAAAGTAAATAAAAATATTATTTTTGAGAAGGAATATCTGTTCAATAAAATTATAAGTAAGTATAAATTTTTAAAATTAATAAAAAATATTTATTTATAATAAAATAATTATATTTAATTAAAATAATAAAATTTTTTAAATAAATATTTTTTGTAAAATAACAAAAAGCATCCCCTAAATTTGTTATTAATATTTTTTTAATGTAATAAATAAGCATGTCATTTTTTATATATAAATATTAAAATTTTAATTTAAAAATTAAAAAATTATTTTTATATGTAATTTTATTCGAACTTTAAAAAAGTACGTGAAAATGTCCTCTTTTTTGTAATAATATTATACAGGGGTACTTTGGTAAAATATCATAGAAATGTGCCATAAAGTTTAATGGTATTACAATAATTAATTTCAAAACTCTAATGTTAACACTTGGCTTAATAATTTCAACATGCAATCATCAATCATTGAAGTAATAGTCAACATTGGCGTTAAGTAGATGTCATTAGTGAACAGAGAAAGTTAATTATTAATTAAGCACCATTTGACAAATTAAATAAACCGCCGACCTGGCTGACAGTGATGCTAATGTTATTATGTTCGGACAAGGGGTTGGTATTCCTACCTGTTCTTCGTCAACTTAAAATATTCGGACAGACGGCTGCACAACACCGCCATCTGTTCGGAATTTTCCAGGAATTTGTCCGAAAAGAAATAGGCCGGCAGCAGCAACGCATTACCCACAAAGCAAACTAAAGGGAAATTTGAAAAAAGAAAAGGGGGAGGGAATGAAAGGCAAATGGTCTTACATTTGGTGTTACTTCATGTGAGATTTGTGAGTTCGGCCACTAGATAAGGAATTTTCCTGCCGGCCATCGACCACCAGCCAAAGGGCTGCGTGCAGGACTGATGGGAATGAGGCTGTCTTTACGGCAGGAACCCTCTTTCAGGATCACGCAGGATCCACTAGTCTGCCTTGCCGTGCATTGTCCTGCTAACTTACGGGGCAATCACTCAAAGCATGCACCTTAATTTAATTCTTTTCCTCATCTTATGATATATTCTAGAACAACCAAATAGAAAAAAAAGATGATGTTGGACAACCTCTCTTTAGGATTTGCTGTTACGTGGAACTTACAAGAATTACACGAGAGACATTAGTGCTTGCCTATTCACTCAGCAATCTCTCTAAAATATGCTCTCGACGAGATGTAAAGTTTAGCGCTATTATAAAAAAAAATACGATGATTGCATCTCAGTTATTGGCTATAACTTTTAGTTCGACGATGAAACTTGATCCTAACAGATAATTATAACAAAAGTCCCTACCTTATCTAACACTAACACCCCACTTGAGTGATACACCTTTTCATACAATTTTAACCTTTTGTTGGGAGCAATGAAAGCTGAGTGCTGGCTGGGAGTGTGTCTCTATGACAAGTTTCTTGCATATTTTATACATGTCTTGTTATAATTCAGAGGGCAACTGTCAAGCACAATTATACCCCTGAATTATTCCCAAATCTGTTCCCCTTAAAATAATCAATCTTACATCAGTTTGTGTATCTATTAAATAATTCAACTGACTCCATGATCTGCTCAAAAGAGGTTGACAACATGAATGAATATGATTAGATGAACAAAAATAACCCACGTCAGAAATGCAAAGAATCTACTTACAGTTAAAGGTTATTGCTCATATTTTGCATATTTTATTTTTTTAATTCTTATTTTAATTATATTTTTAAATTATCTTTTACATTATTTATTTTAAATTTTACTTTACATACCATACAATGTGTTTGAAAATCAAAATCTATGGATAAATTAAAACCTCCAATGCCAGATTTATCACTTGAACAGAATTATAAACTCTACAAGTATGAGCTTTTCTGTTCCTCTGCCTCAACAGGGAAGAGTATTAGAAAAGTACGAAATCCAAACACATCCAGATTGAATTGTCCAGGATATTCAATATACAATCATCTTCATTTCATCTACTAATGTTTTTGCCTTTAATTGATGCAGTAAAATTTATGATTCTAATGGTTACCCTTGGGAAGAATCTGGTGATTTTCTTCAATGGTTATTTCATAATTGAAATAAGCTGCAGGAATCGGAAGACTTTTGAGAGATTTGAGAGAACGGTGAGTATCATGAGCAAGCGCCATAAACATCATCAGGATCCCATGTATCAATTCCTTCTTCCTCCAGTGTCATCTGCTGGAAACGGCACTCCCGGCTGCAAAATGCTTTCTCTCCCCTGGAAAATATCCAATTAACAATCAATTCATTTGAACTGCATGGAAGTGAATTTTGATGAACAATTTCTAAAGATACTACTGCAATCTCCAGAGGTTAGGTATGATTTCATTTAAAGGAAAATTTGAACGAACCTGTACATGAAAATATCTTTTCCCTGGCCAAGATTCTTCTTGCAAGCGTAACAAAAGCTGAGGAAACTCTCTGGTGGGTAAGTTAATTGATGATTAACCATAAACCCATTACTTTCCTTTCTAAAAGGAGAGAAAGGAACAACACCACAACAGCTTTCAACAATGCAATTATCAAAAATATGAGTGGTTTTTGGATTCGGCCCATGAGAAATGACACAAGTGTACTCCTCAGAGAGCTCCATCTCACTGGCAGA
The DNA here is from genome assembly GCA_032401905.1 of Swietenia macrophylla. Lineage (NCBI taxonomy): Eukaryota > Viridiplantae > Streptophyta > Magnoliopsida > Sapindales > Meliaceae > Swietenia > Swietenia macrophylla. Next base: position 2,102,877 of record CP135582.1, read on the forward strand.
GAGAGAACCCGTGAAAATTTGAGGAGAATTCGGCGTCTCAAGGCCGGAATTGGCCGAGCTAAGAGTTGGTTTTTGGGCAGGTGACGGAGATAACACAGGGGAAAATGAAGCCTGTTGATTTCTTGTTTTGATACCAAACTCAGGTGGAGATTTAGGTGAATCTTGCGGAGAAAGAACAGAGGCAACCAGAGGAGGGATTTGGATTTTCAGCCGTGACCCGCAAATAACCATTCTTGTTTCGGGTTTTGATTCTTTGGCGTCTGGATTATCATCTTTGAGGACGTCAACAATACCGAGGCCAATCCCTTTGGATTCCAATTTGTGCCTGGTTTCCAGTTCTGGGTTTCTGGGAGAGTGTGTATTTGGTTCAGACCAAAAGGGGTTTTTGAGAACAGAGAACGGTTTGCTTATATCAAGAATCGAAGTTGGGCTCACCACGGGAACCTCAATTTCAGGGAAACCCTTTAAGGTTATTAAACCAGTGAACAATCTTGGAAATGAAGATGTTTTTCTATTCTTGTCAGAGACAGGAGATGGAAGAGAGCAATTTTCTGCCATTAACACTTGATTGTCAACTTGCTTCTTCTTGTAGTTGTTACACTAGAGCAGTAGATCTATTCCTCAACATAAATCAATCTCTCACAGCTCCACTACAACACAAAGATTATATTTCACCAAAAATTTGAGATTTATTTATTTCTGTAATGCTAGTGATAGAGAGAAGGAGAGATAGGTACCTCAAAGATTGGAGTTGTTAACCAGAAACAGCCATGGATTCTTGTAGCTAACAACAAAACCACCTTAAAGAATCAATACATAAATAAAAGGAAGTTGGGATTTATTTTTTAAAGTTTCATAGTAAGTGGGTAGTAGTACAGCCAAAATAAAACCCAGAAAACAGAGAACCCAAAATAGGATCCACTGAGAACTCTATTTGCATCTCTGTTCCTCTACTATATTTCGGTAATCACCATTTTTGTAAAGACTAAGAAAAATTATTCCGAGAAAAGTAATAAAACTGGAAAAGCTTTTACTTTTCCTCGACTTTCTCGATCTTTGTTCCCAAACTTTCTCAGCAAGAATCACTCAGGTACAAAACCAACATGCAGAGAAACTCACAAGTAGTGATCGAGAGACCAGACGTGCAAATGCAGAGGCAAAGAGAGCACGAGGAGACAGCAGAAACCAAGAAGGTTCTGTATTTTTGGAAAAGCTCTCTCTTTTGGCCTTTGCTTTCCAACTCTTCTTTATCTTTTCCTTGTGTCCTTTCGCTGCTAATATTTTCATGCGCCCCAAACAAAAACAAACTGGATCCTATCACCGAAATGATTCAAGCCTTATATGCCGACAAAACCCATAAAACACAATAACATAAACCCCAAATAATTCAGTGAAAAAATTAAAACCCAACAAACAATAAATAAATCGAAAACTGATGAACGGTAATAAATTATCAATTTCTCTCTTTTCTCTCTCTTTTTCCTTGGTGGATCAAGTTTATATAACGCTTTTTAGCTCTTTATATCCGAACCCCACTACTTCAATTCAGTATTTTTTTCATCATCGGTACTGGAAAATCGACATGAACTTGCTGAGAAGATGCAGTTGAGAGCGAAGGAGATAAAGTGACTGGTGTGGGAGAGAGAAAGAGCAAGCTCGTGGGATTGAGGAGTTGTTGGGGGATGATTATAGAGACGCGTATGCATAAGAATCAGTGGTTTTGACAAAACCACCCACAGCACAAAAATGGAATTTATTCACGTCAGGGTTTTCTTGTTTCCAGTTTCTCTCACTACTGGCGTCCTGCTTAATCAGTAGAATTTTCGATCGCCATGACTCTTTATTTCTCGGCGACTGGTTGCGATTGTGATTGCGATCTGCGAATATTAAAAAACATGCACAGTCAAAAGCTGACGAGACCGGCCAACTGATACGTACGATACAGAGCTTACAATCAAGCACCTCTTCGAGCGCTAGTTTAAATTCACGCCATCATCGGTCATCACGCGCCCGGACCCGGACTCTTTGGCTACGTAAACTTCAATATCGGGTCCCACTTTTAACTCCCTAGTCAGATCCGGACCCACCTCTCTTTCCCGGGCCCCACTGGATTCATGTTGTTCTTTTGTCGTCGTCTCAGCTCTGGTTTGGATTAATGACATTATCAACCTTGCGAAAAGGCCGAAGTATTCTTGTTGGATGTACTCGTACAGCGCACTTGAAAAAAGGGTTTTATTGGGAATTTGAAAAAGAGAGAATATGGTGGGCCCCGGTTTAAATGATGAAGGTCATAGTGTTAACAGATCCAACCGGGACCCAGGTTCAACCAAAATGGTTATAGCCAGAGACCCAGTGGGCCATAATCTCATTATTATCATGTTAGTCCTCATAGTTTGTAAAAACAAAAAGACTTTTAAAGTTTATTATTTTTAAAAAATTACAAGGACTAATTTGATAATTACCCTATAATTCAAGACGACAACACATAATTTAAAAACCAAAACCATCACCGTATATTCCTATATACATTTATTTTATTAATATTTTTCCTCAATTATTAATTAGGGGGTAAACTAGGAACAAAATGGTAATGATTCCTCTTAAGCTACAGCTTTTCTTATAGAAATTAGAGTCCTATCCTTAGCCTTTTGCATTAATATATTGTTTGATTACAATATGTTGTGGCCATATCACTTTCTTTGAACCCTAAAATTGTCATTATATACATGCGATTAGTCATGGCATTCGAGGGTATTATTAAATTATAAAATTTAAAATAATTTTTATAAAATTAAAAATATAAAATATATAAAATAAATAATAAATAATATTTAAAATATATAAAAATTGAAATATAAATAAAAAATTAAAAATAACTTTTAACAAATTTAAAAAAATAAATACAACAGTATTCTTAGACATACATACATGCGCACTTACGTATATGTATATATATAAATTGATCTTGGGTGGAGGTCATTTTACATAATTGCATAAAATAATGCAACCCATCAAAGCTTTGAATTGGTGAATCAAATCAATGCGATGTTTGTCTTGACATAGATGTGCATGTAGCATGCATGCCTTTAGAATAGGGGTCCAATTGCTATGCTTTATTTGTGAATTTATTGTAACAATGCTTGCATACAAACTATATATTTAATCGATATTCTTGTTAGTGCATTTTCACCAAAGGAAGAAAGGTAAAGCGAACTAGTAGGGTTGGCACATCAATCTTTTATTATAGAAGGATACTAATGGTGTATATAATGTCGACACTATGTTGCCCAAAGCCCTAACCCTAATTAGAGCAAGGGGAATGACTTCAAACTTTGTTCATGATGTAACCCTATTTGAAGCAAACAATCATGGACCATAGATTCTTCTGATTATAACAACACTAACCATGATTCAAGATTGAGATCAAAAGCATCCACAATTAATTACACCTCCTTTCATCACATCTCTTCTTTGTTAATCGAGTGGTGGGGATGATTAAAACCCTTTTGATAACAATGCTATGTGTCACTTCAAGTGGACTTGGTAAAAAGGTGTTGGAAGTCTCTTAAATTTACAGGGGAATAATAACATTTGGGTCCCAAAATTTTTATATTTTCACAACTAAAAGTATATTTCTTGCACCCTAGAATAAGGTGTGGCCAATCACAATGGGACCCTAATTGACTAATTGTATTATATGATGTTTAATCTTTGGTCTTTGACATGACTCAAGATTAGACTGCACATTATTTTAAACAATCTCAATGCAATCAAGTCCTTGATTCTCACCTTGAGTTTCAATTAAGTAATCTTCAAGTGGTATTAGATTTGGAAAAATAATGGATTGTGGTAATCTTCATGATCATATTTTAGTCAACATTTTAACTTATTAATTACATGAGCAAAATTTTAATGTAATTCAAAAAAAATTTAAATTAAATAATTATAGTTTTAAATTTATATAGATCATTTATATTTTAATATTAAATCGATATTGCGACTCTATAATATAGTTATAATAAATAAATAAAAATAAAAATGTATATACAATTCAAAAAATCAATTCACATATTTTTCTATTCAACAAATAAAATAAATAATTAAATTATTTTTTAATAAATATATTCAATCACAGCATTAAATAAAATTGTAAAATAAAAATAAGTATTTATTAAATATTTAATTATTGTGTTTTTCATACTAAATTAAAATATAATAATGATAAATACAACTCTAATAACTTTACATAGATGATTTGATATGATATAACTTGTGGACTATAGGCCATTGGGTTTGGTTCAATACGATAAAATTAATAATATTCATCCTAAAATTACAAAGAATGAGAGAGAAATCGAAATATGTATTCATAGATTAGTCCAAAAAGAGTTGTAGCTTGATATGATATGCTTGCTCTTTTTTAATTTTATGGACCAAATCAATTGATACAACTCTATTCATTGTCACGTTTTCATGTATTGCGATGCATTGCATTTAGCTAAATGAACATGAAAAGAAAAAGCTAGTCTTTTTTCCCTAATATTTTTCAAATTTTAACAATATATTGTGTCGTGTTGTATCTTATTGCGACTTTCATTCTTTTCGCATAGATTTTTATTGTGTAGTGTTGTTGCTATTATTTGTAGTGGAATTTAATTAAGATGTATTTTTTAATATAAAATTTAAAATATAAAGTAAGAAATATATAATTTAAAAAAATTGAAGGTATTTTACTTTTTTAAGTACAAGGTTTCCAAAGTGTTTGTAGGGAGTCTAGTTTGTGAGGAATGAACAAGAAAGCAAATGTTAGAGGTGGTAGCTTAGCTACATGGGTAAGCCGGCAAGCAAGCATGGTGTGAGATTTGTCAACAAATCATTCTTCTGTGTGTGGTAATTCTTATTCAATCAGACACACAAAACTTTTCTTTTCACCTAAAAATCAGAGAAGAAACAAGAATTGTAGGTTACACGGTCTCTATATTTGTTCTTGATTCCCACATGGAAGTCCCTGTAGTTGTTGTAGGACCATGCACTAGGGCCTTTAGATTTAGGGGGACCTTTTCAGATGCCCCTTTTCAGAGGTTTAAAGGGAAGGTGGCCCCCTAGCCTCTGCCATTAATCTTGCATTTCACAAATACTGTTCCTCTTTTCTGTTTTCTTTTTGGTTGTCGAAAACTATTGCAGAAAGAAACTGTGGCTGATTGCTCCCACTAGTTGCCCTGCAAGTTTTCATTATCCGGAAGTGACTTCAATTGATCAAATTGAGATGGAAATTGGCCAAAATCCAGTGATCTGGTTCTGGTCTTTAGCCATTTCCATTTTGGCACAGTGTTGACAACTTGGCATGATGTTGCAGGCATTGATCATGATCAAAATTGATGTTAGAAAGGGGGGCAGTAGTAAATAGTAATAAGTAGTAACCATTAATTGGTCCGCATTGGAAACCAAAGTTCAGTTCAATCAGGCTCAAGTCACATAACCATAACCATTCAATATTGATGTTCACATCATATTTTTTTGATCTCATGGTCATAGATGTGGTCGGTGGCCCATTTTCTGCATGAATGCCAGAATAATAGACGGTACAGTAACATATATGGTGGCCCAGCTCGCTTAAATCTGTGGACTTGGTTTAATTTTGGTGGCTGCTGAAGGTGGGGGGCCTGTGAAAGAAGCATTGCCTTACACGCGTGGCATGATCTAATTTCTTAAGCTTGTATCGGAAACTTAGCAGAGATACCAAAAGCAGGAGCAAAAGAAGCAGCTCTGGTCACAGAATCTTATCGGTGGAAAGGAAGCTGTAAACAAACATGTCTCTAATTTCGCCTTTACAGAATCCATACCTCCTAAGCAGACCTTCTTTTAAGAATCCAACTTTCTCTAACACTCTCTGGGAGACATTATTCTCCACCTCTACCAAAGCATGCAACCTTATCACATCTGGCATTTCATCAAACACCTTGGAAACAGCCATTTTCAGTGCCCACGTGACTATCCCCTGATCCCAGTACTCTGCAGACACAGCATATCCTACGTGGGCTCTGCACCTATCATCACCTGATTTTGGTTTGATCGAGATATAGCCGATGGAACGGTCGTCCAAGCATATGGACCGACGCCAAGGGTGGGGTATAGCAACTTTTTCAAGGTATGTTAATGCTTCTTCCCTGGAAGTAATAGTGTTCCATCTAAGATAACGCGTTACTCGATCGTCACCAGCCCACTTTAGAAAGTCATCAGCATCGGAAAGCTTGAACGGACGGAGGGAAATTCTCGACGGGTCCATTGAAACAGGCTAAACAAAAACCACACAAGAAGAAAAACGCTTTCCTTGGCGAAGTGGTCAACTAAGGTGGCCGTAGCTCGTACGTGTCGTTTTTAAATTGCAATGAGCCAACATAAAAACAAACAAAGCTCCTTGCTCTCCACTCCAAGCAAGCAAGCAAAGCTGACGCCTAAAAGCTTAAGTTCGTTACTCATAATCCCAAATACCAAAGTCCCTCTTTCCTCGGGGAAATTTCTCTTCGTGATTTCTCTTATATTTAGTCAAAGCACGGACCATACGGCCTAATTTAGTTCACCTGAATCTTGCACCTGGAAAGAAGATGGTATAAACTACATCAATGACACCAAATGCAATGCAGGGAATGATAAGTGTATGGGTGAACCTGGCTATATTTTAGCTGCTAAGTACTGGGGCAGTGGGATTGCTACGCAGGCTGTAAAGATGGTGGCTAGCACTATATTCGACGAATGGCCACATTTGGAGAGATTAGAGGCTTTAGTGGTTGTCAAAAATGTCAGTTCGCAGAGGGGATTGGAGAATGCTGGATTCAAAAGGGAAGCTATTCTTAGAAAGTACATCATTTAGAAAGGAAGCAACAGAGACATGGTCATGTTTAGTCTTCTCGCCACTGATCCCAGAATCTGATCACTTGTAAATTTGTGCTAGTTAATGCTATTTCTACTTCTTAAGTGTTACAAGTATACACATATATATCATATCTATTGTATTCAATCAAGTCATGGTATTCACTTGATTAAAAATTTTTTACAATTACTATCAAGATTCACATTTTCGTCAATAATAAGGAAGAGAAGCTCTAAAATTCTATTCACACAGAAGCTATGCATCTTTAAAAGAATTCTTAGACCGCATAAAACATTAAACTAAGAAAGAAAAATCCTTTTTGGCTGTGCATAAACAGTACGTAGAACATAGCATCAGTAGTCTTTGCCTTGACAATGACATATTTCCAAAGGTGGTGATGAAGTGCCTCGGTTTTGTCCTTGGGAATCATATACTAACAAAGAAGTTGGCATAAACTACACCAAAGACCAAAGTTCTACTCCACCCATGGCACAGAGGAATTTGTATCAATAATAGGGCAGTTGGTGCCATTTCAGTGAGGCAAAATTCAGGCAATGATAAGTGTAGAGGTGAACTTGGATATATTTTGGCCTCAATGTACTGTGGGCAAAGGGATTGCTACACACGCTGTGAAAATAGTGATTGAACACTATGTTTGATGAATGGCCAGATTTGGAAAGACTTGAGGCTTTAGTAGATGTAGAGAATGTTGGCTCACAAAGAGTGCTGGAGAAGGCTGGATTCAAGAGGGAAGGTGTTCTCGGGAAGTATTTCATTATGAAGGGCAGCGCTAGAGATATGGTCACGTTCAGTTTTCTATCCACTTATCCTAATACTTGATCATTTGCAACAAGAAGTTTTATTTACCGAGAAACTGTAAAATATCCACTGTATTCTCCCTGTTGTTATTGTATTCATATCAAGTTGCTGAGAATTCTTCAAGTTCACGCAAATAAATCACATAATTTGAATATACAGGATGTGGGTTCTGCATCATCTTGCATTCATTATAAACTCTGTATAGTAATAGTTAATTAACATAATGACCTTCTCGCTTTTAGATAAAAAGTTGCTATCAATATTGGCAGCAAAAGATGCAATGAAAAGCAGCCATATGAAAATTAATGAAACATCATCCTAATTGCTTGCCTAACATGAGAGAATCTCTAGTATTTTGGATGCACTTCCACTAATTTTATCACTTTCAGTGCATTCAAGAACTCAGTGGAAGGTGGATGGTGTATGGCACTTCAAAATTCCCAAAACCTTTCACACTTCAAAAAGAAAAGTAAAAGCGAAGTGTTCCTATGTGTGGTGTTCTGTTGAGAAGGTTACTCTCAATTGGAAAAAGTGTTTCTATATGTTGCTGTGCTTTTGTTTTCTATGTGATCTATGCTGTCGCCGACACCATGAAAAAAAAAGTGGCAAACCAATTACCATGATCATGCGCAAATATTCGTTGGCCAATTGATCAGATCAGATGACTGAAGTCGCCAAATTTGTACTCAGTTCAGCGATCTTTGTTAAAGAACTTACGGTCCCCTAAGGAATCTTTCAGACATGGTCTCACCATCGGGACCCGTTCCACTCTTGAAGTGGTTAAAAAGACAGAGAAGCCATAAAATTGCTTGCTCACCAATCAAACTGATCTTTTATTTATTTATTTATTGGATTTCATCTTTAGCTCCAAGCAGTTCCTTCTTGTCATATGTTAGTATATAAAGCCAAGCACTCTGCAACTTTTCCGATTCCGTTTTGATGTTGTATTATTTTCTTCCAAAGCTAAAAGCTTTAGAATTTTAGACCGTTTAGCTGTTTCAGCAAACCCCACATGGAGGATAATTCTTCTAAATCAAAAGTAAAAGAAGGTGACGGCGAATTCTCTGATATCTCTCTAAGGCCGATGGGTTTTTCAGACGTCGACGATTTCTTGGTGTGGGCTAGTGATGATAAAGTGACTCGTTTTTGCAGTTATGGACCTTACACCACCAAAGAAGAAGGCATACAATATATCCAAAACATTGTCATACCCCACCCGTGGTTCATGGCAATTTGCCTTAATAACAGGCCAATCGGTGCTATTTCAGTCTCACAAAACGAGGGGAATGACAAATGCAGAGGCGAACTTGGGTATGTTTTGGCCTCAGAGTACTGGGGCAAAGGTATTGCAACTAGGGCTGTGAAGATGGTGATTGACACTATATTTACCGAGTGGCCGCATTTGGAGAGGCTTGAAGCTGTGGTATCTGTTGAAAACATTGGCTCACAGAAGGTTTTGCTGAAGGCTGGATTCACGCAAGAAGGTGTCCTGCGCAAGTATTACATTCTGAAGGGTAAAACCAAAGATGCGGTCATGTTCAGTCTTCTCTCCACTGATCCCAGAGTTTGAAGTTGCTCTGTTTCCTTGCCATATTTAACAATATGTAATCTGTGTCTTCTCAATCCCATAATTAAAGATAATGTAATTTTAATTTTATACTCTTGTACTATTTAATTATTGTTCAATCTTCCAAAATCTCTTTTTAGATTCGCAAGATCTAGGGTTAAAGAAAAGCAAAAATTGGGACGCCACGACGGCACACAAAGGACCATCAAGTACTGTTGCAGCTGCTGCTAACATAATCTTTCCTTGTTTCGTTGCTGGACTTTACTGGTGCTCTCGGTTCCTTTTCCGCCTCTTTATTTCATAATTCTTCGGATCAACTTACGATTTCCAATCCTATAGTCGTCGCAATGGATCCTTTATCTGCGCTGCGGGACTTCACAATCCGGGGAGAGCTGGACGAAGTCACGCAAACCGGCAATGAAGTCCGTTTCGGCATAGATTACAGTTTCCCGTGCTCAATCGAAACCGCTTACCGTTCCAAGCAAGGGAATCTCTATACCCTCCAAACCCTCGTTTATTTCATCAAGAATTACAGCCTTAAGCACACTGAGTATATGCAGAGCGCCCGCTCCCACCGAATCCCTGCCGTTACCCTTCCTGACCGAAAACCTCTCTTCGAATATCTCACGGGTAAAATCGATTCTGCTGACCAGATCGAGTTCCATGTCCCCCAGAACCCTAATACTGCAGTCGATAGGTCCCTCAACGAAACAGTTTCGGTTGGTGATCTTATGTTGAATAATCATGACAATAACGTAAGCATGAGGACGGATGAGGGCGGAAAGATTGGTGAGATTGTTGATAATCTTGATTTCATGAGCTTGATAAAAGCGGGTGAGAGACCGTTGAAAGATAGAGAAGCTTTATTGGAGTGTAAAAATATTGATTTTTACAGCGTTCTTGTTTCGTCAACAAGACGGGAAGAAGAGAGGCATAGAATTGAGTCGCAACAGCGAAAGGACGGTTTGGTAGCCAAGAATAGACTAATGGGAGTTGACGAGAGGGGACTGGGGTACGGTTGTGATGAGGGTTTCGATGCTGCGCCGAAGCCGAAGATGTTAAAGCTGAAAGGTGGGAAAATTGGTGAGGGGGTGCCAATAATTCTGGTGCCCAGTGCGTTTCAGACTTTGATAACGATTTATAATGTGAAGGAGTTCTTGGAAGACGGGGTGTTTGTACCTACCGATGTGAAAGTGAAGAGTATGAATGGGGTAAGGCCGGAGTGCGTGACAGTGCAGAAGAAGTTCAGCAGGGATAGAGAACAGGTGGTAAAAGCGTACGAGGTCAGGGATAAGCCGTCTGCATTGAAGGTCGAGGATTGGGATAGAGTTGTGGCTGTTTTTGTGTTGGGGAAGGAGTGGCAGTTTAAGGATTGGCCATTCAAGGATCATGTTGAGATTTTTAACAAAAGTAAGTTGAAATTTGAGCTTAACTGAAATGGTATGTAGATTAGTGTGAATTTTGAGCTAAATATGGGTTGGTATAGAGTTTGAATTTTGAGTTGTTTTGAAAATGTTATGGGTTGTTTGCTTTTTGAAATGGGGTTGCATTTGTTTTCTGATTTTGAGTAGGGTGATATTTGTTAATTGCAGTTTGGAATGGTCACGGAATTTGTTTTATTTGCATTAGGAAATGTGACTTGGAGATATCAATAAAAGTTGAGTATTTTATTTGGATTTTCTGTTTTGGCTTCACCAGAATGACGCATATGCCGATAGCTGTGCAGTTTTAGAATTTTAATTCAGTACGAGGTCGAGTGAAGTTTTATTGGTGGTGAAAGAAGTTTGAGTGGTTTTATGCTTTAGTGAAGTCCATTGATTTGCATTTCTTGTTCTGGGAGGATGGTAGAATTGATTTTATTTGGATTGAGAAAAGAGAATTGAGATAATTATATGTTTCATGCTTTGATATATTTTTGGAGCCTCATATGAGCTAATTTGGATATTTTAATATCATGCAGTTATTGGATTCTTCATGCGGTTTGAAGATGACAGTGTAGAGTCTGCAAAGATTGTGAAACAGTGGAATGTAAAAATCATTTCGGTGAGTAATTTTTCAGCTGCTTCAGTGCCTGATTCTAATTCATAAGGTTTTGCATTTTTGATGGAATTGAGTTATTAGTCAGTGTTTCTTATCCTACAAATATGTGGCTTCCATGGGTTAAAATACACCTCAAATGTGCAGATTAGCAAGAACAAGCGACACCAAGACAGGACCGCGGCACTGGAAGTATGGGACAGACTAGAAGAATTTGTGCTTTCACGGTCACGTTCCTGAATTGTGCAGACTTTCAAATAATATTTGTATGTATGTTTCTACAGAATTTCTGAATTCTGACAGATGGTTTTTGATGTAACTTGGAATTTTGTTAAATCTTTTTAAAAGATTTATTTAGTTTGTTTAGAAGGTGCTCCATTGGTACTCTGTTAGTCCGTGGAGTAAAACCATACAGTTAATGCAGATTTTTATTTTAATCTTTCTTGTAATCTACTGTCCCTGTTAACTGAGTCTGATCATTGAAAAGGTGATAATGGAATATAAGATGTCATGTGTTTGTGGTAAGACAGCAAAGAATGAGATTACATCTGATCTAAAACTGTTTGGACCCCACTTAGTAAAGATTCTTATGATTTTGTTTTGTCTTATAATGAGTTGAGACTAAGTATGGTTGCTATGTTTTTGCCTACGTCCTCTTTTTGGTCCATGCTTAATCACCTAAGAATTGGTTCATTAGTTTGGTGTTTGTATTATCTAAATGGGGGTTTATGTTTTGGGATGATATGTGAACAAGCTAGCTTTGAGTCAATGCTTAACTTGGTTGTTAACTTGTTGACACAAGTATTTAATCAAAACAATCAACATTCAGAATCAATCTTGAAGAAAAAAACTTAACAGATCATATCATGCAAAGCCAGGCCCTGACTGTCAGGTACCCAAGTGTTTTGGGTACCTCATATGGTGTGGCAACATTTCCTCCTGAATTCCTGAGCAGTCATCTAAAGTTTGCTAGCAGAGGTTGGGATAATATTTTGTCTATAGTTCAACATATGAGGGTTGTGAGATAGAAATCATGGAATCAAATCAACTCCTAAAATTGGGGAATTTGCGGAGTGCTGTGCTGTTTTATTATAGAAACAAATTAAAAATTTAAATCACTGTCTTGAAATTCATTGTATAGCTGCCTTGTGGCACTGACCTTGCAGCATATTCACAAATTGACTTTATAACTAACAAGTTGTCCAATTTGGTTGACAAAATTTTGGAATGAAAGAAATAAGTCTTTGTTGGAGCATTTACTAGAAATCAATTGCTTAGTGTGATCTACTGATAGATTAGTGGAAGACATTCAGACAATTTCTGTTCTTCTTAGATGAGTGTGCCTGCAGTTACTGAGAGTAGCCAAATGGTTCTTTGCATAGTGAGAGGAGGATTTATCCAAGCTGGCTCTGGATCTGCACGTTGAATTTGTGATTTTGCATGGCATGGGGCAATAATTTAAACCAGATGCAGTAGTTAACTTTTAAACGATCTCCTCGAAGCCTGTGATTCAGGTGAAGAGTCAAGCCGTGAAAAGGAAAACTTGTCTTTACATGAAATGAGCCTGTGCAAAATGAAGGGTCTTATGGATATAACATCATCTTTCTTGACCCATGGTATCTGACATTTTTTGCTGAAGACATAATTATGTGTACGTGTGAAAATTCTATGTCTTGTTCATGTTCTGTTGATAAGGATGCCTTGTTCATGTAATTATATCAGTGCAAGAACTAAATAATCTATCATATAGTAATTCCACGGGTTAGTGTTGCTTGTTACTAACTTGCTGTCAAACATTTTTCTTCTACCATGGTCAATTTGGTCCTCTGCAAATCTGTTCTAATAAATCAAATGTCCTACTTTCTTTTGGTTGCTAATGTACTGCCTACAATAGCCTTTGATTGACATGTCATCATACCAACAATCTGTTGGAAGTTAGAAAATTTTCACTTGCTTATCACAATCAATTTTTTTTGTAACTTAGTTGAGAAGTGTTTTATGTGCTTTTGTGTGTGTGAATGAAAGAGAGAGGTAGCCGACTGTGGACAGATGATTTTTTTTTTTTTGATCATTAGTTACCCTGTTTTCTGCATCCAATTTTAGTTTTGAATGCTGCCTGTCTTCAGAGATTAACGGTCATTTACATACAAGTCTCAGTTTAGACCATATGAGCGCTATTCTTTTATATTTCTGATAAAAGCATGACAGTGAAATAATATAACAGTTTTCACACATGCAATGTGTGTATGGTAAATCTGATTGTCAAGGGCTACATAGGCAGTGTAAAGACAAATGCTTATATTTCTATGTTATACTAGTTCATGTGGTATTGTAGAATGGCTGAATTGGCTTTTCTTAGACCTGGGAATGATATATGTCTATAAGTACTTTATCTGTTAGATTATTAAGAGATAATTAATATTTTTATTGAGGAAGGAAGAGAGCCAAAAGTCTCTTCAGTCATACAAAACTATATACCAATCCTGTGGGTTGTGAAAAAACAATTACAACATACAAGCTCAATCAAAAGAAAATTTAGTAATAGACAGAGAATACAACACTAACAATCACTCAAGTGTCTAGTAGTGCGGGGGCAATGGAAGGTAGCCTAAACTTATGAGAAAATCAGTACATTGTGAAGATTGCACTATAAGATGCTGCAAAGAGCAGTAAGACCAGCAGAGAGAATGACAACTTGATAGAGCTTCCATCTGACGACGGTTCTCCTTGGATTGAAGGTACAGTTTTGGATCCAGTTCCTACATCAATGTAAGGATGAGCGTGAACAATTTAGACCAAAGTACAGAGTAGCACAGATATCAAAATCTCGAAGTTTGCTGTTGACTAATATCAAAATATTTTGTTCCTTGACCAACTATGGGTCTCTTCTTTATATTATAGTTGATCTCCATGTAATAAAAAAAATACAAGTAGATTCCGCACAGATGCAAGGCAGTATTTTTACTTCTTTAACAATTTGTGGACTGTAATACCTGGAATTGTGCTGGGAGTCTCTGGTGTTCCTACTGGAGAGTCGGCTGGAGAATCAGCTGGCACAAAGAAGTGGTTTTAGTTAGTGGTAGATCAAAATGGCTATCGGGTAAAATGCAATCTACCCTCTTAAAAGGGTATAAGTATCTTATTTTCATTTCAAAGATATTTCCTTAGTTGTCATCATGTGCATCTGATCTCAAGGCTACACGATCTGTTTTGATGAGCATATTTGCATGCGATTGAGATTGGACTGAGAATCTTTAATTTCATTCTTACCATTGCAGTGGCTGATAGGTGGAGTATGAACTTTGCAAGCACCGGGTAAAGCTAGAGCCTGGGTCTGGTTGACATCAATCCCAAATGACGAGCCACCATCATTGAGAACCTCACACAAGCACTGTGGTGATGATCGAACTACATTGGCAAGCTGCGAACAGCACTGTGAAGATGGGTTTGAGGAATTCCCTGTAATGTAATTGAGGCAAGGCGACATGCTGATTAACACGTTAGTACAACTTGACTGAGCTGCAGCTCCTGCCCAGAACATGGTCACCATGGCCAGGATCAGACCTATCACTGAATTTCTTTGTGCCATTCCACCTCTTGGTTTCGTGCTGGAATTGCCTGTGGAATATGTAGATCTCTAGAATTCTGAATGTCAATTAGTTTTTAACGGGAGAGGGAGAGACAGAGAGATGAGGTTTATATGGAGAGTTGACAGAAGAAGAGACAAAACAGAAATGGCAAGATGGCAAGATGTGGGTGACCAACTTTCCTACTCTCAACGCACAACTGTATTATGAATATTGTATTGTGTTCCAATCTGGAGACTTGGAAACTTGTTCAATGGCTTATGTCAGGAGATTTTGGAAGTCGGCTAGCTGGGTGGCCGACTGCTGCTAATTGACTGGTCTGAAGTTGGAAACTGAATATAGAGACTTGCTAGGAGAAAGCATAACTTGTTTCTGACTCAAGCTTTCTGCATAATTTGGCTTTTTAACTTTTCCCTTTGAGAATCTGAAACTAGTTCAGAAAGCAGAAAATTCCCTGGAAAATTTAAGGTGACTGCACCCTGGTAGGGGGCCACGGTGCTTTCTTTCTCCGGACGGTATGACTGATTCTCTCTAGGATAATAGATTACACAGGAATTTTCTTACATCAAAATCACTCGGGATCAATTTAGAAATATGTATGGATGGACGGCAAGTCGTTTGCAATCATGTCCAGTTACCCACAAATCTTTTTTTAATTTTCAGAAAACAAAGGACAAGAAGTTTACAATTGTGAACCATGGATATCAAGGGAAAGTAGAAATCAAGTACGGTAAGACCAGGTCGAGAATTCTTTACCTTAATTTCTCCGTCGTGTAAAAACTATCTCTACTCGAAATGAATTCTCGACTGCAATGTTTTTAACCGGATCGAGAAATTCTCTTTGCCCAGAGTAATGATATCTCAACTCATAAGACAACTTCAGGCATTTTGTTTAAAGTTATTACAACCAGCTCATACTGTTAACGATTATTTGCTCCCACGACTGGTTATTCCGGGACAGGTGACAAAAACGACTGGTTAAGATTCTCAAATTCAATCCAAAATTTATATTCAAGTCTAAGAATAATGATATAATACTCGTCTAGATCCTATGCGGTACCTGCTTATAACTATTTTTCATTAATCCTTGGAAACCAAGTCTTACAGTACAGAAACACACCAAGTGAAAATTAAGCTTGCAAAGCAAAGCACTCATGCACACAAACTTGTATTGAAATATGGTAACGATATAATTAAGCTTAATTCAGCAGGAAGGCATGCATGCGCCCAAAGAAGACTCAGAAGCTGCTTGCCGAGACGGCTGATGCAGCCACGAACAGAAAGGAGACCAGGACCAGTTGAGTTGGCTTGTTTATCGTTTTGCTGTTCGAAGTTTCGCTCCCTCCTGTTGATGAGACAATCTTCGATCCAGTTTCTGCATCCATTCGTCACTCACCAACTTGTTAATTAATTGATTACCATTATCTAGTTAGAGTATGCGTGAGTTGCTGTATTTTTTTTATTAATTATCAGAAAAAATAATACATGGGAAATGTTGTTATTATGAGCAGAAATTAAGTCGATCATCATTGCAAATTCTGCATTAACATTTTACCTGCTGATGAATCGCCTGGTGAGGCTTCTGGAGAACCAAAAGGAGACATAGCAGCATCTGCCAAAAATTGAAGCATCAAATATTAAATCGAACAGCTCAATGCTAATTAACAATCCTGTACATGTTATCTTTATCATTGCACCGGCTAACTGGCGGAGTCTGCACATTGCAAGCCGCAGGGGGCGCTAACGCTAGCGTCTCGTTGATCGAAACTCCCAACGACGCACCACCCCCGTTCAGGACCGTGCAGAGACACCGCGGCTGTGAACTAACAACAGTAGCAAGTTGTGAGCAGCATGAAGCGGATGGAGTTGAGGAGCTGCCACTCACATAGCTGAGCATGGAGCCATGCCAATCAACACATTGGTGCAATCCGATTGAGCCATGGTTCTTGCACAGAGCAGAGTCTCTAGGACCAGAACAAGACCCACCTTCATTCCTGAAGCCATTTGATAGATGCTTGTATCGCAGTTTTGGCTTAAAATCTGCTCCAGGGGATTGATTTGCATGGAATGGTCTCGTTGGTATTTATCGTGTGGTGGGTCTCTTCAGAATCGAACCCTTATTTGGTAAACTATTACAGACCAAGATTTGCAGTAGGGTTCATGCATGCACGCATGTGGTACGAATGCATGCTAACACACTTATGAATATGGAGTCAGTAACCTAACTTCAAAACAAAAGCTGTTTCTAATTAATATAGGCAATTAAAATATGATTTCGAATGATTTGTGGCAGTCATATGAATGGTTCATACAATAAGTCAAATAGCCTGTATGCTTCAACCTCTTGAAAGAATACATTATCCAAAGAGAGAATTGAGCATTATTGGTTGAATCATCAAAAGCCTCCTGATCTCAGATTCCAGCCAATCAAATAATTACACTTCAATTTCTGGGTGCAAGTCAAATTGGCCATGTGTCTAATTCATCCCCTTTATTTCACAAAAATTAGTTAAGGTAGTTGAGCTTCAAAACCAACTCAATATCCACCTGTATTTCCCTCCATCTCTGTTACCTAAACTCCCTTCTTCTATAAATTCCTTCACAATTCCCTCAGTTCCAATCATCAAAATTCAATTGGGTCTTTATCTCTTCAGCAGCGTATAACGTCTTCAGTTCTCAAGATCTCGCATTCCAATATGCAGACTTTCTTGACTGTTCAGCGCCTGATGCCATTTCTGGCCTTAGCTTTGGTGGTCGTGGTATTGCCGGCTTATGGCCAGATTAATACCCCATGCACAGCCTCGACGCTTACAAGTTT
Organism: Swietenia macrophylla; assembly: GCA_032401905.1. Taxonomy (NCBI): domain Eukaryota; kingdom Viridiplantae; phylum Streptophyta; class Magnoliopsida; order Sapindales; family Meliaceae; genus Swietenia; species Swietenia macrophylla. The sequence continues at coordinate 2,120,576 of CP135582.1, forward strand.
TACCTCTTGCATGAATTTCCTCACAAATAGCAGCGGCAATGGAGCTTCGCCCACCCGGGATTGCTGCAGTTCACTCAGGAACCTTACAAGCAGTAGCATGGATTGTTTGTGCCTCATTGTAACTGGAAGTGTTCCGTTTCAGATACCGATTAACCGGAGCTTAGCCATCTCTCTGCCTCGTGCTTGCAACATGCCTGGGGTGCCTGTTCAATGCAAAGGTAAAATTTTGTATACTTGAATTTTTGGTAACTATGTGTCAAATCCCAATTTAGTCATACAATCAAAATGCTAATGTGTTATTTTCTTTGTCTGCAGCCTCTGGTGCACCTATTCCTGCCCCAGGTCCTTCCTCGCTTGGGCCAAGCTTTTCTCCTGCAGCATCGCCAGCTGCAAGTCCAGCAGGTAAATTGCACCTGCATAGGGGAGGGTATAACGTTTTCGAGTGTCTACCATTCCTAAAGCTTCCATTATTTTTATCTTTTGAACAGGCACTGTTGTTCCTAGGCCGACGCCATCTGGCACAGCACCAGAATCAGACACAACACCAGTGTTAACTCCACCGTATCCGGATGTGGATTCTGGAGTTCCTACCGCGACTCCGGGCAGCCGCCCTGTTCTGACTCCACCTTCAGCAGCCATGGCCTCTTATACTTTGTCACCATCTCTTCTGCTCTTTGCTCTAGGATTTTTGGCTTTGAAGTACTACTAGGTCTCTTCTTTTCTACCTCTATTCATGTACTTACTATTGGGGTGTGTTGCTATTGTTTTGGGATTGTTCAGATCATTGACACCCATATTGGGTGATTATTTATTGAATAAATTTCTATTTTGTAAATGTACGAGTATCTTTGAAAATAATTATTCAGTTATGTTTTTGTAAAAGATTTTCTTTCCTACTAGTGATAGACTGTGGATGCCTATGATGAATGTCCATGTTAATGGTTCCTCAAGATATTGGAAATTTCACCAAAAATGAAGGTGTATGAAAAGCTCATTGGACGACCAAAAATCGAGTCGATGGAGATTCAACCATTTCCATTTCCATTTCACTGCATGTTCATGCTTCACTCATGCCCCAGTCATCAAATTCAGGCCTTCTAGTTTGTTAAGAATTTGTGATTGATTCACCTTCACAGTTTTATGACACCTCACAATCTGCATGACTGATCCCAATTCACCAACCCAAACTCTCGTGTTCTTAGTGACTAGTGACTTTGGGACGATGAATGTGATACAGACAGAGCGTCCTGCGAGAGAAACATAACAAATCTCTAGTTTGGCTTACTTCTGATTCTTCAGCCGGAATAATCCCAGAAAAGGATTACTACAAAAAGCATAAGGGTTTCGTAAGAAAGATGTGAATAATTTAAAGCAAGCAGAGGAACACACACTATTGCAGGAGGCATAGAGTATAAAATTGGCGGTGATTTTAACTCAACATGCATTCCTTTCGTTACATCTGCATCATGGATTTAAGAAGACTAGTTTCCGTTAGACTTACTAGTGTACTAATCTTTGAGCTCTGCGTTTTAACCCCTATGATCAATAGCCAAATCCAAGGCTGCCCTATCCAGGGTATCGACCTGTCACAGTGCTTGAATCAAGGTAACAGCTCTTCCATTGATAGATGCTGCAAAACTCTCAATCAAGTCGTCCAAGCTGGGTATAGCTGCTTGTGTTCTTTGGTAGCAACATCCATTCCTGTTTTAAGCACTCCACTTTCATTGCCACTTTCGAATTGCGACATATTTGTTCCTCCTCTTACTCTTTGTCGAGGTAGTGATGAACTTAACCCCCTCTTTTCTTCAATAATTTCTACTTGTTTTTCCTCTCTTCTTGAACTTAATTACTAATAAACTGTCTTATTTGGCTTTCTTCTTCAATTTTCTTTACCACCACATGAAGTTCTAGCTCCAATGCCGGTACTGCTTCCGCCAGCGAGCCCAAAGGAGCTTACAATACAACCTTCTGCACCATCTCAAAATGTGGCTGTGCCTCCACCTCCAAATGAAATGCAGATTCCCTTGAACACGACCAGCGATGACAACAGTACAACAGTTGCAATGCAGCCGCGCTCAATTGAATGCCCTGTTCCCAAATTTAGTGTGTCTAAGGATGGGAATGAATCATCATCAAATGGGAAAGATGGAACCAAAATATTGTTGCGAATAAGTTTGCTCCTCTCCTTGGCTCTTCGTTGTTGTATTTTATTGGCTTAATCTTCTGTTTTCAGCTTCCTCAACTACAAAATGATGTGACATAATCTGCCACCGTGTTGTGGTGAAGTGTAGGCATGAATCTTCAACGTTAACCTTATCCGATTCACTGCAAAATCTTTGCCTGAATAAGTGTTAGAGAGCAATATCCTGTAGAGAACCCAAATTTTTTTGAGTTCGTTCGGGATAATCCTAAGCCAAAACAAATCGCGCCCACCCCCAATGATATATCATTTGGACTGCCAGTTTTGATTTTTGATGTCTTTAATTACATGCTAAATTCTTCAAATCATATACAAGTGAATTTCTTAGTCTCTATCTGGCATTGAAAGATTGATCAAACCTTTCTAAAGTATTTAACTGAGGTAACATACGCCCGCCAAATTCACTCTGATGTACTGTATCCTCTGTCCAAGAAATGAACAAGAATTTCTAACATATCTAGCAACTTTTCGATGGCAATGAAGGGCAAGGTTCAAAATAAAATAAACTTCCCAGTTGCTTCGAGTTCACAGATGCCAAGTAAACTTCAACGCCACCCTTCAGACCACTCATCTTCGTCTTTAACAGGTCTAGGAAGTTCTGCTTGAAAGGGCTCTTGACTCCATTCAACTTGTTGAAAGGGTTGAGGAATTTCTTCTTCTTCATTGTTCCAGCAATCAGTTTGTGTAGGATCTTCATCAACATACTCCCTTTCAGGGAGAGCACAACCCTGATAAGAGTTGTTGTCTGAACAATACCATAAAAGCTTATGCCAGTATGGGTCCTGCCAAATGCAAACAAACAAGAAGTCAGCAGTGATTTAAAGAACTGAACTCTTAGCTTTTAGTCTTTTAAATCATTCGCTTAACTACCCTCAATTTTTTTGTCCTAAAAAATTGTTGAATACCTTTTCTTTTCTTCATTTTGCTGCATGGGTTAAATTATAATTTCTTTTTCAACAAGGACAGCTTGTGTTTTCACTAGAGGAATCACAAGAGTCATTTTCAAATTTAAAAAGATAGGAAATACTAGAAAGACCCAAGAACCGGTGGTTGGTGACCAAAAATACAAAGCTGCAATTAAATGATAGAGAATAAGAGATAGAATTAACACACTTGTGATCATAATGTCACACAAAAACATGTTGAATCACATACTATCCAACTTTTTTGACTGTACTGATTATAATTCAAATTAAAGGAAATTAGTCTGATAGCTTAAACTACAAATGATAATTTAAAGACAAGACTAGATAGAATAAGAAAGTAAACACTTTCATCCTAAATCTTTCCAGAAAACATATGCAAAGACAGAGAAAACTTGTGATGAAATGTCTAGTAAAACAGTATATGAAGATCCATAATGCTCATCAAAATCCTTTTCTTTTGTTTTTCCTGTCATTTTGAGCTCCTCGTCCCAATACCATGTACCCTCTTGAAATCATAAAGGAAACCTTGATTATAGTATAAAATAGACTAATAGAAGGTGATGCTAGTAGTGGGTGATTGCTTAAGCCTTTAGAATTCAAGCAGTGGGACAATGGATACCTGGTGCTGCATGGCCATCAATGATGTATATCTTGCAATACAAGCATGCATATGCATGCAAGTATAGATTTTATCAGATTCAGATGCAACCTTTTGGAGAAAATATCAATGCCATAATTATCATTCTCTTTCTAATAACATTTCAAGGATTTTTTTTTTTAAATTTTTCCCCTATTTACTAGAGTTAAGATTGAATCATAAGCAATTAGTAATACCTTGCTGACAATATGTGGATTCCCTATAATGACAAGCAAAGATATTGCGCGGGTAACAGCCACATTAAACCTTCTTGGATTGCTCAGAAATCCTAAACAGTGTTTTCGGTCAAAATCATTGTGTTTGACAGTTGATCGGACAGTAGATACAATAATGATGTGTCTTTCTTGTCCTTGGAATTGTTCAACACTGCCAACCTTTATATCAGGCATATTTAAGCTTTCAAAGGCCTTGTTTAGCTTCAGTACCTGTTGTCTGTAAGGTGTTATAACTCCAATATCTTCCTCACCAATATTTCCACTTGCAGTCAGTCTCTTGATGACCTCTACAACCTTGCTTACTTCAAACCGATTGAACCATGAAGGATTACTGCCTTCTCTCTCATCACAGCCTCGAATACCAAAGAAAAGAACAGGGAAATCCTTGTTAGGAAGAAAATCTGCCAAAGTCGTGAAGGGACTAGTGTTGTCATTACATGCAATCAATTCCTCTTCATAGAACAGCTTTGAAGGGAGATACAAAATTACTGGGTGGGATCGGTAGTTTCTAACCAATTTCGTGACATAATTTTCATTCCCGCTATAATAAGGTTCACATTCAAACAGCCTTTCCAAGTATGATTTCCTCAATCCATGTGACTCAGCTTCTTTTGAGTATATTACCGGACCTAATTGCATCGGGTCTCCAGAAAGAACAACAACAGTCTCCTTTTTGCAGAGGAAGGATAGTGGAATCATGCTTTCTGGCTCAGAAGCTTGGCCAGCCTCATCCAAGAAAATATGAGAGAAGTGACCACAATCAACTCCTTCAGCATAAAGAAGAGAGGCACTCATATAAGTTGATATGATGATCTTGTAGCGAGTGAGAGCAACAAGTGGAGGACACTTGAAGACTTGCTCGTCAAAGAAGCAAAAGCGAATATGATCAGGCTTGACATCCTCATATGGACGAGAAGTTGCATTGAGCCTGAATATCTCATTCTCCTGAATTTCAACAGCCTTCTCACTGAGGATTTTCTCCAGTATGTGATCTGCTGCACTATTTGAAGGTGCACAGACAAGAAGCCGAGCATCCTCTCGAGTTGTATAGAGCTGAAGGATTACTTCAACTAGCATCATAGTCTTCCCTGTACCCGGGGGTCCGTGAATCAGATAAGGTGGCGCTCCTTTCAAGCCAAGGATCTTCTCAATTGAACACATCTGCTCCTCATTAAGAGTATAGGAAATAGGTACCAATGGAGTCGATTCAATCAATCTCATTTCAAAGGACTCAGATGGAAAAAGAAACTCCATGTCTAACATCTGTGCAGCATCAATAGCTTGATATGACCTTCTCATGTTGATTCGATTGTATGTGAATTGTACATTATAAAGATTCTCATCTCTGTGGTTAAAGTGAAAATCCGAATGAAACTTCAAATACACTTCATCTGCCTCAACACGGTGAATGAAACCCTGTGGAACAGTGCATTCCTTATAAACACGGGACCATTCAAAACACTAAACATATGACCCATTTAAGTGAAAAAAAAAAAGATGAACAATAGATAACAGAAACTGAAATTAATCATTTGAATTGGCAGGTAAAATGGGAAGAAACCATGCATCATATACCCATAAATGGATGCATCTTTTATTTTTTAAGTTGATGGCACATGAACCATCAGAACTACTCATGTTTTGACATGCATCTACTCTGCCAAACATGAAATGCATCTTGAGAGGATACTAACATCCAAGTGTTCCGTATCACAAAAGATGAAATCAATTCATAGGATGATTTGAAATTTTTGATAATGATAACTGATTTTTTGCTTTTTGGAACAATAATGTATGGTCCCAGATAACAAGAAGGTCACATATGCTAACAACAATACAGAATATCAAGTCATTGAACTGATCCTTACTCCAATAAGCATCCCAAAGTAGCAGGACAGGATATTAAGAGCAAAGTACATGTATATTTTAATTATAGTTTAGACAGCAAATAGTTCATATCAGATGAAATATTAGAGCAACTTTGGTGAAGTATCATTTCTTTACTAATTATACACTATGGCGAATGCTTCAAGAATTAACTAAACAATTGATTGTTTCCATGAGCAGGTATGAACCTGATAAGGAGATGTTCCCTCTCTCGCATCTTCATAGACAGGCATGGCAAAAATATAATCTCCATGGACAAGCGAGGGCCTTCTCTCAGCAAGCCCTGGGACCACAAGAGACAAAAATTGTCCCTTTCTCCTCATGGTAACATTCTCCATGTCATAAGCCCTCATGTCTTCCTGGAGCAACAATTTACCAATTTCAGCAAAAAATAAAACCAACAGATTTCATATCACCATTAACATTGATTGTATTTTACTATCAAAAAATTACCGTCAGTTGTATTTCTTCCATGATCAATAACATTTTGAAAAAAGAAGCATAATTCTCTGGTGTTAGACCTTCTACAATGGTATCTGGGATCTGTTTACTCTCAATCAATTCTCTAATAGTCTTTGGAATGTCATATCTGGGAAGCCTATTTTGATAAACAACTTTGCCTGTCAACCTTGCAGGACGTGAACCCACAACGAATGTATCCACAGTAAATTGCTTTTTCCTTGCACTCCTTGAATAAGGCTTTGTTGAAGCCAAAGACTGTGAGATCTTATCTTCTGCCAATAGAAAAACTACTCGTTCTACCCTATCTCCGTCCACATCAAATTCCAGAACCGTAGTGTGCAGGCCAATTCCCTTGGGTTTGCAAGATAACCAAATAGTTAAACTCTTACCAGGCTGAAGCATCCTGTCCTCCAATTTAAACGACTCTATAAAGCCTTGGCGAGCATTTGCATCTGACTCTGCTGATGGAGGTTCCATCAAAGAAAGTGTGAAAGTATCCTCAGGAGTGGAGGCATAAATGTTAGTCCAAAGATCAACAGGTTCGCCGGTGGTGTTTTTTATGGTGATTGAATCTACAGCCGTTTCCCCAACAAATACAGAGTTGGGCTTCCCGTTTACAAAAGGGAATGGGTAAGAAATCACGATAGGACCCTCGCCACTTGGATTGTCACTGCATACCGATTTATAATCCTCAAAATCAATAAAACTAATTTCTCTCTTTTCCCCAGTGACAGAGCATTCATCATCCCAGTTACCACCAACAGCAGTACCCATCACCAAACAGAAAGTATACGAAAAATTATCTGTGAGTTTCGACAACAAACAATCAATATAATGAATTTTCACATACAACCAAGTCCAAACACAATAATATACATCAGAAACATTTAAAAATAAAAATAAAGAAACCCATCACTACAATGCAGCAAAAGCATATCCACTAAGCCAGAAACATAATCAGAAATACTTTATGTACAAATTGTTAATTAAACATTCTACGTGCCTTACAATAACTAATCAGAAGCACTTTAAAAGATCAAGTGATACTAAACCACAACAAAAGCTAGCCAATAATATTATTGCACTAACAGACTAGGAATGATCTCATCCAACCAAATGAAATGCCCAATAAAAGATATACGTACATTATTATTATTATCATTGGTGTATATGAATAAACCATGGTATACACACGTCTGTGCAGATGGGAAAGCTTGCAGTGACAATAATGGAAACAACTCACCTTTGACGAAGACTGATGATAAAAAGAGAACCTTGAGACTGAAAAAGAAAAGGGTTCAACTGAGATAGAGAGCATAGACCCTAATGGAGAAAAAATGTGGAGACCCACTTCGTTCGTTCATTTGTTTGATTGCTCTACTTTAACAAGTTTGTTTGTGGGTTCTTTCCTGTTGTGTATCAAAAAGAAACAGTCCGATATACTATTTCACAGAAATGGTATGCTTTGCTTTACTACACCAGGCTATGGCAAGGAGTTTCCTAACGTGGCAAAATTTCATTAGTCCATACCACACACACACTCTCTCTCCCTCTCGCAGACTCTGCGCGTTTCAGTTTTGCAGAAGCGAGGCAAGCCTAGCCTGGACTGCAGAGAATTTTCGGTATATGATATGCATGTTAGTATCATGGACCACCCTCTTAATCACGAGGCACGTCCGACAAATCAGAGTTATGAACATATAAAGTTTTATCTTTCTATTTGACATCAATTAAAGGATTGATTTTTATTCTCTTGATCGTGAGGCATACAAGGAAGACTTTTATTTTGAATACTAAAAAAATTTTAAATAAAATAATTTTATTATATTAATATAATTAATATATAAAAATTACATTAACATAATTAATGCATAAAATTTTTTTATTTTTTATTTTTTATTAATATTTTTTAATTTATTTTATTAATTAAATAATTTCGTTAAATTTATTTTACTTAGATTATAAAATATTTTAAATTATAAATTTTTTTTTTCCCATGAAGAAGTCACATCAAAATTCATTTTTAATCTTGACACGCGGAGACATGCTTTATGCTATACATTGTTAAGTGGAATCCGGAAGACATGGCTCTTTCTCCGGCAAATCTTGCCAAAAGTTGACACACTGACCCACTGTGTGGGCCTTAGAAGCCTATAAAAATAAAGAAGTTACATGCACACTTCTAGAGTAGTGGGTGCTATCAATCATTTTCCTCGGAGCAATGACACCGATTTGTTTGTCTACATATTAAAAAATCAAGTTGAAAAAAAAAGATGGATCGGATAAATTGGAAATTGGAATACCATAATTTTTTACCTTTTCCCAAACAGAATGAAGCGATAGAGTCACGGTTCCTATTACCACCACCAATGTTCAGTTTAGTGGCAGACACACCTTGTCATTTCACTTTCAATGTGAGATAATGAAGACAAGTAAATAGGAGACCCAGTAGGAATAGTGACATTATCAGTCGGATAAACCTGTACCAATAATTGTAGCAAATTTTCGTTTGATGAATGTGAACCGCGGAAAATACAAGGAGAAAACGATGGGCAAGGTGAAGGGTCCTTTCCAGACTCAAGTGACAGAAAGGACTTCAAAGTTCCAAACATTCACCGCCCTAAAATATCAGCAGTTCAAACAAGAACGGGATACCAGCCAATAATTTCAAAACTAATTTTCAGGCAGTCAAATACAGCATTCTACCATCTCAGAAGACCAACACAGAAGACCCTCATGCTGATGCAAAAGCTGGGGTGTCCTTAACAGATTCACGCCAGGCATACTCCCTTGCTCCATCCTTGTCAACGATCTTGATCACAAAGTTTGGTGGTGCCACGACCAGCCTGGATCGAATCTCCATTATGCACTTGTCAACCAGATCTATAGCATCTTCTAATGACATGCCACTGTGGTAGTGTCTGTCCATCATGGAGAGTGAGAAATAGGAACCGTAACCAAATGATCCCTTATCAACCTTGTGAAGGGAAGCGATGTAGTCAATGTAGTAAAGAGCTGGTCCTGTCTCCTTGTCATAGCCAGCCAGAAGGATGTTAACCATGTACGGGCTCTGAAAAATTGGATACTACGGTTAGCCAACTCATATTATCAAAATAGTTCTAGCTACCAGCTAAAAGAAGAGGTAGAATCAACTGACAATCACAAAACAAGTATAAACGGCAAGCAGAAAGCTTGAGCCCGTCAGCGTATGCATCAACTGATATAGGGAATGACTGGTAACACTTCTCATATCTAAAATAAAGATGTAATGCAGTTGATGACAGAACACTCATTTCCCAGGCAATCACAGGAACAAGAAGAGAAAAAAAAGGCACACCTTAGTTTGCCTGACATACAAGTGACAATTCAAGGATGACATACATTGCAAACTTGATAATAATTTCTCTCCATGTTATCGCACAAGCAAACAACTGACAATCATGTTATTTAGTTTGTATGTTCAATATAACAAATGTACAAAGATGCACACATATGAACATCTGTCCAGAAGCTTAAGAGTTGGCATGTCCAACACCCTGAGCCTGTGTTTCAGGATCACAGAAAACGGGTAAGCCTTAAAAAAAGTGCACTCTCCCAGTAACCTTTTTGAAACTACATTCACTTGAGATACTATTGGTAATCAATTGAGCTATGGCTAATTGTATTTAAGCTTGTCCATAAAACCTAAAAGGCATGTAGCATTGTCTACAACAAAACAACATTGCACACGCTTATGGTCTCTCTTCTAAAGTTAGTTTAATTTCTCCGAATTGGTTGCCTTCACCATAATCACCAGCTCTATAACTCTTGACCGTTTTAAGGATGTCAAGCTTCAACTTGCCTCACCAATATAACATCAGTCAACAAGAGGAAATCAATGAATATGAGAATTACCAAAAGAATACGAAATAGAAGCCACACAAGCACGGTGCATTCTATCTAATCTATGGAAAGAATGGAGGAGAAAGAAAGTTAATGATTACAATAACATTTGATAGATCAAATTCCACAATGTCCAGAAACATTGAAACTAGCAGAAAATTCCATACTAGTCATTATGTGGAATCAATCAAACCAAGAAGAACTCTACCATCAACATCACACAATTAATTGAGACCTAACCACCAACATCACATGTTATTCTCATGTTCAAATGAAGATAGTAAATCAAACTCACTTCCAAAAGGAAGGGAAACTTAAAGAGAGGAGAAAACGCACATCTCCTCGAAGAACATAAGATGAATAAGCACTTATAAAGAGAGTAATTCAAATGGGACAAAGAAATTTTAGTCATGGGCAACCAAATGGCATAGCTAAGACTTCTCTAGGCAGTAATAGATAATCCAAACATGAGTATTTTCATACACAGCAGTGTGAAAAGAAATTTAAGTCATAGGAAACCAATGGGCTTTGGTAGGACTTCTCTACTGACACTAGATAATGCAAACACATGAGTATTTTCATTGTAATTGCAAAATCTCTAAACCCAATTTATAGTCTAGCCCAAATTCCAAAAATAACATGCTGACTTTTTCCCAGGCAATCACTTACAGGTTGCAATGCCCATAGATGTAACTCATCAAGTAACCATAAGCATATTTCACAAGAAAAACAGCTTCCCAGCAAAGGCATGGCTACCTATTGCTTTTGGCTTGCAATTCCCAAATTTTTCAACATCAAAAGTCCGATGACACAATCCATGTTGTCAATGGACATCTACCAATTAACAAAAACATACAAAGCAAAATTATACATGAACCTAAAAGAATGAAACCAGTACGTAACAGAAGACATGATTGAAAAGAAACAGCACCTGCTTTCATAAATATCCCAACCAGCAAGCACCACAATACCATAGAAGTACTTCATTATTTGGAACAAGCACTGCCCTATTATGCACTACGGACCTTAAATGGTCATGCAATCAAAGAGAAAACTATTACTTGAAACAGCATATTAACCATTGAATGATATGAAAAATGAGAGTCCAATAGTCCAAGACCCTAACCCAATTTTAACATAAAAAGCTATATGCTCCATCAAAGGCCTACTTACATCAATTCAAAGACACCTGAGGTAGCCATGGTGAGCATCAAATGCCTCGCTGATTTATCAACTTCTTATGATTTGTTACCCATCGCGTAACAATTGAATGTAAGTTTTAAGACTAAAAAGGTCGCCAAATTGTCTTCAAAATTTAGGTTTACAGTACGATCAATTACAACTTCATTAAAAACCTTAGACTACACCACCACTGAACCAGAATAAAATCCCCAAAAATGCACTTTTATTTTTAACAAAAATTACCTTTCTTAAAGCAGTAGCGAGCTCTCCACGCGTAAAATTCGCCGCCGCAGCTGTAGTCAAAGGAATTCCGTTGCGGAACTGATACAACGCCACATTCTTCTGTATAAACTCCGTAAACTGAACCCTGTAACAAAAATTTACAAAACAAAAAAGTTTCCAATTGAATAATACCTAATCGAATACGCAAATACATTAACATCGTCCATACATACATATACAAATATAAGTTTACCTGTCACCGGGTTCGCCGCTGGCGGCGATGAGCTTGTGGGAATCGAGGACCATGATCTTGTCCTCGTTAGCTTTGTGGACAAGAATGCTGTGCACGGCCGACGCGTCGGCCACTAAGATAGCGAAGCCGTTACCAACTAGACCAAAGACGCACTCCATTGCTCTGCCGATCTGCTGTTACCGTTTTTATTGGATCTGTTGCTGTCTCCGATTTGATTTCTCGTGAGAGTGGAGCTTCGGGTTAATAGAGATTATAGCAGTATGCATCTTGAAGAACAAGAAAGAGTCGGGCATTTTGGTTCAGTAGGGGGTAATTTTGTCATTATAGTTGTTAGCAATCACCTTGTTTGGATAAGCGGATAGTAAATAGAATTATCCCGCACTGGTTTTGGGTAGAAACTTAAAAACGAGCAGTGCACCGTAAAGAACAAATTGGTCAAAAAGTCAACGCTTGTTCCTCTTTTTGTTAGAAAGAATCGGTCAACAAGTCCCTATATAGAGATCATTCATGTATTTAACCGTGCGAAGCCCTATAAATACATGATCCTGCCATCTCATTCTCTAATCAAAGGAGCAGACACAAAAACTTACCAACAGTGCTGCAAAAGAGATCAACAGCCATTGAAAATTAGAAATGGCAAACAAGGTTGCAGCAATGTTGGTAATTTGCCTTGTTCTGGTTGCTGCAGTTCACCAGCCAACCGCAGTCGCCGCTAAGTCTGAATACGCACGCTGTTTCGAAGACTGCGAGAAGAGATGCATGGATAAACGGAATGGCTACAGCATCTGTGAAATGCAGTGTGACGCAGATTGCTTCAACAAAGACGTTGCCTGTAATGTTTATTATTCATTTTCTATTTTGACTCTTCACTGTTCTACAGTTTTCTTTTTGGATATGGATACTTACACTGTCCTTTTATGGATTTTTTGTTTGCAGCAAAGCTGAAAATCGATCTCAATTGAGTATGCAAGGCCACATTTGTGGATGGTGTTCCGGCTGATTCACGAGTGCAGTCTATGTTACAATGAATACATCATTAACAGATTCATTCGTGTATGTAATAGTGGATTAATTAATCAACCGACTTTCCTCCTCGTCTACCTATAACTGTCCATACTTCCAATGCTTTCTTCTTTTGTGTATTTTCTGCATGAATGCGTACGTGAATAGGTGACACATCTGTTTATAAGATTAATAACTAAATATTCGAGAGACAACTTGAAATTTGATTCATGGGTCAAGTCAACTGAACTCGATCGTATTATTAAGTATTATTTATTATTCGTCCATCGAGTTTGAAGCTCTAAGCTGTTTTATCTAATCAGCTGGTTCATATGAATATTAAACAAGAGTTTGCTTGAAGCTAATCCCAGCTATCGCTGGTGGCCACGGGCCTGGACACCTCACTGGACACCAGGGAGGACCAACTGGATTGCAAGGAGTGCCTTTACTAAAAGAACAGACACATTCATCGAAGGGAAATCCTCCGCCGGCAGGGCGACAAAATGCGGTTATCCGACCAACTCCTCGGTAACACGGCCGGCACACTTCCAGGCACGCTTTGACATTAGGATATCCACCGCCAGATACGGCTTGTTCACATGTTTTAGCTGCAGAAATTATCCAAAACAAACATGTACAGTTAATGTCAGCAAAGACACTCGCAACAAAGTTACAAGAAATTAAGGTAGCTGGCTGGCTAATTCACTGCATATTGAACAAAACCTGAAGTGAATATAGAGAGGACAAGGAGAAAGGAAAGGGAAGAGAGTTTGGCCATCTGCATAGATTAATTATTAATCAGTAATGCAACAAGAGAATAAATAAACTCGGTTAAGTGTTTCTATGATGTCATCGGTTATTTGATGAGTTTTTATAGGTCGTTTTCATAAGTTTGCTGCCATATAAGATGATCACACCTGCATATTTCCGAGTATCTCAGAGATAAATCCCTGCATGATATGGCCATTGATGCACCTTCTTACTACTGAAAATTTAAAACAAGAAAAGGGAAAACTTTGTGTTTATTACCTAATGAAGAAGAACAACAACATAAACATATTGCCTATCTGGATTATGCATCAATGTGTTATCTAGCTTTCTAGCTCTCCCTGATTCCGCTGCCTTGTATTCCCGACTCTTTTTATCAATTTTGTACTCTTATTTGTTTTTCAGGTCGAGCGTACCAAAGGTAATTATTACATGAACTTGAATACCAAAAATATTATTTTCTATTGTAAAAACATTTCAGTTTTACGATCATATTATAAATTTTTTTTATATTATATGATTTAGAAATCACAACAACGTCAAACTTGGTATTAAATTTCTTTATTCACTTACAGGCTTTAACAGTCAATAGTTCCATTTACACTAATCCCATCAGCTGGTGGCCATATTCCAGGACATCTGGGCGGAGCTGATGGATTGCAAGGGAGGCCACGTTTAAATGAGCAAACACATTGATCAACGGGGCCGACTCCACCTGCATGACGTAAAAATGCAGTTATCTGCCCAATTCCCCGGTAACATGGACCACATACTTCCAGGCACGACATTAGGACAGCCACCACCGATTGTAGCTTGCATACAGGAGGCGACACCACATTTTCGACTGCAAACAAGAATAAGGTTATGAATTGAGCTATATAGCATACCTGAAGCAAGCACAAGGATGACCAAAAACCAAGCGAAAAGAGGAAGAGGATTTACCAATCTCCATTCTTCACAAGTGCGGCGAGAAAATTACCTTGCTTTGAAGATATAGACGGGGTCTGCAGAAGTGTTTTGACATGGATGATGCATGGTTCTTATAGGCTATAGATTGAGCTAGAAGATGTTAGATTAGTAACTAGAAAAATGAAATTAAATAGCACTTTTTATTTAGTCATCTCAGATATCAAAAGCTCTACATGCATACAAAACCTCACTCCTGGGCTACATTTATACCTAGATACATACAATACATGCATGCATAACATAGCCTCTTCTCGGCTAATTTCTTTTCCACTACTTAGCAGAAACAAGCGAAGTCCAAATTGATGGCAATGGATAATTTCTCCTTTCCTCTTCAGGGCCGGCTAGTTCAGGTCCAGCCACAAAATAAGATTCCTGGGATTGTTATTGAATATCCTCTCTAACAATCTAGCTGGTACGTTAAATGCGATCTACAGGGCTTCTCTTTCCACTTGGTTCATTATGTCAATTTTCCCTTCACAACAAAAGCTAATAAGTGAGATCCCGTGCTAATTTTGATCCATAAGACAATTAAATAATTAATCTTGGTCTATGTACCTGCAAGAAAGTTTCTCTCGTTGTTAAGGGCATTGAAGCCAAACCCAACTGTATGCTACTTCTCGTCATGGGAAGCAATCAAAGCAATTGGATGACCCACCGGGATTATGAATACATCACCATGTGACAGGTTTGCGCTTATCTTCTACAGTTGTCCACTGCTTTCTCCTTCTGCTTCTTCTTCACTCTCTTCTCTTCGTCCTTCTGATTCTAGGCTCTGCCGTCAAATATGCGGACAACCCATTTCAAAGCGCCCCTTTCCTTCTACTACCAAAACAACTGTTATGGTATTTGAATTGCAGTGTGGCACCATCATTGCTCCCTGCAAAATGCGATTAGTAGAAATTACATGATACATTAGCATTATTAGAAACTCAAGCAAAATACCATGCGCATACGATTGGGAGAAGAGTTCGATTACTTGGTTGATTTCAACAAAAGTGACAGAGGAGTCTATTTCCTGTAGTTGCATGTAATCGTTGGGAGTTGCTTCAAAGAACCACCCAAATTTGTTGTAATATAGAGGTTTTCTGCCAAGCAGATTGAACGGACCACTGGATTCCTTCCCTCGCCGCTTTGGTGAAGAAACATGCTGGCTTAATGCTTTGAGCTGCTCTTGTGTGGTTTTCTGATTGTACCGTGCTGCCTCCGCTGCCCTTCAAAGAGCCTGTCTAGCAGCTCACTCGGTGTCTGTTAAATAAACAAAACCATAAGGCATACAATCAGAACATGCAATGATAACTAAATTATTAATAATAAAGGAAGTAATGAAGAAAAGAACCCTACATTTAGAGCACGCTCAAGGATTTCGTGGCTGAAGACTTCGTAATAGGACTGTGGATTTCCACTTCCAGCAGCAAAGTCTTCCTGCAACAGAACAAGATCAAAATTAAAATGCAAAACATCATTCAGAGAAGAATAACGAAGAAAAGGCATTGTTAATTATATACCCTGAATTGACCAGGAGTGTTAACGGCCCGGATTAGCTTGGCTACTTGGAGCCTGTTAACATTATCTTGGTTAATCAGGTAGAAAGTAGTCCCTGCTGGAATTCTATGTACATCTCCATGCTCCATGTTGAAAGATTCCCTTCTTTCTCGCGACACAATCGCAATGGTTCCTTTTCCTGTAAAAATAATTAACAAATAACCATGACTATACGCAGGAAATATAGTAACGAAAGTTTTCATAAAGAGAGAGAGAGCGAGTTTATTCACCCTTAACGACAACCAAGATAATTTCGGCGTCAATGCCACGGAGAAGATGAGATTTCTCGCTGAACATCTGTAAAACCCTCATATGACCTTCTTGGGACCTCAATCGATACCGGAATCTCTGTGCGTGGAAGTAGTATGGATTATACCTCCGTTGCTGCTCTTCTCCCCAGCTTTCTAGTGTGAGTTTCCTTGTTTTTCTCTTCTTCTTTCCTCTTTCTCTCTCTGCTTCTCGCACCAGCACCAGCTCTTGCACTGTTGCTGCTGCTGTTCAACTCTCTCCTGCCTTTCGCGTTGTTTTCGACAGTGCTCGTATCTTCTCTGTGGATCCCGATTATGATGATTTTCGTCATCTCTGCCGCCTCCTTGGTGCTCTCTTTCTTGTTGTTTCCCTTGCTGTTTTTCTTCGTATTGTCTCTTGCACCTTCTCAGGCATTGTGGTTGTTGCCTTGCCTCTTGCCTATTGCATAACTGTCGGCATTCCTTGTATTCTTCTGCCGGGTCTCGTTTGCTGCCTTGATATTGCTCTCTTTCTTCTCATTGCTCTCCTTCTTCTCGCTCTTGTCGTTCCCTTTGATACTCTCTTTCTCTTTCTCGATCTTGTATTCTTTCTCTTTCTCTCGCTCCCTGATCACCTCCTCTGACACTGTTGCTGTTCCCTCCTTTCGCTTTCCTCAGATAGACATCGTTGATGGCACTGCTCGACTTCCCGCGGAGAAGTCTCCTGTTCCCATCTAGCATATTTCCTCTCGCAACGAGCCGCACAAGAAAACAAGCCAGAAAACTCCTCCTCTACTTCATGGCATTCATCTATACATCGTTCCAGGTCCGTTCCCAGTTTAGGAACCCGAAACCCGGAAGAGAGCAAGGAAGACGATAGGCAGAGAGAGAAAAAGAGCGGAAAAACAAAGGAGATCTGGTTTCGTCTTCTATAGAAGCTGCAGCAAGCGATGCTTGCATGCTACGTTTGGCCTGAAATCCCATATGTTTTCCATGCAAGGTGACAAGCGTTACATGCATGCGGACGAAAACATAGCAGATCACCACCATTTTTGTCACATATTTTATAAACAAAAAATTGTTAATTTTTTTTTTATTTTTAAACATTTAAAATCAAGTATGTCTTTTTTATTTGAAATACTAGTGAGATTCGAATTTCAACATATTATAGTTCTTACGCCTACTTTTAAATATATCAATATTTGAAAATTTTATAAAGCTATTTTGTTACAAATAGATAAATTATATCTTTTACTGCAAGACTGTAACAATACAGGGACCTGAATGTTATTACGCCCAAGCCATCCGATGTTCAACCAACGACCAAAGTGGGCTCCACAGAACCCAAATCGAATCAGAAGTGTATCTCATAACGGAAACATATAAATCAAATCCATAAAAGGCGCGTAACCAAAATCCGCATCTTAACGAACTCAACTTCGAGTCAAACCCCAAATCCCTCACCGACTCTACTTACTAGTAGAAACCCTACAACATGTTCCCTTTCTTCTTATAAAAGTTTTCAAGAATCACCAGAACCTCATTCATTGTTCGATTCTCTGTTCTTTATCTGCCAAAATCCTAATTTCACTTTTCAAGAAACGCGCAAAGATCCCACGTTTAGCCTTTTCTTCCGTCTCAGGAAACCTTGGCGCGAAATTCCGAACCCTAATGTCTGCAAGGCGTCGGTCTATTAGGTCTTCGAGCCAGGGGGAGTTAAGAGTTTTTGGCCAGATTCGGGAGATTGAGTCGCCGGTGGGTTTTTTCGAGATCAAGAAACGTCCGACTTTGGTCAACAATGTGAAGCCAAGCGTGCAGCAGCAACCTCCTCGCCGGGTTACATGGACGTTAGGGTTATCTGAGAAGGATGATTTGGAGTCCAACAAGAAGAAGGTGGATGAGGGGTTTTGCGGGTTTCTTAAGGCTTGCTCTTTGTGCAAGAAGAAGTTTAAGGAGAATGCAGATGTTTACATGTATGGGTGAGTGTTGTGTTCTTTATTCTTCTTTTGATTCGATCAATTTTGTTTTTCGTTCTGTTATCTTATGTTTAGTTGTTTTAGTCTGAGCTTAGGAAAATTAAATAAATCATGATAAAATTTCAACTCTTAGGAAAATTTTAAATTTCAACTCTTAGGGTTATCTGAAACTTCTTTCTTCATGTCCTACAATCTCTCGGGAACCGAGAATTTTAAATTGTTCTATGTCCTTAATGCCCCGCAAATACTTGCTGCTACTAATATTTTCAAACTTAATACAGAAAATATAAATTAGAATCAACAAGTAAGAGGAAGAAGCTCTTCTCTGACTTTCCATGTACTTTATATAAAGAATGCCCTCATATTTGGACTGAGAGTATTCATGTTTGTGTAGCTTACACTGATCATATAAACTATGCTTTTGCAGTTACCTAGGTGCATTTTGCTCTCCTGAGTGCCGAGAGGATCAGATTGCTTTGGATGGATTTGATACAATAGTTTCTAAAGAAGAAACAAAAATGGCAATCTGTGGAATGCTTGCAATGAAAGACAGGCAAGCGTTTGGCACTAGAAGATTTAAGTAGTTGACTGAGAGATCATTTGTTAACCAGATCAGATGCAGAGCTGTTTAGTTTTTGCATTCAGCTTTGCTCTTCTGCAAGGACGGCTATGTCACACTGGATTTTTTCACAGTTGACATGTTGATTTGTTCTGCAGAGTTCAAGTGTTTGATTGGTTTCAGAGTACAGTTTATTCAAATTTTCAATGTTGCAACTACTGAGATTTATGTTTTAGTTTATAATGTGTGAAGCCAAAATATGTGGCATGAACGTTTGTTAATGGCCTTCATTTTGTTGATCAATTGTGATCATGGCTCAAAAAGGAACTCAAAATGGAAATAGATTAGAACTTCAAAAGTTTTCAATTCCTGTGTGTTGTTTGCAATGGAAATATTTGACGAGTTCTAATTCTTAAGTAGTCCCGTATTGTTTCAGAATGATCCGAATTTCGCCTATAATTGTAACCCTGATCCTAATTTCAATCCTAATAAGGATTATCAGCTAGCAAATCAGTTTCATGATCAAAGCATAAAGGTTAATATGTTGCAACAAGACCTTTTTATTAGGCCCATAATGGATAAATATTCATTTCGTTTGGGAAGAAATTATAGCAAAGGGAAACTGTCAAAAGGGTAAAGGCATTGTCTTTTACTTGCAGCAGAAAATAAGACCACACCATTGGTATGGTCTGCACTGTTGAGATAAAAGGCACAGCCATGGCCATTTTTACCATTTATCCGGGCAATGTTGCTTTCACTTTCCACTAACAAAAGTATACTGATAATGTAGGCAGCTCTAGGATTGATCTCTGCAGGAAAGAAACTACAGCCCGATAATTTCCAACCAATGCATGATATGAAAACTAGCGCCCACGATCAAAAATGAAACAGCCAGTTCTGTGATTATGTATTTGTTCTCATTTGGTGCTGTCGATGATTTGGTTTTCCTGTTTATTCCATTTCATTCTAAGTTCATTTATCATTCAATTCTTCATGAATCCAAAGGCTAGTCAATTAAACAGGCAGCAAATGTGATTGCAAAAATTAAAAAGGGAAGTAGTCTAAAGCTCGTAACTTTCCATGATAGCTGTCAGATGAGTAATCTATCGCGTGCTTTTCAATTTTGTTGTTCACCACAGGTCCTCACTGGAAAAAGAAGGCCCAAGCTGCTACTTTAATCAGTAAAGCAGCAGCTGTAGAAAACAGAGCATGCCTCTGTTATGAACTCTCTTGCCTTGTATGCTGAGTACCCACCAACAAAATATCTACCTCTTCCTTTTAAAGAAATCTTGAGAAGAATATAGAATGATACTCCTTTGTAACCTTTGATCATTCTTTAACAGACAATTCTCTTTTGTTGTTGAACTAAAAAAACAACTCTCCCCAATTTGTAGATAGTAATTGGTTCAATTGATGCAGTGGGAAAATCAGAGGATGATATTAGTCATGATATAACAGATCAAGGTCAAAGAAAATGACAAAAATAGCATTGTCAATAAATAATAACAGCATAACCAAGAAAAAGCACAGAACCAGGACCAAACATCTTCCATCGGGGCACGGAAGCAACTCTCAAGTCTCAATCACTCAGCAGAGTTTAGTTCTTTTGAATCCATTCCCGCCTGCAAGCGGGGACCAATAACAGAGGTATGTGGGAATAAGCTAGTATGTGTTTGTTGAACTTGGATCAAAAAGTGGAACAGGACAACTTGGTTTGTCAACTTTTGCGCTTCCGAATTCAATAAGTTATCAGTTGAGACCTATCTGAGCTTAGTAGAAATCCAAAAACGTTTATTGATTCTGTCCTGCTCTGTTGTTGATCCGAGAAATGGCGAAATATTTATAGAATGGTTAAATTATATTCGTTTGATCTACTTTGATGATGCTTGTTGCAGAAGCTGCAATAATAGATGACAATTTATCGCCAGTGACTATGCATTCAACTATGCCGATCATAGTGAAAGGCCAGGTTAAGATGATGCTTTTAATATTGAACCCATATAGAGTTTGATTTCTCGGTTAACTGGTTAAGCCAAAAGTCAGCCAGTTTTCCCAGGAGGGTTTGATCTGAGAAGCCTAGTTCCAAGCTCAAATGAAAAGATCTTTCCTTAGAAAATTTATCCCAGTTTTAAATTTGTTTTCTCTACTTTCTTCTCCACTACTTTGAGAATTCCAGATATGGAAGAGTTGCAAGAGACTACGGCAGTCCTTAGCCTTATCCTTTCCTCTGCAGGATTTGTTCATGTTGCCCGAGTAGTTTTTTGCTCTAGTGAAAAGCCCTTGAATTAAACGCCGTGCTTTAGCTAAAGAGCCGGAGACAATGTAGCCCTGTCTGGTCCCATGTCCTTCAAACTTAAGGCAAATGACAAGATATTGGCCTTATTAGTAGCTTTCATGCTGGTCCATCCGGGTACTTTAATATTCTTTTTGAGTGTATTTGTCTGTGTGTGAGAGAGAGAAAGAATAACTTTGGCATCATCATAGATTAAGATAAAAGCTAGTGAAAGATGGATTCATGACCTGTTCTGATGCCAATCTGCGATGTCATGTTTTGTTCTCATTATGTTTGGCCAACTCCAATAAGAAAGAAAATTAATAAAGAAAGGAGAGTTTCAGAACCAAGAAAATCATGCGTCCTTTGTTCCCGTGAAAGATTATTAATGCATGCGAGAGAAAGCTCACTGCTGATGCATCAATAAACGTGCAAATGCCCCTTACTAATTATAGCACTTGAAAAGTATAAATCAGTCCCATTTTCACTCATGTTTTTTCTTTCTTTATTTGTGCCACGCTAGCTCTCTGCTCTTTCTGTTTTCTCCATGTCCCATAAAGAGAAAAAACAAGTAATACAATAATGCAGCAGGGAAAGACAAATGTGAATGCAGAATAGATTACTCTCTCCAAAAGAGGAGCCTCTGAATCATGGCTCTCCAATATGCCTGCAAAACCTGTGAGTTCTGTCTTTTGCTTTTCTAGTTTGTTACTCACACCACAGTAAAAGGAAAAGCATATGGCAGTAAACATGTGAGATTATCAAGAAAACCAACTGTTTCAGGAAAATCATTAGCAGCAACAGAGAGAAAGAGAGCATGGTGCATTCTGATTTCAATCATAAACTGCAATATTTTTATACTTTCTTTGCTATTACTTTGGTACTTGAGTGTCCATGGAATCTTTACTTCTTCACTTTGCATTTAAATCAAAAGGTAAGTACACAAAGGATTAATTGATCACCTTTCATCTTCCTTAAGTCACCAAAAATATGTCCTAAACTAACAAAAGAATCATGAACAAAATAATCCTCATCTACCCACTTGGCTTCTAAAGTGTGAGTTCATCCTGCAAAACAGGAAGGCAAAAAAAAAAAAAAGAAGAAGCCTTGATCATTATAAGATGGGCAAGTTATCATTAACTTACATTTAAAGATAAACCACTAAGTTTCAAAAGTAAAATACCTATTCATTGTGCTCGACTGCGAAAGCAAATACGGAAACTTTTGAATGCCAAGAAGGTAGGTGTTGGTTAATCTACTAACAATATATGATGATCAAAGGTATACTGAGTTGGCTATCTGTGGAGTTAGTCATCCAGTCAAAATACAAAATTTACACCTGATCGGGGAAAAGTAAAGATAAGATTAGGCAAAGGAAAGAAAACCTAGCAAATCAAAGAAAAGTAAAGGAAATGAGGCCGGCTGACTAACCTTTTTTGGTTAGTGGGCAATGGACTGTCTCCATCACTCTTCAAGGATGAAGTTCTTTGAAGTGATTCCCACCTGCAAATCGGGACCAAATTCTACATGAGTATGGCAATAAGCAGAAAATCTTCCCAAGATAACTTACAAAAGGAAAAGAGATTGTAAATATGAAACTTTTTTTTACAATAAGCATAAATACATATCCTGTCTTGGGCTTTGTTTTGATATATAGATAGACTACCATAATGCATGCGTTAAATAACTAGAAGAGGCATGATTTAGTTTGTTCCCAGAAAAATGGGGTAACTATTGCACCATCAAGATTTATAAAATATTAAGGGTTCAGCCTGAGCACCCCTATGATTAAGGACCTTCTTCACAACCCATTTGTGCTCGCAGCCAACCCTAATGGAGAAGCTGGTAAATCAAAAAAAGTAAATGAAAAGCTTAATGGGGCTTTCACCAAATTGATTGAGGATGCTAGCCATACCCGATATGCAGAAAGATAATGCAATTTCTTCCAAAAATATTTGCAGCCCGGTAACAATCCATTCATTGAAAAGCAAAGTAATTTCAAGTTAAAATAGATATTTGAATTATTCGTTCAGAGGATAGCTTAAAGGATCAAGTGAAGCATTGCAAGCATAACTGTAGAAGAGAGAGGATACCTTATGTGTGACACAACTATCTTCTCTTCCGTCAAAAAAAGTTCAGTTCAGTATAGCCATGTGAGAATGGGAAAAGTTCCTCCACCTCAATTCTGGAACTAGAGTAACTCGTGCTCTTCTTCAATCGGCTATGACTTGACTCAACCTCAGCCCAAAAAATACCATAAACTGGCCTATGATCGGAGAATCTAGACTCGCCACGTACATAAGATAACTGTTGAAGGCCTTCTCCATACCACAAAATACGATCGCACCTTAAACACAAAATTAATTGCATTAGCACTGTAGCTAGTGAACATCTATAAATATGCCCAAGCATGAGCCGCATAATCCCTATCTTGAACTTTTATCACTATGTTTCATCAGGTCATAGTTATGTCCTGTTTGTATGTAATGCTTTCTAGCATGTTCTCATGCATTTTGGTAAGAGACATATTCTTACCAAGCAGGTGTCCTACGTTTCTCCTTTGGGTGCATATCATCCCCTGCATATCTGTCTGAGTTAGTTGAATACTTGTATGTTGGTGGGAAATAAATCTTTCCTTCATTCCATCCCACGAAAACACGACCCTGTCTCTGCTCTATCCGTAACTGCAAGAAAATCATCAATAAGTAAACCAAGTGATGAAGCAGTAATCTCAAAAATAAAAATGACATTGGCAAAGTTCAGGGAAAGGATTGTACACATACTTGATCATTTTCTAACAGTGCCCTCCAGTTTTGCATCTCAACCAGTGCCTTGGCAGATCGGTAGGAGAGGGCAATACGATAATTCAGGTCCCCAAGCCAAATTACTCGACTGGAACAAAATGTAAACATTCATAATTTTGAATTAGAATACAGTTAAAACTGCTACTGGTAAAGAAGTCATGAGCCACCTGGAAATCAAAATTAAAATGAGATCCTTATGCAAGGATCTAAAGTGTTTTATTTATAATATCTTAAAATATAATTGTCTTTTCAAGTCTGAGTATCATTTATATAAATCAATGATGTCCAAGCAAAAATGAAGCAATTTCATTACCATGCCATTTACAGATTCCCTGGTCTCTTAAAAGGTATCCTTTTTTTTTTCAATTTTTTACTGATTACCAGTATATGAGTAAATGCTTATAGATGATTGTTGAAAATGGAACTTACTCATGCTGAAGGATTGTTTCTGGGGACTTTTCATCACCTGCCCTATTAACTCGGGGAAACCTTGTCTTTCTTAGGATCTCCATTACATCAGCATTCCTTCTTAGCTGATCGCCTTCCTTCTGACCGGAGGTTAAGTGACTACAGATAAAGCAAAAAGTTGTTTGGTGCAACAACATGCTGATTGCAATAGATCCCTGCAAAAGCAAACAGTGATTTATTATAAGTAGTTGTTTTGTGGGGAAATTATAATTAAAGTGTTTGGAAAATCAAACGAAATCATAACTACCATGCTTTACTAAAGAACTACCTTATTTCCTAGGTAACCCATCAGTCCTCTGCCAACACAAGATACTTTCATGTTTTTAACATGATCTCTCAATTCACTCCTCACCCATACCGTGAGAAATATGCCAACCATTTGCTTGCTGGCAACTAAACAGTACCTTGAATTCCCTGGCATCCTATAACCATGGTCCATGGATGTAGATCCACTATAGGACATTGGTGAGTATAACACAGTACTCGGTGAATCCCCCGGTCCATTATCATCATCAGACGAACCCCATCTTGAGTAATCACTAGGCCTCGAGTAATCACTGGGTCTAGAGTAATCACTAGGCCTGTGATCCCATCTAAAATTGGTATCGTAGTTGCTTGGCCTGTGACCAAATATCACCCTATCACAGACACTATACCTACGATCAAGCCTTGGTTGTGAAATGGAAGGGTCATTTTCCATTTTCCAGCTATGCATAGTCTGAAATGATCGGCGATGGAAGAAAGATGAGTTCTTTCGCCTAACTGATCCCTCAAAATCTGCATCCATTTCCACAATTGGCTCAGGAATGGGAGACGGTGTATAGCAAGCACTACTTCCACTACTTCCTGGAAGATCGTTAAGAGTCCTTCGAATGAGAGCCAGCCATTTTTTGGCAGGGCCATTGTCTTCCGCCCCCAGAATATTACCGGCATTTAGAGGAACTATCTCTTGAAATCTGAAACAAACATGGAACAGAAATGCTCTTGTAAGTAATGGGTTCTTTGCAGAGTCTGGTCGGAAGCCATTTGTAAAAAAAATAAGGACATTTACCCTAGGACATAAATGTCCGCAGGCGGTGAGGCATGAAGCCAATCCTCAAGACTCAAATTACTTGGCGGTGATCTTCCAGCCACATTCCATGAAGCAACAAAAACGCTGCCCCAAAATTGAAAGTGAAAAGCAATTAATATTGATACATGACAGACACATGCATATGATAGCAAAAGCATTAGTTGTGAGAAAGAATTTTAATTTGTAAATGAGATACCTGTAGTTCTCCACATCTATAACTCGAGGGTGGTCAAGATTCATTCTCCTTCGCCGAACTGGCTCCCCATTTTTGCTAAATTTCTCTGCGTCAAAGTGGGAAAAAAATTAGAAAAAAAAAAAAAGAAAGAAGTCATAAATATCAAGCCGGCGAGACATTTTCTAAATAAAATGGCCTTTTTTTGGTGGGTTTGGAAGGTTCTCGTTCAAAGAAAAAATGTGAGTCATCTACAATAAAGTACCTGTTTTACTCTTTTTGATTGTGGAAGGCTCCCTCTCTGAGAAGCTGGTCCGGTATTCAACTTGCTCACCTCCTGAAGAATGATAATCATTGTTCAGACATCAGAACTAATGACAAAACCCAAAGTAAGAAGAAACTCAGGAGAAAGAAGAATGATATGCATATATTGAATTAATTTTTCACAGTGACAATCTGTTAAAAGAAAAAAGGAAAGAGAAAGCAAAAGTTAGAGAGACAGAGTATGTTCTGGACCCGCAAATGCAAAATAGAGGGAATATGCACTGATACTTTGTTTGATTGCTGAGAAATTGTGGGAAAAGGAAAGAACTTAAAATGTTGAATCTTTGAAGGATTCCAGGTCCGTAAACATCCGCTTAACACGGCATAAGTCAACTATCTAAAGATAGTTAACCGGATAATTGAATTTCTGAAAAATCAAACAACGTGAAGTATCAAATTCAAGAGTAAGTACATTCCTCAGCAACCAACCAGATTCCCTAATTAAACAATCATCTGAAATACCAAAGGAAAAAATAGACACCTCCATAAACGAGATCATCAGCCTGAAATTCCTCAGTTTTGCTCTTGATATTGAACCACTTCTTGACCATTTTCTTGGACCATGAGAGCTTCACCAAAAAGGACAAAAAAAAAATCATCAGTAAACAACCTTCCCAGTTGCTAACAAATTTCACAGCCAAAAACAGGAGACATCTTCATTAGCCATTTCAATGCAAAGAAAATGAAAGAGATCATAGAAACCTTGCTTTTCTTAGAGTTCCCATCCCTCATTGTTTCACTTCTACTGCATATACAGCTCTTTCTTCTTTCACCGTTTCCCAACTCCCAGTTTACTTAGAATCAGCAACAATATCATAAATTCAAGGGGATTCTCATTCCTCAAGATTCCAAAAAACTTTCTCTTTCAAAACAAGCTCAGTATCTTTCAAAAGCACCACAATAACAAAATAAACTCCAGAAACTCAAACAAAGAGAGAAAACAGCAGGTGGGTAATCTGTTGTTTGGCTCTTCTAGTGATATTTGGTATATGAAACGCTAGAGCTAACAACAAAGAAGCAAGAACCCAGAAAAATATGACTGCAAAGACACTCGAATGAGAAAGAAAGACAAAGACTTGAATGCATGAAAATGAGATGAAAGATTCTTGAAGTAGAACAAGACAATGCGGCAGACACACAGGGAAAAGAAAGAGAGAGTGATAAAGAGAGTTTTTCAGAGAGAGAAAGTTTATAATCTTGCTTGTTGTCTTTCTCTCTCGCTCTGCTCTTTTGTTTCAACAAAGAGCAAAGCAAAGCAAAGCTTAAGCCTCGTTCTTAGTAAACAGCTAAGTGTCGAATTTGAACAGAATAAAGTGCAGAGTGAGACATGGACTCAGTCTTATGGTGACTTTTTCTTTTTATGTTTTTGTTTATTTTCTTTTTAATATATACCAGATAACAAAACGGGTAGTGTCGTTTAGATGCACTGTTGACGATTAAACGACAAGAGGGAAAGTGGTAGATGTTGAGATCTAGTGAGGTCTTGTAGCTGTATATCTTGTTTCTTGTTTCTGTTTCTGGTCTTCCATCAAAGTAAAAGCAGTTAAAGAAGGAAAAGGATAAAGGGAATGTGAGTATATGTCTAGCAGGGCTCTATTCTCTCTCTCTTACTCTCTTTGTTATTTTTTATTTTTGAGCTTATTCTTTTCTTGGCCAAGAATGGTTGGACATGGTATACTGCAATCGCAAAAGGAATTCCCCTTGTATATATGTTTGAACTACATGACAAAATCGAAGGTAGTATTTAGAGTAAATTATAAACCCTATTATTTTGAATAAGATAAACTTCATTTCTTAATTGATTTGTAAATTTTATTTGAATGCTACAACTCCAATTATACGTTATCACCCGACTTATATATGATATTTTTTTTATTAAAAATTTAATTAAGAATTTACCCAACTTATATATGACGTTCTCTCTTAGATTAAAAATTTAGTTAAAAATTTATCTTCGCATAATCTATTATAGATTACAAAAAAAATAATACAATTCAAATTTATCAGTATTAATTAATTTAGTTAAAATATTAATTAAACTTTTCTTAGTGCGTGAATTTTACATATGTGAACTTTTGCATTATTTTTATTGATCCCAATAAAGAAATAACAAAGAACCTCATTTTAGTGTTAACTTTATTTGTTTATATAGTTTCTTTACTTATATTTTTGGCAGTACGAAGCAATGTGTATGCTTACAGCAGGGTGCCAAGGAATATAGGGGATGTATTGTTGTCAAGCAAGTTTGAGTTCCTTCGGCTCAATATAGGGTTTGTGTCTTTAGAAACTATCGCAGTTGTCCAAAATTTGGGGTGTTGGTGTTCTTTGGTTTTTTTTTTTTTTTTGGCAGCTTTGATTATATCTTAGAGTCTACCATCTTTCAATTGTAGGCACATTACTATGTATGGGGTTGGTCAGACTGATTTATGTGTCCTAGGTGCTGCTTTCCTTGGGCAAGTGTCCTCAATTCGATGATCAAAAAGGTCCTGCTTTGAGCACAAATAGGAAACAACCCCTAAAAAATTCCCCAAGTTCTTGCTTCAATTCTTGTGTCCCGCCGCCCATGCTAGCTCCTAAATAAAGCTCCCCGAGTTTGAAATATTGATTGACTGGTCACTGGTCTAGAAACTGCAGCAGTTTTAGAGACTCTCATTTATTTGGCCTGTTGTCAATGCTAATGATTGTTAGGGCTTACCCATTGATTATGTGGAGGTTTTATATCATTTAAGGCCAATTAGTGTTTTGAGCTGACGGCGGAAAACTCCCAAATTGGGGAGGCACAAATTCAAAGCACCACACTACAATCCACAAATGCAAATGGTCATAAACCACTAACTCGATTTTAAGTGCAGCTAGATACACCTTAGTGGCTTAGTTAATGACTTGCTTTGGTCTTGTTCCCAATTAGAGATGATTAAGGTTTCGTTTAAAGTTGGCTTTTGCTGCCCTATTACCCAAAATATAAGCCCCTAATTGTCCCATTTTTATGTTATCTTGTTTCCTTTTCTCCACTTGAAAAAAATCCCATCTTCAAAATCAATTTAACAAATAAAATTTCTTGAAATGATAAGAGGATTCAAGTATCTAAGTCCCGCTCACATTAAAATTCATCAACTATGTCAACCTAAACACAAGTTGCAAAGGGATATGTTATGTATAATTTTCTAGGTATGTAAAATGAGTGGACTTTCATTTGATCAAGTAAAGGGTTATCTAATCAGCATCAAAATTAATCAATACCCACATGAAAAATGGTAAGTGGTGTGTTTGCTTTTTCTTTTTTGTATGAAATTTAGAACAACCACCACTACAACATGTGAAGTTTTGATTTTTCTCCTTCTAATGTGGGTCTCCATGAAATCATTTGATGCAATAAAGAGATTATTTATTTATTGAAATAAAATAAAGAAAAGTGTGAGCATTGAATAATACAAAGAAACTTGTAAAGTGAAGACTTGTATCAAAGAAACTAAAGAACAATGGGGCCATGATTAGCAATTTGGTATCTAAAGAGGGAAAACAAAGTGGCCCTACAATTAGATACACTCTCTTCTTTTCTTTTATTATTCTTTGAAGACAATGATGTATCTATATATTTCACAAATAGTGTGTTGAAATTATTTCACAAATGGTGTGTTGAAATGGAAATGCAGCCAATTTGTGGTTCTATGAGGACATGATGGACTGGTATGTAAGCTTAAATGCCCATTACTTCGTGCACTATCTTAAGGAAGAACAATTAATGAACGTTTTCTTCTTCATTAATACTGCTTGTGTAGGTTGTATGAACAAAAGAGATGGTATATATTTTTGTTCATTACTTATATTATAAAATTAATTTAATTGCGTTTCTAAAATACACGTAAAACGAATGTATAATCGTTATAACGTTAAATAAATATTCACTTTTATTTAATAATTAATTAATAGATATATATTATTATTGTAGTTGTTAATATAATTTGTATAGGATAGAAATGCATCAACCCTAAGAAATAAAAGTAGTTATCCATTTTCTAAAGAACTCTATCCATCCATCAAAGAGGGAAGGGAATCTAAAGGGAACACCATTGTTATGGATTCAACAAAGAAATAATGCATTTTTTGATCCTTAAAGTCTTTTCACTCGGCAAAATGAAAGGCAACAAGATTGACAAATAAGCTTCCATATTTCCCCTTTTATGTGTGTGCGCGCTTGTGCGCGTGTGCGTATGCTGACTATGAACAATATTAAGAGAAGATACCATGTAGATCTTCCAATTGTATGGACTAAAAATATTGGAAATCCCTTTCATTGAAAACCCCCATAACAATATTATACAAGAGGGTAAATACAAAATTCCATGCGTCTCTTTTTGCCCTATATGATTTCTTCTATATATTGTAACACAGTGAGTTCTATAGGTAACATTTTGTAAGTTGGATAGACATCATTGATAACTTGCAAAGGTAGGGGTTGGATTTTGTGTACATGAGGGGTGGGGATTTCACAACTTTAAAAATTGATGATTTAAGTGGACCAAAGCAAACTACGTTGTATATTGGTAAGATAAAGGGTAAGTTGAAATTCTATGTTTTCATTTCATCCCTCTCCACCAAACCAAACAAAATGTCACTTCTTTTCTCTATATTTTCTTGCACAGATATCAATTTTTACTTATATTTTTAGATCAAATAATTGTACTAACGTAATAAAATATTAAAATTTGTTGTTTTAAATTTAATATACGTAAAAATTACAGTAATTATAAATATACTCGTAACTCAAATTTTTTTTGCATAATATCAAATGAGCTTGTTACGTGAATTAAATTAAATACAAATAAAAAAAAAGTCCATACATATTTAAAAAAATAAATATAATCACTTAATCTAAAAATTTAGGTTCCTAGATAAGAGTCCAATCAATAACATTAAGCTCCTGGCATGAAACATGCTCATGCTATTTATGATTAAAAAGATTATTCTAAATGAATCTTACTAACCTAACCATAATGTAACCATCATTACATCCGGTTCAAAAGCCATGTTCACAGTTGGATTGCATATCATCATAAAGCTACTATATAACATATTAACTATGCCATCACTCAGTAATACAATCTTTGACCAGTAAATCATCCACAAAATTAAAGGTCGAGAACACCCATAAACAATTCCAAGAGGATTTGCTTTGCTTTGCCTTGCTTTGTTTTGCTTTTGCTTTTGCTTTTTGTTTGTTTCCCAGCAGACCTTCTTGTCTTCTGGTTTTTTGTTTTCTTTTGGTGAATCTAAGGCTAATTCAATTAGGATTTACGAGGCAGTCAAAGGTTACCAGCCGCTATAGTAGTACCACTGGCCGGGAAATTTTCTTTGAAATTCTTTCTTTTGGATAATGACTGCTAGATCCCTGATTTTTCATAAGTTATCAAATTAAGGTATAATTTATTCATATACATCACATAAGTTCCTAACTCCATCAACAACAAAATTAAAAATTGCCTTCATAATAATGAATTTGGCCATTCTAATACAAGACTAAGAGTATGAAGAACTTGACGCTACAAGATGCTTTAGTTATTTCAATAGGAATATTAGATCAATTCAGTACAAATTAATAAATTATGAATATCTTTGAGAAATTATTAAAATTCAGGGACCCATAAGTTTTCTACTCTTCTGCTTTCTGGACTTGAAGATTGAGATTTCAAAGAGAAAGAGACCCATCACTATCTTTAATATTATTATTATTATTACTATTTTTTGCTTTATATTTATACATTCTGAGGCATGTTTTTGTTATGATTTTTGAAAATGTGGGTTTGTGTTGTGTTGAGACTCTTTTCACTTGCCATTGTCTTTAGAATCTACCAAATTGTGTCACCAACTTCTTATTTTTACCCTTTTACAATATAAATTATACTGCTCCATATATCTACCAGGAGACTTGCCTCACATTTGTACTGCCCCCACTTGCACTTCTAGTGAAGACATTAAAAAGTAAAAGAAAAAATGTAAATGTACTTTTACCTTTTACCCCCCTTGTTTTGAAGTTAGGACAAAAATAAAATTGACTATGGTATGCCATGTATTTTATGATTTTACGAGAATAAAAAAATAAATTATATGAAAAATATCGTAATCGGTATAATAAAATTTGTGTAAAAATTATATATTTAATAACATTATTATTATTTTAAATTAATTAAGGGTTAGCTAAAATTATTACTTATCATGAGAACACTCCTTGTACATATTGCTAATAATAAAGCATGTTGGACCAACTCACCAAATGATGGTGTTGTCATTATTTAATGATTTTGTACTCAATTTTTATTTTTATTTTTAAAGGTTTAGCCATAAGTTTTTTTTAGTGCACTATACTTGTTAATGTGGTTTATTTATTATATATTTTTTTAATTTTAATGATGATTATGATTTGGTATTGGACCAATTGATGTCAATTCCTCATTGTCAATTTTTACTCAATTCTTAATTTCCTCCCACCAAGAGAGGATCAATAACCATACCTTAATAATAAGTGATCAAGAGTTAAGAGAATGTTTGTAGTTAGAATTACTATTTTAAAATATGAATAGAGAAATTTAATATAATATCCAATGACACCTCGATTACAATATTAGACAATCATAACTTAAAATAAATTTGGTTAAAATTATTTTATATTTTTAACATAAAATTTAAATTTTAAAATTTAAAATTTATAATATAAAAAATTTAAAACATGAAATCCAATTCAAATTAACAAATGAGTGAAGAAAATCCACTCACCAACCACTCATTTGTTTTGACATATGTAGATTGCATGTATTGGCCACTCAATTTTCTTTTCTCTTTACCATTTTATTAACAAGTTAGGTGATCATGCATCTTCCATATTGCCCATCAAATCAAAATTAGTCTTGTTGTTCTCGAAGCTCACTAGCAAGGGAGCAATTATTGCTGGAGATTGATATTTGCGACTCAATTTGTTATACATCATGTCACGATCTCATTACAATTTACACCAAACTTTACAAAGTGAGGCTGCAAAACGATGAAATCCCATCTGGGCCTATTGGTAGTTATTGAGCTTTTAATGGTTTGTGTGTGTCAGGGTCGTTGTAGAAAAATTTAAAGCAAATCATACTCATATCCTCTTGGAAAAGTACAGTAGTAGGAGGAGGACTAATTAATTCCGTCTGTCCAACCATTGTAGTTAGTTGTCATCACTGAGTAAATATAAATGTCTTTCTTTTGGGGTTTTATAATGTGTTTGGATAGTGAGAAAATGAGAGAGGATATTGTGCAAAATATTGCTGAGAAAGTTGCAATCATATTGCTGAAATGTAGGATGATACCCAATGAGCCTACTTTAAAGGGCCTGAAAACCTCAAATGCATACGTTTAATCTCATTCCCATTGGGCCTCCAGTCTTAACTACTACTGAGTCTTAATCCTCAAAGCACTGAAATGGGTTTTATCGGAACATTAGAAATGTGATTTTTGCAGCACTCTTTGAGGGCCACACATTGAAATCAAACAGTTAATGCATTGAAGAACAAATAACAATTGAGAACAGATTGATCACACAGTTGATCATCCTGAACCTCAAATGATAATTCTGAAAGAACTGCTAAACTCTTTCTTTCTCTTTGACCTCTGCCATCAACATCTCAATATGTTCCTTTGCTTTTGCGAATCCCTTGGCCTCAAGTTCTTCCACCAACATCTTGTAAGTGCTATCCTTGGGAACCATTCCCTTTGACAACATTTCTTTAAAGAATAAGCAAGCCAGTTCAAGTTTGCCGCTCTTACACAGCCCGCGCACTAACAGAGCATAAGTGCCAACTTCTATACTGATATCATTCTTAAACATGTGTCTTAACAAAAAGTTTAGCACTTTCATTCTCTTCTTGCTGCAGCACATCTTCAATAACGGCGCATAAGTCTTAAGATCGGGCTTGCACGAATCCTCCTCCATCTTTTGAAGCAATTTTAATGCTGTCTCTTCTTGTGAATGTGCACAAGCAGAAGCAATCATGGTATTATATGTCATAACATCAGGCATAACTCCCTGGTTTTTCATATCCTGGAATATCTCATTAGCATCCTTAAGCCTTCCTGCTTGACTCAAAATGAAGATCAATGAATTATAAAATGAAGTATCGGGTAAACAATCACTACTCTTCATCTTCTCATAGACATCCAATGCTTCATTTATCTGCTTTGCTTTCCCTAATGCATGCATAACGATAGTGTAAGTCACAACACTTGGGTTGCAACCCTTTTCTTGCATCTCTTTCAAAATATCATCAACTTTACGAAAATCCTTTTCTCGACAATAATGCTCAATGAAACTAGTATAAGAAACGACATCTGGGCTAAACCCATGATTCTTCATCTCATCCATAGCTTTCTGAGCATCCTCTAACTTCCTAGCCTTGCACCACCCATGTATCAAGACATTGAAATTCTGTGAACTTAAAGGTATACACTCCTTGAATTCAAGAAACACTTCATAAGCATGCTCAACACTGTTCTCTTTAGCCAATGCATCCATTAATATGTTCATTGCCGCTTCATCTTTTTTCACACCATACCTCTCTAAATCTCTAAATGCTTCAACAGCATCATCATACATACCACTTCTTGCTAACCTCCTCATCACCTTACTCATTGTAGCCAATGTAACATACCCATCATTAAACTCATACATCTCTTTAACTAACTCCCACATAAGACTAAACTTCTTTGATTTCCCTAATATATCAACCATTGCGTTATATATTGCTGGTGTGTGCCGATAGCCTGTTTGTGTTTTTGCCCAAGTGAAAAACCCAAAAGCTGGAATCCAGTCATTGCTGAATCTCCTCAACATCTGCTCAACCAAACTGTTTGAAACGATGACATCACACCCATTTAGGGCCTGACCAACTTCATCAGATGATGGGTACCGATGCTTCGTAAGGATTTCACAGATTTTAGCAACATCGGTGTCCGGTTTCTCACCCAAAACGGGGCTGGTAATTCTACTTTGACCATGAAGTTTGTTACTCTCAACCCAACTGGCAAGTGAGGGTAGTACAAAATTCTCCTCTGGGTTTTGGGAATCAAAGAATTTAAGCCAACTCGGTAGCTCGGGCGACTCATTCGTGCTGGGCGACTCATTCTTGGTGCAAAGAGGATTCCATAATAAGTAATGCAAAGGATAGACCTTGGGCTGCTTCCGTGACAATAGCTTCAAGATGTTGTGTTTTGGGAGCATTTTCGGATGACCAAAAAGCAGAGTTAGACGCTTTCGGCTGCTCCAGGAAGAACGAAAAAAACCCGAATTTGCTCTGAATTTATTTGACTCGCGTTCGCCCGGTTCGGTTCTCAACCATACTACTACTAGGGTTTCATTTAAATGCTCTATTCTTTTCAGGCATCTTCTTACTTCTTGCTTAACATGTTTCTTTTCGAAACAAAATCATTTATTAAAATATATAATTTTTTATATTATTTAAAATTAAATCGAGTTTAAATCAAAAAAATTATTATAAAAATTTACAAGGTTTGAATTTGCAGTTAATTCTTAAAATAATAAGGGAGTTTAATTCCATAAAAAAATTTTAAAATAAAATGTTGTAATATCAGAAAAGGTCAAAGTACATCATTCAATCCAAGAACTAGCAGTTTAATCTCTCTCTCTCTCTGTATATGTATGTATGTATGCTTATGTATACACACATAATGGGGTCCACCTAACTGAGTTGTGGGTTTAACTTCTGCTTTTGATTCAGGTTGAAATCGAACTGAGTGCACTTCGCTATACGCGATACAACTTTCTTTACCATTAACAGCCTTAAGCTTTAGTAATTCAGCCAACCTTCTCCTGCTCCGTCGATGTAAGTCTTCTTCTTCTTTTCTTACTGTGCATTTGATTGAATGGAGCCTAACAGAGGTATCGGATCACATTTTTTATTTTTTTGTTGTTTTGTTTTCTCAAATTTTGATTTTATTTTACTGCATGTTCTTGTTTAGGTTGTTTCTTGCACTGAATGTGTATCTTGTTAAATTTCTTGCCAGTAACGGTTCTGAGGTGGCGTAATTTGTCCATGTTCTTACATTATAGCTATCTTTTGTGTATGATGCATTTCTTGAATCGTCATGCAAACTAGTGCAGCCAATTGGGTAGCTGTATTTCTCTGTCTAATGGATAAAAAGGCTGAGAATTGTGAAAACCCAATTATGGTAGACCAAGATGGTACTGAAGTGGTCTGGTTCCTTGTCTGATATAATTGTCACAAGTGAACTTAAGTTTGCATTTGATTAGTGTTACAATTGAGGTAATTTTTCGGATGTTTCTTGCGTACTCTTGTGGATTAAGTTTCTGGTGCTGTGTTTTTACCTGCCTGGAAACATATTGGAATGATAACAGAAAAATACTGTAGGATTGAGAATTTGTGGAAATGTTGCAATGATAAGATGGTTTGATCTATGTAGTTAAGATGATGTGATATGACTGCAAAAGGATTCATTTTTTGTAAACTTTTGATTTGCTAACATGTTTTTGCTAAGACTCATAATTTGATAGGTGCAGTTTATCGTTTTATTTTGGGACTTACTTTCTTCTTGTTTCATTTTCCTTCAGCTCATCCAGGCTTCCGTCGAAACAGATCTTTACTTACACTCTGTAGTCGTTGACAATTATACAATGGAGAGAGCAATGCCATGGAGTGAGCAGGTTGATGTTATATCATCAGATGAATCTTCAGACTCAGATGTAGATGTTGACCATGACCTTGATGGTCAACAGTCAAGCAATGATATTACAATTGATCAACCTACCAAAGAAATAACATCTGAAGGTAGTCATATTGAGATATGAGACCTTAGTTTTGCATCTTCTGATGAATGTTTCTTCAATTTAGATCATTGAAAAGTCACTGAGCGTATGATTATGTTCTAACGAGCTAATAAGCCCTCTCAACAAAATTCCTTTTAAAGGAGTTGTCAAGTAAAATGAAAATCTTTATGCAGGAGAAGTAAAAACTAACCCATTTGTCTCATGTCCAATGTCTACCAAGATTTCTTAGATCACTTGGATTCCCTTATGGGAGTGTTTACACTATAGCCTCTAGAATGTTTTCATATGAGCCTACCAGAATGGCTTCTTTTTTTTTTTTTTTGGAACTTTGTGCGCATTGTACAAGAAGGAATCCATGAACTTCAGTTCTGTTTGTATGTCACTTAAAGTGATGAACCTGGGTATAGCCTTAGATTAGGCTTTGTTGTAATCTGCGTTGCACACAGCATCTCTTTGTACTGAGAGATATGTTGTTTTGAAAAATTATGTAAGAATGTCATCTTTTCTTTAAAGGGGTTTTAATAGTCTATTGGCTTCAGTGTAATGTCAGTAATGAGAATTATCAGTGTGCAATTTTGCTTGCTGATATTCTTGCAAGGAATGGCTAATGAGCTAATATATTCCTACTCAACCTTCTTTTTGTCAAATGAAATTTAGCACATATTCCTTTACAGAAAAGGCTGATTGTCCTTGTGTCATTCATATCATGTGCAAAGCATGTGCTTTGTTGAACAAGTTTCCTAGCTGGCCAATCAAAGAGGAACATGAATTTTTAGGCATACTGAGTCCTGGCCTAGTTGAAGAAAATTGTTCATTGGATCATAGATGTTGTCGAAGTTGTTCTTGCTTCTACCAAGTTTCTTGCTAGACTAAATCTTACATGTAGTTTCTTTGGCTGATAAGCTAACAGTGTTGGCATTATTATAGTTTCCTAAGTTATACAGAAAACTTGTATAGTTTCTCAATCTTCATGCTTTAGGTTCAGTTGATTAATTCCTTGCTTTAGCATGGGATAGCTATCAGAGCATTTTTAGATTCAGCATGCTCTCTGACTCTGACTCCCTGTTGTGAATATGTTTTGATCTAGATTTGTTGTTCAAAAGGGCAGAAATGTATCAGGAATACATGAAGCAGCTTCCAATCCCCACACAACGTGGTTCTGTTATTCCATTTACCTCATGGGTAGGATTAGGCAAATCCATTAAGCAGTTGTATGAGCAACCTTTGCACTACCTAACTAATATTCTCCTCAAGCAATGGGACCAATTGAGGTGTGGCTCTGAGGACGAACATAGGCCCCTGGATACAATAATCCATCCATGTAAAGCTGAAGCCAGCATCTGGCTCGTTGAAGAAGTCCACCGTCTTACCTCATCGCATCTTCATTTAGCCAGACTCTGGCTCTCAGATCCAATGCATAATGTGTCTATTGATTGTATTTCCTTGAATTCATGAACAGCATCTGTTTTCTCTTGCCTGGGTGCTGATTGTTAGATTTTCTTCAATTTATTTAATGTAGCCTGAACCTGTACAATATCAATTTGAAATGGGACACATTCATAAGCACATAATGTTGATTTGTTGATCTTTTATAAACGGACTTTCGCAGATTGAAAGCCAAGCATGCAGGGTGTACAAATGACCATGACTGCGTAGAAATAAACAGTCTTCTGTGGATTGAAGTTATTGGAAAGAATCTCATCGGTGCAAGTCGTGGATGAAACTTTTTTTTTTATTATTATTTATTTACCAAAAATCATTACAAGAACAGAACCCTTTCTGGAAAAAGTGAAATCTATTATTATCTCGAACAACAATTTCTCGGTCATATATTTTAGAAACCAGTTTGGCATATGAGTGGCAATCTGAGCACATTCGTAGATTTTTAACAACACGAATCGGCATTCTTTGACTTGTACTGATCAGCCCAAAGGCCATGGCCAGTTTTTCACTGTGGTGACTCAGCAAGTACTCTTTCTCTTGCTCATCAGCATCAAGTAGAACATTAGTAAGATCAGGAACATAGCCGTTATCTCTGAGTCTGCAGTTCATTTCGTGTAGCATCAATGAAATGTCACTCATTTCTGGGTGGGATTCATCACCAGAAGTGAACTCAAAAACTTTTCCATTGACCTCCATAGAGGTTGATCCAGGCACTTTACGAACCCCTGTCTCCTTCATATGTAGCCTCACTCTTGCAACATTTGTCCATTTTCCAGCTGATGCATATATGTTTGATAGAAGCACGTGAACGCCAGTCTTCTCAGGAGCTAACTCTATTACTCTTTCAGCTGCATATGCGGCCATATCAACATTCTGGTGCTTTCGACAAGCGGCTAAGAGAGACCCCCAAATTACATCATTAGGCTCCATTGGCATACTCTTTACAAGATCTAGAGCTTCTCCCAGCAGCCCAACACGCCCAAGCAAATCAACCATGCACCCATAATGAACAATTTGAGGGAGGATTCCATGGATTTCCTTCATGGACCTGAAAATGTGCCAACCTTGTTCCACTAATCCACTGTGATTGCAGGCTGTCAATACTCCAACAAATACTATGCCATCTGGTTTTACCCCTTGTCTAAGCATATTGTTAAAGAGCTCTACTGCTCGTTCACCGTTTCCCTCCATGGCCATCGCTCCAATGGCTGCAGTCCAGGCAGAGACATCTCTTTTCTCCATTCTATTGAACACCTGCATTGCACTTTGTGGATCACCACACTTGGCAAACATGTCAACTAAGGCTGTTGCGAGCTGCATATCACAGTGAATCTCATTTTTCCCAATATAAGCGTAGATCCACCTTGCAAGGTCAAGGGCTCCTAGATACCCACAGGCTGATGCAACACCCACCATTGTCACCCTATCTGCATTGATTCCCTCACTCTGCATCACTCTGAAAAGTTCCATTGCTTCCTCAAACATGTTCTCTTGCATTAAAGCACCAAGCATAGTGTTCCAAGACACATGATCTCTCTCAGGCATCTCACTGAAAACTTCCTGAGCTGACTCCACATCTCCATTCCTAATAAATCCTGCAATCAACGAGTTCCATGATACCACAGTCTTGTTTGACATTTGCTCAAAGATTCTACATGCCATCTCTTGTTTGCCACACTTCATGTACATGTCGATCATAGCATTACAAATGGTATCCCAACCTTCTAATGCGTTCCTCAAAACATAACAATGGCACCACCTTCCACGTAGAAGATCTCCTAATTGTGCACTCGCTGAGATTGCAGATAACATGGTAACTCTATCAGGTCTTGGTCCGTGCAATAGCATTTCATCCAATATGGCAAGTGCTTCTCTTGCCAGCCCTAATCGCATGTAGTTTGACATGAATGTATTGTACAAAACCAAATTCTTATCATCACATTCATCAAAAAGCTGTTTTGCAGTATCAACAGCACCACATTTCATGTACATATCAACAAGTGCATTTACCATGAGAGTATTCACCTTCATTCCCAACTCACCAATACAAGCACACAACCTCTGCCCCAATTCTAGATCTTGCAACTTCGCACAAGCAGAAATAACGCAAACCATCGTAACAGAGTTGGGCCTAGTACCTTCCTCTACCATCTCAAAAAACAAATCAACAGCCTCTTTGTAAAAACCCCTTCTAGCATAGGCACAAATCAAACTAGTCCATGAAACAACATTTCTGTCAGACATTTCATCAAACACTTTTCTCCCATCGATAATCTCTCCACATTCACCATAAAAATATATCAAAGAATTCTCTATAAACACGTCTCCGTCAAAACCCAGCTTGATAATTGCTCCATGAACCTGAATTCCCTCACTATAAGCTGAACTCTTCGTGCATGCACTTAACACAAATGGGAACGTATACTTATCAGGCAAAATACCAAAGCCCACAGATTCAAGATAAAGCAAAATAGCTTCCCCACCAAGTCCAAGACAAGAGTAACCTCGAATCAATGAATTGTACATAAACAAAGTTCCGGTGGTTTCATTATCTTTTTTGTAGAGATAAAACGCTTTTTGTGCATAATTCAAGCTTTCAAAAGTGCCCATTTGGGCACACGTTGAGACAACCTTGGAAACGTAAGCACGGTTGTGATTTAGGCCTTGCTTTAGTATTTGACAATGAAGTTGCTTGAGTTCGTTTAAGGTGTTGCAGCTTTTGAAAGATAAAATTGGAGAGCAGTCTTTGTACATGGTTTTGCTCTCGTGTTGGTTGGTTAGAGTGGTGGATGTTGGGGTTGCTAAGACCAGAGGAGATGGATTCAGAGCTGCAGCCATTGCTGTGTACTCTGGTTTAGCCTTCAGGCCAACTGCCCCTTAACTTCCAACCGATATTCCCGTATCGCTCCCGCTTTATGGTTATACCGACTGACTGAATCACTGGCATAACTTACATGGCCAAAATGGCGTACTACACGTCCCGTCGCCCGCAATCATGGATCAAATCCGAACTGTCGTCATCATGAAGACGACATGTCGTCGACAAGTTATGTTCATTGTGTTGGAAAAGATTTAACTCCACGGCTATTAAATTGAACAGTTTGGTCCATGAATCACCCCTTTATGTTCCTTTTTCAACCACATCTCAATGTGGCCATAGCTGTTAATCACACGCTAACAGAGACATCCGGCGAACAGCTGCAGAGATATTGAATTTATAAATTCAAGATCAATTTATATTTTATTTAACATGAAGACGTGACATATATTCGATCATATGATGGTCTTGCATGAAGTTTATCCCACATCACGATCGAGTCTATCCCCTCATCCTTTGGTGGGATATCCTTATTGAACTCTAGTACTGCTTATCAGAGATGCTTATCATTAATCTAAAAAAACCAACTTTAAAATTCAATGTCCATCTATATTCTATTCAACGTGAGAAGTGACAACTCGCATCTGACTTAAAAAGCAGACTGCTAATATTCCAAACAATCTCTTGAGGAAGTTTCTGAAACATATTTTCACTCCCGCTTGGATTCCTATCTCCAATTTGACTTCTGCCCTTCTGTCAAATTCGAAGGAGGCAAAAATACTAAACCGATCGTTCTATGTTGCATTTTTATCCACCTGTAGCAATTACTCAAGTGTGATTTGCATAGGAGTATTCAAACCAGTGCTTCTTTGTGCTGTTGAAATTAGGATTTGTTTTCCCCAATCACTTAGGAATTTATTATTTTCGGAATTCAAAATCCATAACAAGTATAGACAACGAGTTCATTACATGAGAAAATTACATAAGATGATTTTAGAGAAGAGCCGAAAAGGAAGATCCCTGGATTTGCCATTAGGGTACAAGACCCTCCTGGAGAAAGAAAATTTCCAGATTAACATTCTCTGACCTTATTACAATATTCTACAGAGTCTTGGAGTTTTGGGGTGGCAAAGATTTGTTGGATAAAACTTTAGACATGGCTCTGATAGTGTTTGGAGTAGTCCTGCAGCATCCGCCAAAAAGGGAAGCCCCGGCTTCACGCCACTTACCAATATACGAGACAAAATCTTCATCTCTTTCCCAAGTTGTTTCCTGCAACAACATAACATCTTCTTTACTACTAACCACCACCATAAATATCTAGAGAACATGCAGAAATGTATCAGAACCAGGTGAGGGTAATAAAAAGCGAGAGTTCTTGACGGGCCTAGAAGCGTCACGGATTTATGCTGGAGACGATATAATATAATAGTATTTCTTGAACTGATTAATTACAAAACAAGCATGCACAGAGAAGGGATTCATCTTTAAACCATAGTATTGCCAGAGAACAACAGAATTAAGGGGTGAGTCAAAAGAAGAAGAAAAGAAAAGGCTACAATTCTGAAGATGTTTATGAGACACCAAGAAGCAAAAGGAGTTGATAATAATTTTAAGTGGAAAAAAGTTCGAGTTTGGAACTCACCACCCACTGCTTGAGCTCAGCATCATAAGACTCGCCACTGTTTGGATATATGATCACGGGTTTATCAGTTACCTGCAAAATTAATCAACAAAAATGCATCTTCCTCAACAACTAAATTCATCAGTAGCATTACAATCACAAACTCTTCTTTTGCCATGCTTTGCCTGCGACAGCTACTTTAACATCACAAAGTTTGATAACTCCAAATATGTTGTGAAAGAAAGTCCCAGGGTTTCTCTTTTTGAGAAGTATCCAGTGATGATTTATGAAAACAGAAGAGTGTCAAAACATATACTAGTTAGGTAAATCATTTATCTGAATCAAAAGGACCTTTCTACTAGAAAATTTAGTCTGTTGAAAATTTAGTCTCACCAAAAAGTATCTGCCTCAACGATCGTACCTTTCTAATAGAAAGTATCAGTCCATGGATATATCTAGGAGCAGAACAGTTAATCCCAACAGAAACTACATGCTTGCATGTATCGGCAATCAAGGCACACTCTAATATAGAATCACCACTAACATTTATTCCATCCTTAGAATTGAAAGTAAACCATGCTGGAATATCTATCCCCCTTCTTCAAGAAGCTCAGCGTAGGCCTGCAAAAAATTCCAACAAATATTTCCAATCAGGCGAAGCCAGACTGAAAGTGGATCCAAATAAATGCTCACGGCCACACCATCAGTCTAATTTTATATCAACTAAGTTTCTAGAAAAAGCAAAATATCAAACAAAATAAATTTTAAGCATTTTCTTTTCAATGACTACCAAATGTTTAGCAAATACCTTGGCTTCTAATTTATTTGGAATTGTTTCAAATGCTATTATATCAGCACCTGATTTTGCTAAAATCTGTACCCTCCTCCTATGAAACTCCTTCAATCCAGAGAAACTGCATCACCGTAGTCCCCCCTACAAAAGGATAAAATCATTGTGCAGAAATTTTATCAACAAAGATATCATTTAATATCACAGTTTTCAAGTATTTTATTTTTG
This sequence comes from Swietenia macrophylla, assembly GCA_032401905.1. NCBI lineage: Eukaryota > Viridiplantae > Streptophyta > Magnoliopsida > Sapindales > Meliaceae > Swietenia > Swietenia macrophylla. The sequence continues at coordinate 2,164,352 of CP135582.1, forward strand.
TTTTGTTCTCCATTTTTGTTTCTGCTGAGCACACATATTCAAATCAAACTGAAGAAAAAAAAAAAAAACTATGCCTCAATTACATGTGTAATACAGTGCTTGTGCTTGGTCAAGGATATATAGTCTGCCAAAGCTGTGAATTGGTATAGGTACAAGCAAGGCTAAAACTCATGAATTGTAATTACTCTATGGATATCACAAAGTTCACTCACCTATACTCAGATCCATCAGCCAAATAAGCCCCATAGCTGCCCACAGAAGCAGCAACTAAAACTGGACGTCTTGCAAGTCCTCCACTTCCCGTGAAGTCCCAAGAGTCTTTTGTACATCTGTCGTGATAGATTTCGCGCGCCTCACATGCAATTTCAACACTTTTCTGAAGCAGAGCTTCTGCTTCCTTGGTTAAGAAGCCTTTGGTCTCAAAACCGTGAATGGTGACCTGTATCAAAACGAAAGATAGTAAACATTATTACTCATTTGCTAACTAAGATAAAGGCCAGTTAATTATATGCCGGAAGACATTTGCCTGATAAGATGCAGTGATGATGGTATTTGCACCAGCATCAAGGTAATCTAGGTGAACCTGTCACATTCATTAAGTCAATCTATCAATTAAAACTATATTGGCTTGCAACAGAAATTAGGCAACATTCAAATAGCCACCAATTAACTTCTAATTTCAGAACATTACTTGAAGATGACTCCTATCAATAGTCCCTTCAGTTGCCAATCAGCTATTGTTGTTTCATGTAAAGCACAAGCCTTGACATTTGGCTTTCCCGGTCAATAAAAATTTCGAAGCAATTAGTCAACTATCACTACCAAGACTCAAAATAATAATCAAATTTGGTCTGTTTCACATCCTAATGCAGTCAAAAACTATCCTTGAGACATTAAATCTGGTGTGTTTCACATACTGTTGTAGTCATCGCTTTTGAGAACTAAATTTAATACAACTTCCACTTCCAATACCACAAGCAAGAAACACAATTGTGAAACACTAACTAATCCATACGTTTGACCAAAAAATACATATTTTAAATCATTTTCTTCCTGGAACCTACAACCATGTGAAATACTATACTGCTTCTTTTTTTCCTCTTCTGCATTTACAATCGGGTCATCCAAACATTATGGGAAGAATTGAGTAAGAGAATTCAGATAAATAACCAGAAAGTACAAAAAGATGACTTCTGTCCATAAAGAAAAGATGCTGCCAATCAACAAAAAGGCTTAGAAAATACAAACAGAGTAACAGGCCACTGTCACCTGTGTCTTTCCTTACTCGATAAATTTTTTGATTAGTATTATGGATTTTACTAAATAATCGATGCATCAGAACAGTATAATAATATTTAAATTGCATGAAATAGACAACTGTCACGAAATCCTCACACGGGATTACGCAAAGCCATTGAGTTGGATTTGGTGACATTGCCCCCACGTCCCTGTCAGAAGAAGATAAGATTTTTATTTTATACGATACATCTAACATACTTCATAGAAAAATATTACATGCTCTGTTTCAACGTCAGCAATCTCCGCTGCTGACTGCAATTTTTATTTATTTATTTGTGATTCTAAATAAGACTCCAAATTATAGATTATCATGTTAAATAAATTTCATTGAATTCCCCTTTATCTTACAAAACAAGGGGAAAGCAGCGCCGACCGGCGGGTGACCGCCGCCAGAGGGCTTTGGGGACTTGTTGGGTTATTCTTGAACATCAAATGAGTGACCGAAAAATGCATGTTTGCTAACGAGGCTTAAGACAGACATTCTATCTTCAATTTTCTCGAGAAACACACAAAAATAAACACAAATGCAAGTATATGAATGTACAAGTTAACGTATGAGTACAGGCAAAGAGATTAGAGAGTGAGAGAAAGGTGCCCTTCTGACGAGGTGGGGAGAACTGACAAGGCACTTTGCGCTCCAAAGAGGGTCGTTGACGTCGGCACCGTGGCGTTCGAGCTCGGTGGCGAAGCCGCCATTAACAACGGCAAAGCCGCCACACTTGTGGAGGAAATCAGTCATAAATGACGACGTTTCGTTGGTTCCCAACACCATTTTAAAGAGTTGTATAGAGACGGAGTAACGTAGAGACAAGTTAATGCTTGTCTTGAACTAGTCATGTCACTGGCCTTGAAACGTTTTATAGAGGGAAGATGCCTTTCTGAAATTACCATTTTGTCCGTTCTGTCTGTTATGTGATAACTGATAGCCTTTGCACTCGTACATCTGACTCCGATATCAGAAGACGAGCATGCAAATGCCAACCCATTGGCTTATTTGCTAAGAATGCTACGACGAGACAGGAAATATGAATTGACACAAGACGAGTTTGTTCCTGTCGGGATAACCCAAACACGAAGACTGGAGCATCATCATCTAAAGTTGTCTTTAGCTTATGTTCCTGTCGGGATAAGTAACCCATTGGTGTATACTATAATTATATTCTTGATGATCTTAAACCTTCGGTTGTCCGCTCGTTCACTTCGAATTTTTATCTGAACCTTGCCTCCAATGAGTTTAGGCCGCCGCCACCCCTAGAAGATTAGGAGTAATTCGGTATTCTTTTTTCATGATAGAATGCATTATTGTGCAGGCAATATATTAAGTGGAAGGTGTAACGGAATCTTACGTCGGATAGAAAACAAAAAATTTTTGGATTTATAAAGGAGGTTTTGTATACCCTAACATATGTCTTTGAAGAGAAAGAAATGGCCTAACTCCTGACAGTATCAGCAAACTCAATCCGATTCTAATATCTGTCCAAGCACTCATGCTTAGCACGGGCAAGCAGGTAACCCTACCTGTGACAAGGGCATCACAAGGTGGGAGAGAATATAACAGAGCACATCCTATCATACATATTTTTCGGAAGGAGAATAATGACCCAGTCCCGTGGGCTACTAGAGTTCCACTTCACATCCCATTTTGTCCGACTAGAATACCACTCAATTGTGGAGGCTATCGGAAATTTTTACACAGTACTGTATTCCTTTATAAGATTTGCCGACAAAAGGAGTAGTACTGTATAATAAATTTGTCCCAGTCGGCTAAAAATGGATTATATGATTTGCAGGCAAAAGGAGCAGTACTGTTGCGAAAATTTTGTCCCAGTCAGTTAAAAATGGAAGCATCCCATTCCCGCCCATCCATGAAAAATTTTCCGTATTGCCTCAATAGGAAAGGGCTATAATTGGGAAGAAAGAATGCTCAAGCGGGTCTGTTTTTGGGTGAGACTCCATGTACATATAAACCCAGACAAAAACCAACTAGGCATAGACCAAGAAAGAGGGAAGCGAAAAATAAGAAGGCCCTTCAAATGCCTCTTCTATTTTCTTGTTGGTAATTTCCTTGAGTCTTTTGATTCTCCACGCAAAGAAACAGCGTCAATTTTCGTATTTCCGACTGCCACTTTCCAAGTAATTTAAATACCAAAGTCTAGTTGCATATCCACGTATTGAGAGACAATACAATTCCACTTATTTTCAGCCCACTTTTTCTTTTATGGACGCCAATGCTTATTGGTTCCAGCATTGTCTTCCCATATTTATATCAAGACTTTCTCTTCTTAAATGGACCCCAGTTGGCGAGCTGACACGCCAATGCTAATCTCGAGCCTGATGCTCTTAATCACAAGTGCTAATGGAAGATTTGCGAGCATTAACCCATATCTATATGAATGGCTCACTAACTGACAAGACAATTTGAGGTTGCAGACCTTATCATTTAGCATAAGAGTGGAGGTAACATCTCAAACCTTTGTCTTCTAATCATGTACATAACCGAAACACATTTTAAAGTACTCTGCAGGAAAATCTGCAATCAAATAATCCAGCAACTCCACATATTTGTCCTGATCTACACATATATCAGGGACCCCGAGGAGGGGTGAAACAGAAACAACCTGTTACAGCCTGGCCTTCCGGTATCATCCCTCCTCCCTTGCTTGTATCAATGGCTTCTAACATTTTCACCACCTCATCCATTTCTGGACGTTTTTCTGCATTTGCATCCCAGCATTTTCGCATGATATTTGCTAAAGAATTTGGACAACATCTGGGGATCTCTGGCCTCAAATTCTGCCAATGAATCCATACAGTATGAGACTCCCAAGATCAATGTCAAAAATTATTCATCACATGCCATCATTACAGTAGTTCATAATAGGGGAAAAAATCCATGAAATTTTGTTGGCATAAGTAACTTTCTCATTATTTTTTTTATGGGGGAGGGAAAACTACACTCTACACTTAACAAGAAACTTCTGAAAGTGCAATGTTTCATGGATTAGTAGATCTTCTCAATAACACCTATTAATGCTACATCTGGACGTGTATGAATTTGATTTCTAGACACTAGATTAGCAGTTTGTCAATTAAAGCAAGGCAAGAACTGATGCGTTTACTTTTGTTTTATTCACTATGCTTATATTGTACCGGTCGACTTCAGATAGCCAAATCTGACAACCAACTAAAGCTTTACACCAGTGATAAAACCACAATATTTTGTTGAACACAAGATGGCTAAACCAGATTTAAAATAAAAATAAATAATATCATTCATATTAGCTAGTAGCAACCAATGTAATGAATAATACTTAAGAATGGTGTAGGAAAATTAAACTTACAGAAATAAGTGCAAAAATTTGAGCCAAAGTATGAAATGTGATTTAATGGTATAAGATAAATATATTAATTAATTAGTTTAATTGAAATTTTATATGAAAAATATCACATTTTTTACTGACTACTTTTATCTCTTAAGATTGGTAACATGTTAATAAGACTCATAATTTATTTTGAAAGGAATACGAGACATGATTAGAAAATTAGACACAACATTTATTGTGGTCTAAACAAAGAAATTGAATATGAATGAGACACAGTTGAAATTGAAAGGAAAGGAGGACAAAGTTCAACAACGTAATACGAGAGCCCCTGCATCCATAGAACAATTAAGTGGGGAAAAAAATGTGGCTGTCCCTGTTTCCAACCAATGTCCGATGCCCACAAATCAAACACAATGAGAAAGCAGATACTTTCTCAAGTCAAAATATTGCAAACCAAAGTATCAACAAAAACATCAAAGAAGCAGACAGAATTTACAGCATAAAAATAGTTTATCTACCGAATATTAGAACGAACCTGCCTAACAACAGCAGACGATACATCAACAAAGCTAAGATCTGGGAAAGGCATATCACAGCAATAGATTTCCCACAAGCATATGCCAAAACTGTAGACATCGCATCTTCTATTATAAGGCTTTCCCAGGAGAACCTACACAAAAGTATCTTGTTTTATGCCCAATCACTGAGAACAAATGTTAATGGTATTTCAACAGTCATCTTTAAAGTAACACACACAAAAACAGAGAGAGAAAGTATCTATATATAGTGACTCATTGAGCATACATGCCTATCCAAACTTGTTTTCCTATTTCTGTATGATAGTGCGCAGAAATGTAACAATTGAGATGATAGTATCACCTCTTAAGAGAAGGATGAATATCTTAGTACCACCAAAGAACAAATATTTTTAGCACCCTATATAATATTAGAAATTAGCACACCTCATTCAAGTTTCAAAATGATCTCCCCTTTTTGGACTCACTGAAACGCCAACTACATTATTTCCACTCACTCTCAATGAATGAATATATGTAATAGCATAAATAGTTCCTTTTTTAAACTTTTCCTGCTCCACAAGAACAAACCTAGTTTAAATCAGGCATCAGTACCTCTGGGGCCATGTATCCAAGGGTACCAGTTTCACCAGTCATGTCTCTTGGATTCTGAGCCTCAACACGTGCAACACCAAAATCGGCAATCTTGAGAGTTCTGTGTGAATCCAGCAACATGTTCTCTGTTTTGACATCACGATGGACAATTTTCTTCGAATGCAAGTAACTAAGACTGCAAAACAAAGCAAAAAAAAACCAACAATAACAAATAGATGCAGACACACAGACACAGAGGTTTTATGATAAGAACAACAAAAAACCAGAGCTTACCCTCTAGAAATGTCCAAAGCAAGATGTATCACAATCTTTAAAGCAAGTTTCTTTCGCCTATTCCTTATCAAAAACTGTTTTAGTGTCCCACCAGGAAGATACTCCACAACGATGCAACATGCCCTAGAAGGAAGGGTGCTGTTACCATCAATTGAAGGGTTTTTCGAAGGGATCTTAGGGTTTGAAGTTCCCACTGAAGCTCCAACAAACTGTAATCAGACTTAGAAATTGATATCATTATAACTTAAAATTTAAAAAATTTTAGATTTTACCATATATGGAATTTAGACATAATCATATTTTATAAGAGGCAGGTATCCAAAAACACTTAGCTTGCCAAGCGGTGACTTCATTCTTATACAAAATGGAAAGTCACAAAAGTCTCACTTTTTACATTAAGGTGATCTACCTGTCATGGTAATCGACCGAATAAATAACCAGATGAAGAATGAGTTAGTACTTTCGTGACATTGGGATGGTTAAGCTTTTGCCATACAGCAACCTCTTGCCAGAATGATGCCCGCAGAGCAGCGGTTTCAGCAGTTGTGGCGATACCACCCTCTCCCCAGTCCAACAGCTTCACTACATTACTCACCACGGCAAAACAAAGAAAATTTGACAACAAGAAGACAAAGAGCTCAAGCAATATTAAGCACCATTCAAATGTCTTAAGGAATAGTTTTACTAATCGTAAGCTAAATACCAGCAACGCGGTATGTTCTTCCACATAAAGAAAATAATTAGAATGAATTCCTATTGATTGATCATATATCTCTTGGTAAATCGATAGTTTATTTCTATTAAGAGAGATTTTACTACCACTTGACTTAGGTAAAATGAATATGAAACTAGCCAGGATCCTTTGTGTGGGATTGCATAGTAATTAAGGTCATAAATTAAATATTCCCAACCCAAAGAGACTTATAATTGTGAACCAATGCATCCAATAAAAGACTTCAGGAATCCATAGAAGAATACTAAAGGATGTATAATACAGAACCTAGTAGCACATCTGACTGTGAAACAAGAACCTTCTCAATATCCTTTTTCCATTTGAATACCCGAAAGTACTGGAAAGGCTTTGCCAATGCAGTTTTTAAGAGTGAAAAGTGCTGATGGCGAATTGACAACTCAGTTTGTCATCAGAGTTGAAAACATAAATTCAAATATATTTAATATCCACACGCAGATAATGAAAGAGGAAAACAACAGAAACAAGGAATAAAACAGAGGTATTACCTGCAACATCTTGGTTATTATAGGTACCGCGATAAACAGCACCATATGCTCCATGAGCTATAACATTCTTTATATCCAACTTAGACAAATCAATCTCCCACTCTTCTTTAGGTCTTTGGCTTTCATTTTTGGACCAAACCCAGCTGAAGTACTTCTCCAGCTGAATATCCAAACTTTTTAGATCAATTTTATCCGCTCTAACAAGCATGTCTTTGGTACTTAAACTTCCTGTACCCGTCACTTTTGAATTCATACTTCCCACTTGATTATTAGAATTCTTTGGTGAGTTAACATCTCCACGTTCATCTGTTGTCTTCAAATCCATCCTCAACCATCCAAACAAAATAAACAACACAACTTAACAGGGCCTCAAACACCAACCACCCTAAGTTCAACCAGAAGGAAAAAAAAAAAAAAACAAGAAACAGAACCCAGCTTCACCAACCACAACTCCTGTTCTAATTACCACCCAAAAAACAAAAAAGAAAAGAAAAATCTTAAAGAAGGCCACCAATAAGGAAAATTAAAATATTTGTAATGACATGGAAAATTGACCTCTCGACGTTCAAAAACCACAAATTTCCAATACCCACCTTTCTTTTATTTTTTAAATCAAAATTACAAATGAAACAGAAGAGAATTAAAGTAAATCCTAAAAAAATGACCCCTTGCCCACCATCACTGCTGTCCAAAACCAATGACTCGCAATCCCAAATCCAAAAAATAAATAAATAAACACCTTTTTTAAGTACAATCAAGGCCAACGAAAAGACCCAGGAGGATCACGCATGCAAAATACAAAACCCTGGAAAATCAAAGAGATAGACGTAAAGGTTGACTCCGAAAACTAAGAAATGGCGATTACAAAAGACAGAAAACAAACAGTCGGTGGTGGGGTTACATTCTTCTTAAAAATTCTCACGATATCATAAAATCTCCCCCACCGCCTTTACAACGCAACACTCAGAGGTTTAAAAAAAAAAGAGGAGAATTCAGTTTCAGGCTCAAGATTGAATTTTTTTGCAGCGTAAAGGAGAGACAGACAGAGATTGAAATGGGATTGTTTTCGTGAATCAAAATTTCCAAGGAGAACGGATACCGAAACCAATCAAACAGAAATGGGCTGTTCAGTTCGGTTCAGTTTTGTGAGCAAGAAATATAGAGAGAGAGAGAGAGAGAGAGAAAAGCGCGGGGGTTGCCCAACATAAGCTCTCTGCTCAAGTCCTTTTTCAAATTCTTTATTTAAATAATTACTAATTTATTAATTGTCATTTATTGTAATTCATATTACAGGATTACCAGAGGTATTTTCACGTACGATTGCAATCAAAATTTTTTTTTTTAATTTTATAACAAAAAATTCAAACTTAAATCATTAAAATGATATATGAAGGTCAAATTTAAATCAAATTTATAATAAAAATTATTTTTCATATACGAGTCTATCTAATTATAAAACTTAATTCTTCGTACAACTAATTTGATATTACGAATTGATTGTTTGACATTAACTTAAAAGATTAGTTTATTAAATAGTATCGTATACTCTTTTTTATAAATATAATATTAATATATTTTATATTATATATAAAATGTAATATTTTTATCTATCAAATTACATAATATTTTTTGTTACAGATAAACTTATTCGTTATAAATTTACTTGAAACGTATTGTTTATTCCATTGTCTTTTTAAAAGACTTATATTTTATATGATAATTTTTTATTAAAATATAAAATGTAGGTGTTTTGAAATACATATACAAATAAAAATTTATATATATATACTCTCATACCGTTATCATAAGTTGAATATTTGTTATTAATTAAAAAAATTAGTTTATTAAATAATATTGTATATATTTTTTTTATAAATTTAAAATTAATTTATATTTTATTTTACGTAAGATGTAACACAGAACACCGAACCAGGGCCATGCACATACAAGTAGAGGACCAGTAATTTCAAAGGCAAAACTCTTTTTGTTCCTTGTTTTGAGACAAAGGTAGAAAAAAAAAAGCTTCGTAGTTATTGACCAAAAGGTGACTCATCGATAATCAGTCAATATCCATTGCGGTGTCTGATCTCAGTTGGACTAGTAATCTTATGGGGCCCGAGTCAGTGACATGGGTAAAATCCAATACTCTATTTGGGCCTACTGTTGATCCAATGTGGCCCATGTATCTAATAGGCTCAATTATTATATAATCATTCCACCTAATTTCTTGGTATGTATTATGCAAATGTCACCTAAGAAGGAGAGACTCTTTGCTATCACATTTTTATCACATCAGAATAATAATATAATAAATTATTTAATTTTAAAAAAATAAAAAATATATAAATTAATAATAAATAAAAATATTTTATTTATTTATTTATTTTTTATTAAATGATTCGTGCATATTATTAATGTTAAGGTAAGGAGAGTATCCTTTCTAAAATTATCTCTAAAAAGACGAAAAACAAAACATCCCTTCCTCCTTTCTGAACCGACAATTAATTAATTAATTAATTAAAACCAACACACAATGCCACACTACCCACGATCAAATTCAAGAGCATCCCCCTTTCACAGTGGCTGTATTTCCAAGATAAAACTGCCCAAATAGTATAATCTTCTGCAGGAACGTCCATGTTTGTGTAGTGTGAACTCGCTGTTTCTCATGATTACCTGCAAACAGTAAGATAATAGCGTAGCATCCTCGATAAAGAATTAATCGAGTACTCACCAAGTAAAGCCATTGCCTTGTGGGTCAACTAATCAATAAAGCTCTGACATTCACAAAAGTGATGACCGACGAGGCTTTTGCCTTGAACGGTGTCGTGTGGCACGTGATCGGCCATGGCACGCGTGGATTCGACATATGATTTTCGCATGAGCTGAGCCCTCGTATTTGGCGGATAATAATGCATGAACCCCTAATCTTTTAACTTTTTTCAAATAGTGACATAATTTATCAATTATATCAAATAGAATCCTTACTCGGTAACCCCCTCATCCTTGTACAATGTTAGACTTTCACCTGATAAATAACTTAACAATAAAGAATATTCCACCCATATTCGTCAGGATTCAGAATTTATTTAATATAAATAAATAATATATACTTTAATTAAAAATATATAACAATTCTGGGACTCCAGTGTCATTTTTCAATTCACGTTTGCTCATGCGGGGACCACAATCACTCGGCCCCTGCTATTTTCGGTAAAGACAAGGAATTATAAAATGGTGACCTGGCGGGCCCCTCAGCACTTAAACACTTATGCACACCGTACACGTGTCGTAAAGGTAATGTTGATGATCCCTGATTGGTACAAACTGCAGCGTACAAATGAAAAATGTCCTTTGTTGGTGTCTCCTTCCCATCCGAAGGAAATGAAAATTATAATCATAATTTTGAGCGAAGGGGGAAACACGAGGCAGGCATGGGTTTGAGGTCCACCATCGATAATGGAGAGCCTTTGTCCCCAGGCTAACGTTAACGTGGCATCGCGTTATCGATGTGTCCAAGAGGATCAAATCTAAGTGGTCATGATTATCGTTGACATGATTACTATATCAACGAACAAGACACGTGATAGTCCATCGCATTTGCACGTGCCGGACCTCAAACCTGGCGTACAATTATCCATCCCCCTTTCGAAATTCTGAGCGCGCCAATTTTTCCCAACGTTGGACCGCACGAACCATTTCTCCGTATTGGCCCTAGATTCATACCGAACATGCAAACACTTCAATGCGGGGTGAAGGGTATAAATGTAAATTCGATTACCTGCTCCAGGGTTCACGGGAATTCTATGTTCACATAAACAAGTAGTAATTGACATAAGGTTTGCATTGACTAAGCCAACTAGCCCATTTTTTTTTAATAAAAAATAAATAATTTATGAAAGGATGGTCCTAAAATTGTGGGGGTAGGATGCAGACATAACGGTGATTGGTGGTGGTTGGATGTCAATATGTTATAAATTATTGGTGATTGCTAAATATTTGTCACCAAATATTTATTTTAATCTTGTGGTAAAATCTTAATATTTATTAGTGTAAAATTTAAACTTTGACTTATCGATATACGATTTAAAATCATAAATATAAATTATCGATCAAATTTATTTTTAATTTTAATTTGTTAACGTTTAGTTTAATAGCAATAAAAAATAATTCAAGTAATATATTCTTAAATTTTATAAATTTTAAATATTTTTTATAAATAATAAAGACCCGATCGATAAATTTTACATAAAATTTAAAATTTTAATATGATTATTAATAAATTCAAATGCACTATAATTGTATGAATTGTACAACATGCATTGGTTTTGAAAAAATAATAATAAAAGCTTCATGATTTTCAAGATATCTATTGAAATTGAGAAGTGTTATAGTATGATTAGTTTACTAATTACAACTCAATTGATATACAATAATTACGAGGATCAATGTTCATTATCCATCGCTTCCCTTCACCCCCCCCCCGGGGGGCAGTAATTTTCATGCGTTACATGCATGGTTTGCCACATTTATAAGTAAATTATTTTATAATTAATAAGGATTTAAAATGAACGATAAATTCATCAAAATTATGAATAATTATTGTACGGGTTAGCGTGATGTATGCCCTTAGAAGTCTTTGACCATGGCTGCTTTTTCCAAAGGTGTTGGAGGGTAAAATAGTAAAATAATACCGACTGTACTTGGACCAAGTCTACCGCGTCAGTCAGGAGATTGACATAAAAAAATCATAGTAGAACGACTTTATTACAGCATTGCCATTATTACAGTGTGACTGCGCGGAAATCACCGTGTAACACAGAATTTTCATGAATCTTTATTCTGTTTAAAGGAAGACAGAAAGTAAAAATTAAAAATAGAAAAATAAAAAAAAGGAGCGAACAGTAAAGAATATTAAAGAGAGGATCAGTTTCAAAAGATTCAACGACTGTGGACGTTACTTTTTTTAAAGTGAAGAAATAGTTTATGGACATTGTAATGGTAACAGACACAGCTGTTGCAGAAGTGGGCTTTGGTTGGTGGGGTCTTGGAAAGAGTATTTGTTGATTTATCCCTACGAGAAAATCCACCCATTCACTCTCCCGCCTTCCCGCTTCTTTCGTTTCTTGAATCTATCTTGGATTATGCTATGTACATACAATACATTACAAACTCACGTACTCAAACACAAACTTTAAACACCACAAACTAAAGTAGATTAGCTAGAGTAGAGAAAGAGAGAGAGGGAGATAGATGTCTGTATTAAGGTTGTAAGAGATATGTAGTGGTGGTGTTTCTTGTTTAGGTAACAATAAACATGGACACCCCGGAGAAGTCTTCCCGGATCGGTACTCCACTCTCTAAATTTGAGGTGATAATAAGAAATTCTTTATTTTTATAGCATTTGTGAGTGGGTGAAGTGGGTTTTTGTTTTTGTTTTTTGGTTTGTCGCGTGTAGTTTGATTTGGTTTCTGGTTGGGTTGACTTTCGTTGGTGTGGTGGATTTGGGATTTTGTTTGTTGAATTGTGTGGTTTTTGATAGAATTGTCCTGTTTTGTGGTTGTAAATTTTGGATAGTGGTTTTGCTCTGTGTGAATTGGTGAATTTCGGTTCTGTGGGATGCAGATCTCCAGTTTTAAGATCATCTTTCAGCAGTTTATACGGCCGTTTGCTGCATTTTTGCTTCTGGGTTCTTGTGGTCTTGAAGTTAGGGCTTGCTTTTGTGTAGTTATTGTTGTTTGCTGTGTTTATCTCTGGATTTTTACAAATTCACTGAACAGCATTACCCTTCCTTTGCTGACATTATTTCATTCTATGCTTCTATGAAAATTTTTTCTATCTACAAGCGCAATGTGAGTATATATGGTTTAACTAATTTTTTCTTACTATTTTCCCACTGTTTCTTGCTCTAAAGTTTTGTAGAAGCTCTTTACACATCTTCTTCATAAAAGGGTGCTACCCTTCTTGTTTTTTTTCTCGGAATTTGCTGGAACCAATCTGATTAGAACTCCCTGTCCCCGAAATTTGCCTGAATTTTGTTAAAATTCATTGTCCATTTGGTGGGTTTTGCACATCCGTCTTGTGATGAAACATCCATAGCGTTCCAATTTTTTTTTTTTTTGGACATTTCTTGATGATTGTATGTCTCAAGAGTATCTGATTTAGATACTATGATATTCTCCATGTAATAAGTGCTGTCAATCAACAAATCTTTATTTTTTTTTTCATTTTTTTGGTGTTAAAATTCAATTTTTCTTATTTATGCTCATTTGGGAGTGATCTTTGCGGGTACTTCTTTCTTCTACGAACTAAGAATGGATGTTTTCCACTGCATGCAGGATTCCCCTGTGTTCAACTATCTCAACAGTCTCTCTCCCATCAAACCTGTTAAGTCTCTATCTGTTACTCAGACATTCAACTCACTGAATTTTGCATCCCTACCATCAATTTTCACTTCACCTCATGTCAGCTCTCACAAGGAAACTAGATTCTCTAGAAGGTAATTGACCAAATTTCTTGACCATCTGTACAAATTCTAGACTATATTGCCAAAGTTCACAATTCTTCCACCTTTTTTATTTGCAGGAATCACTGCTCAGATCCATCAAAGCCCCAGTTTTCCTCCGAAAATGATAAAGCCTGTGCAGATGATGGTGTAGCAACTGATGCATCTAAGCTGTATGATAACTCAGCTCAACTACAGGAAAATTTTGACCTTGCGGTTTCAATTGAAGAAGTCACTGTTGAGGCTTCCAGTGATTCGAAGTTTGCAATTGAGCTGCCACGAGCCTTGAAATATGATTGTGGTAGCCCTGGTTGTGATCCAACCCCCTGTGATATAGAGACAAATTGTGTGTCGGAATTGGCTAGCACATCTGCTTCAGTTGTTCCATTTGTTCAAGAGGCTTCTGAAAATGGTTCATCTGAACGTGAAGTGCATTTGCAGGAGACTTGCCAGAAAGAGCGGAAAAAGGAAATGGCAGGATGTGACTGGGGGAGTTTTATTTCTGATGCTGCAGATATGTTGATTTTTAATTTCCACAACAATTCAGAGCCTTTTAGGGGCCTAGTTCAGAAATCACTGGACCCTGGGGTACAATACACTTCTGTTACCCCACAGTTCGCCCAAAATGACGTTAGTGGGGAGCCAGGAATGCAAATGCTTGATCCAGTTGGTTCTGAACAACAACACGAAATGGAATATCAATCTACTCAACCAGGAGAAACCAGCATCCTGGATGAAATAAACCGATCACAAGATAGCACTGATGATGATCTGGATGAATGCTTAACTGGTGATCTAAGTGAAAAAGTGGGTGCTACTGTGGGAATGAATATTCCTGTGTCCTGCAAGGTAAGAATTGCATCTTGTTTGTGTTGATTTCTGCTGCACATAAAATTGATTATTTATCTTTCGTCATAAATATTTGCTTCTTTTCCTCAAATCATCTATGTGTCAAGATCAATTAGAAGGCATGTAAACAGTTGAAGTGGTTTTTGTCTTGTATACAGCCCATTTCTAATTTGCATCGGGGTATGCTAAGGCGCTGTCTAGATTTTGAGCTGGTGGCACGCAGGAAGAACTTATATGAAGGGTCAAATTGTAGTTCTTCCATGATATTGCAATCTGATGAGGATATTGCCTCAAAAAATAAGCAACTTGTACCTCTTAAGCCTAGTAGTGATGCTTCGCTGTGCATTTTGCCCGGAATTGGTTTGCATTTAAATGCTTTGGCAATTTCTTCTCAAGATAATAAAACCATCAGGATTGATTCTTTGTCTACTGGAAGACAGCTAAGTTTGCCTGGCTCTACTGCCTCCTTTCATTCTCCTAAGAGAAATGAAGATCCTCTTTATGAATCTTTAACTTCAGCTGCTACTGAAAGAGACATGGTTGCTGCTGAAAATGAAGTTCTGCTTGCAGAAGATGCTTCTCAGACATCATATTTAGCCAGTGAAGAGTATAATCAGAGTAGCCCAAAAAAGAAAAGGCATGTACACTTGACAAGATAATATTTGTTTAGTATCTTATTTATTTTGTTTCTGATCTCACATAATGATTTTAAATGGGATTCAGGCGTAAGTTGGAAAATGCAGGAGAAAGTGATGCCTGCAAGCGTTGTAATTGTAAGAAATCCAGGTGTTTGAAACTGTAAGTTCTTACTTCTTAATATTTGGGTTCAGAGATGAATGTTCTTTGTCCAATCTGCTTAACCTGCTAACAAACAGGTTGCCAATTGTCATAAAATCTGACATGTGGTTAATGGATCTGATTTAAATTTTTGGGTCATTCTATGATGCAGCTACTGTGAATGCTTTGCTGCTGGTGTGTACTGTATAGAGCCGTGTTCTTGTCAAGATTGCTTCAACAAGCCTATTCATGAAGATACTGTTCTGGCAACTCGCAAACAGATTGAGTCTCGAAATCCACTTGCATTTGCTCCGAAAGTGATTAGGAGCTCTGATTGTCTTCCTGAACTTGGGGTTAGAATTTGAGCTCATCTTACACCCTGCTTAAATCTTAATCAAAAATTTCAATGGACTGTT
Organism: Swietenia macrophylla; assembly: GCA_032401905.1. Lineage (NCBI taxonomy): Eukaryota > Viridiplantae > Streptophyta > Magnoliopsida > Sapindales > Meliaceae > Swietenia > Swietenia macrophylla. The sequence goes on from CP135582.1 coordinate 2,180,163, forward strand.
GAACCCGATTGCTATTTGCTATTGCAGGAAGACACTAGCAAAACTCCAGCATCAGCAAGACACAAAAGAGGTTGCAACTGCAAGAAATCAAGTTGCCTAAAGAAATACTGCGAATGCTTTCAGGTTCACCCCTTGATATGTTTGATATTCTTTTGATGTTCCATATCAAGTGATTAAAGAAAGAGTGGGGTCTTTTTTTCGTAGGGCGGTGTTGGATGCTCTATTAACTGCAGATGTGAAGGTTGCAAGAATACATTTGGTAGAAAGGATGGTGAGTGAGCATATTTCTTTTTAAAAACATCACTTTTATTGTTCTCTGTATGCGGTCCCATCCAAACTTCACAAAATTCTGTGTGCTGATATTTTGGGCTAATATTTCTTACACTCATTTTTATGTTATTTTGGAATTTAGGGTCTGCACTAACGGAAACAGAAGCTGAAGCAGAAGAAGAATTGGGGCCGTGTGAAAAAAATGGGGTGGACAAGAATTTGCTAAAAACTGAGATTCCAAATAATGAAGAGCAGAATCCAAGCTCTGCACCTCCCACCACACCGATACGGCCTTGCAGGTCTTATATATGAACTGTTTATTGTCTCGTAAACTTAAATTCATTGTTAGTAGTTTTTAAAACAATATGTGTTTCAGATCATTGGTCCAGTTGCCAGTTTCATTGAAGTGCAAACCACCACGATCTTTACTTGCTATTGGATCCTCCTCTGGGTTCTATACTGGCCACAAGCATGTAAAACCCAATATTCTCCGATCTCAACCCAAGTTTGAGAAGTGTCTCCAAACTGCTCCAGAAGATGAAATGCCTGAGATTCTGCATGGTGATTCCACTCCCAGCAGTGGCATCAAGACTTCTTCTCCCAACAGTAAGAGGGTCTCTCCACCAAACACAATCTTGGGGTCATCCCCTAGTCGGAGAAGTGGGCGGAAGCTGATATTACAATCTATACCTTCGTTTCCTTCGCTCACTCCACAGCACTGAAAATAAAGTTGGAGGATGAAATTCTTTAAATCTTTGTTCTGTTAAAAGGGTATGTTGTTCAGCGATAATGAGCTTGTCTTCTGCATCTGTATAATAATTATACAGCACCTAGCTGTCATAATGTTAGCTACTCTTTGTATAATATGGTTTGTTAATTTGCATTCTTGTTATCCCGAGATAAAATCCTACATTCTATTATGGTTCAGTGCTTTTACGTGATTATTATTAGAATAAGAACCACAAGCACCAAGGCAAATGGGAATGTACAATCAGATAGGTCTGAAGAATTAACTTTCTTGGAAAATGTTGATTGCTAACTTAAAACTTTCAGATGCACTTGTATTCTACCAATCTGCCTTTCCTCGTTCTTGTTTCCATGGGTCTGAGTAAAGATAATTGCCTGGAAGCATTCAATGATTACAAGAAAAATCTTGTCTTGACACTCAAAATAAATCATTCAATCCTTTCGTTGTATAGCATCGAGTAGTTTACCACCGAATGTGGATACCTGAAGTTGGATATATGGAGCTTGTGAATCTTCGTCTGCCAGCTACTAAAGCTATGCAATGCAAGTGGAAATTTGTGAGGACTACTTAAAAAATCTGAACCTTTGCCGCAGAAAATATAAACGATTTGTCACGGTATTATTACCAACTCTTCAAAAGACATGTCTATTAAAGTGTGCAGAGCCCCCTTATAAACCATAAGAATAGCTTATTCTTATCCAATATGGGATTCCGTTATACTCTCCCCCACTCAATTCTGTGACGCCCTCGTGACAGTGAGACTCCCTACATACTCGTCTTGCTCTACCTCGAGACTTATGGATCTTTATAGACGCATTGGTTATGCGTGAACGGTTGGCTGAGACATTAGAGTTGGAATGGTTTGGCTCTCATACCACTTGTCACGGGCTGGATCATTACCTCCTTCCCTAAAAACATGTTCATTAGGGTGTGCAGAGCCCCCTCTTATAAACCCCAAAAATAACCCATTATTATCTAACGTGAGATTCCGTCGCAGATCGCTTGCAACTAACATGTTAATGCATGAAAATTGGACCAGAGCTCCGTCAACTTTACAGCCTGTCTGCATTTCAGTTTATTCAGTCTTGATCATGAATCCTTGAATTAATGAGTAGATTGGCTTTTGGTAGTGCTTTTTCTGGCTTTGTGGAACTGTGCCGTCATCTTTAAAACAGCCTGAAATTTATCATTTTCCAACTTCAAGAACTTACAAAAGATTTGGGAGCATGACAAAAGTAAGTTCAAAATATTGGGCTGAGCTAAAAGAACTTTCCAACCCTGAAACTTTAATGGGCCTAAGATTACAACCCATCTCGATCCTAAAAGTACTTCACGAGAAAGGGTTTGCTTCATTCTTTGTTGCCTTTTTGAGATTATTATTTAACTGAGTTGGCAACATTCTGTAATTGTTAAACGAAGTTTTGAACGCAGGCTGTTGTTGTAATGAGTCTAATGAATGATTTTTTGACAGAATGATAACGGGATATAATTGCTCGTTATCTTTAGAAGAATACATTATGTTATGTGAAACTCACTGGTCTTGTCGCTTCAAATCTATTGAATAATGTCTCATGTAAACTTAAAGTTGTGGTTAGAAGAAGCTCTGGAACTGTAAAGGGATTGGGTTGGGGTTGGGGGGGGGGGGGGGGGGTGTTGTGGTTTTGGGTGTTGTGTTAAGACAGAATGGTCCCATACCTCAGAGGAAAATCATTTTGTCAAACATGTACAGTGGTGCCTTCTAATCCTGTAAAGCCAGCCATGTGATCATCAGCAGTTGCAAATTTGCTTCTTCACATTCATCACATGGCTGAGATTTCCTTGCGTTGCATTGTGTCAGGAATTCAATTATACCCATAACCTGTAATTTTCTTTTTCACTTGGAGTCACACAACAGAACAGAACCCATCCAAAAAAATTATGTTACTTTTTGATGACTTTTTCAGAATCTCCAAAGAGAATTGAACATACATAACATGGGGGATAGCGTTGCACAGCTGGCTAGGCCACTAAAAAACACAAACACAATCTGGACTCGTGCATCTGATTGGGGTCCATATCTTTTCTATTGCATTGGAGCAATCAACCTTTCCCCAAATTTCCTTTTTAGTTTTCCTACAACTTGTTCCTGTAATTGAAGTTGGTGGGTAGTGTTGGTTTTGGAAGTAACTATTCATAAAGAATGGTAGATATTTCATATGGTTCATTCACATCATAACACATGGCTCTTATTTATATTCTCCCACCAATAATTCAGGGAACAGCAATTTTCAACCATCATATGTCGGTGTATTTATTTATGCCTTCAAACTATGGCAGGCAGGCAGCCTTGGTTGACAATTTACATCTAAACCTCCACCTTTATTTTAATTATTCTCTAGATTAGAGGTTCTAATTTCTTTGGAGGAATTCTCTGTGATGTGACCTAATTGGTTATGGACTCTATTAAGAATTTGCTTCTGCCCAAGGGACCATGCTCTTAAATTCTTAAATCCATGCCTCTATTATGATCATAGTTGTTACCTTGTCATATCAATAAAGAGATGATCCTTTTATTTATCTTTCAAGGCTAAGGACGATTTTATATTTCTTCCATACATTTGGCAGTGATTTGATTACTCTCTCCACCCAAATGTTTGTCCCTTAACCCACATTCATTTTATATCTCATCACCACTTTACTTGCTTTCCTTTGCATTTGAACAAATGGATTCAAGATATGTTATGAAGTAGACTCTCAAGTAAGGATTCATGATTTAATAACAATTTTAACACTATTAAAAAGCATTATAAAATTATGTTAGATATACAATAATCGCACATTATAATAAGTAATATTGTCAATAAAAATTGAGCGATTAATTTATAATTTCAACGATATTGAAGAAGTGTTACAAAATTACTTCATGTATACAACAATCCCACATTGTAATAAGTGATGCAATCATCTAATATTGAATACAATTGTATACTTGATAATAATAAGCTATAATATGTGTTAAATAGTGTCATAGGCATGGTGTATTTACTTGAAAGAAAGTATAGTGTCTTAACAAAAGGCAGTGTATTTCCTTGAAAGAAAGTATAGGGTCTTAATAAAAGGCCCCACATTTGAAATGCAACCACATACCTTGAGAAAGAGGACTAAAATAATCCAAAATCTAAATCCCACATTTTTGTTTGACAAAAATGGCCATAGTTTTCCATTTTGTTAATACAAATGTTACATACTTTCCTTCAGACTTTCCTTTTGGCTGCTTTCATCCCACATAATTGAGTTATTTATGACATGGGCAATCTGAAATCAACTCAAATATTTTATATTTATTAATTTATTGAAATTATTTATTATAAATTTTATATTAAGTATTTTAAATTTTTTATTAATATTTTAATATATATATTAATTTTTACGTATAATATTTTAAATTTTTTATATTAATTATTTTAAATTTTAGATTAATTGTTATAGAATTTTTATTTTGAATTTTGTATTAAGAATTGTAAGACATGATAATATCTATATTAATAATTGTTAATTTATTTTTATTTTAGAAGTTAAAAAAGAAATGGGTTTTACTAAATTATAAAAGAGATATCACTATAATCATAAGTATTAATGCATGCATCCATGATGATGCAACCTTCAAGATCACTCACATTATACAATTCTTTCATGTTGATTCTGATAATCAAATGCGGTAGTTGTTTGTTGAATTATAATCAATGAGTCAATGCTCAGAGCTAGCGTTCAACAGCTGACTTCATTAATTAATCGCGCCAGCGCGCACACATATATATCCTGTAAATTAAATCATTCTTTCTAGGATATGGATCCTCTTTGGTGATATTCAAAGGGAAAAGAAAAATTAATAACAAAGTTCATAGCAAAATCTAAAGACAAGGACTTGCTAAAAAGATATTAATTAGTCTTCGTGATTTTTTTTTATTAGTTAGTCATGTTCATGATGAAATTCTGGTCATGGGTAGTGGGCACTGAGCAGCATTTTTTTTTTAAAATTTTTTTTCCTGAGAAACCCAAGAAAGAACATTTTTAAGATCTTAAGCAAAAGCAAGGGTGGATCATTCACATTTCGTTGACTGTCCACATTGGAAGTAACGACGATAGTGGGAGAGACAGCAAAAACTAAGAATGTGACCGTTTACTAGATTGTCTATCAATTAATCCATTCCTTACAGTAAACTGAAGGCTGAAGAAAGCTTTGTTTGGTTGTTTACTTTTAATGTACATATACAGTATATTTGTACCTACCGTACGTATAAAATTTGACCTTAGTTGTCAAATTGCAGACTATCTGTCAGCATTTTTACAGTTTACTGAACCAAACCTTAGAATAAAATGCGGAGAACCCATTTGAGGGATAGAGTGGATCACAGAGAGAGAGAGAGAGAGAGAGAGAGTGAGTTAGAAAATGGGGTGACTCAGACTATTTGCAGCTGGAGGCTTACTATCACAGCTGCTGAACAGTTTTTTTCGTTCTTTTGGTATGCATTTGATCTAGACGTTTCATCATTTTTTTTTTTTGCTGTTTTTGTTGACACCCGTTGGGCTGAAGTTCTAGTTATTTTGTTTCATCCTTAAGAATCATTTTTGGTGCTGTTTCTGAAAGAGGCTTCTCCCTTTATGGTGTGTTCTTCTCTGTTTCTCAGACTTGTTGTTTTGCTATCAGATCAGGACTTATCACCATTTCCGCCCTTTTGGTAAGTACTTGATCTTATGATTCATTTGAAAACTATTTACGGCTCCTCGTTGAGTTCACTTTCGTGAAAATAATGCTTTTGTGCTTATCTGAGTGGGGGCTGTTTCATGAATTTTTCATGAAAACAGTGGGCCTGTGTACTTTTTTCCCAGATTAGTTATTTATTTTTTTAATCACTTCATTGTATTTTGTTGCGCTGGAATGGATCAAGTATACGGAATGCTTCATATTACTGGGTTTTTACATCCTGCTATTCTAGATATCAAATAAGGGTTTTGTGTTTGCAAGTTTGGTTCCTTGCGGTTACTTCTATTACTATGGATGTTTGTATCCCATTGACCTTCAATGTCTTATTTTATCTATATAATACAAGATCTGGTTTCAATGTCTTCATTTTTTTTTTGGATCAGTGTGCTTCTGATTTGACATTTGAAGTAAGCAGCTGCATTTGCTGGAGTTGAGAAGGGTGGTACTCAATTGAGCAGGTAGTCTCCTATATATTTTTAATACTTATCAAATTTTCCATCTCACTTTCTAAAGAAGTTGATCTGAAAAATCTGTTTCTTACAATCTTTTATTTTTACAGTTGCTTGATTATCCTGGTAAATAGTGAGGCTTGCTGATCAATAAAGGCTCTTTGAGGATTTAATTAGCAGTGGGAGTTTGTTTAGTTGCTATTCTGGCCTGGTTATATTACCTGGGTTCTTATTTCTGGTATAAGCACCAGGCCTTTGCAACATCCAAACCAGTTGCATTGTTGCTTATTGCTGGAGTCATGGCAACCTTGCTACATCAGGAGTCCAGGAGCATGTACTCTTGGTGGTGGGACAGCCACATTAGCCCAAAGAATTCAAAATGGCTGCAGGAAAATCTTACAGGTATTCGGTTTCTTCTAAAACTTTTGACTGGTAACTATATTTGAGCAAAATTTTTTACAAATAATGCCAATTTGATAACGGGATACATTATATATTGTTCCTGATCTTTGACCATCCGAGGATCACCTTGCACACTAGCTGATAACAAGCTAATTTGGCAACATTAATCTTTTGATTACTTTATTTCAATCTCTTTCAAAGATAGATTATTATATCAAATTCTGATTGGCCATTAAAGCCATCGATTTTTCTTGGAGTGGGTTTTAGGCTGTCAATTTTCCTAGGTGGTGACATAATTGCTATGCCAAGAAGAAAAAGCTTCTTGATGCTGATACAAGAACGCTAGCACCACATTATAACAAATTAGGGGTGTACATTCTTTTACTTTGGATACTGTCACAGAAAATGGAACCTTATCATTTAAGTCTTGATTTAAATTTTTGTCTTAGTTTGTTACCTGTATTCTTGACCCACTGTGTATGATTCCAAGAAGTGGGTTTATGTTTCTGTATTTACTCTGTAGCGTCTAATCAATGTACTTTACTTAATGCTCTTCTTTTTGCAAGACTCATATAATTCCTTGTTTGGCATGCATTTCCTTCGGCTGTTCCTAATAACCTCAACCCTTGGCAGAGGTCATAACCTCAACTTTGGATGAAACCAATTTATGTTATCAAATTTAAGCCAAGTTCTCATCTTCTTTCATATATCATTCTAGTTCAAATATTTATCCATAAAACTAGGGACCTTAAATAATCAGGCATCTTTGTCATTAGCCAACATTATGACATGAACATATATCCATAGGTTCCTAATGTAATGGCTAGATTTTCAAGAGGTAGTAGGGTTGTTATTGGCGGAAAATCCCATAGGGAGCTAGTAATTTCTTTTCCATTTATGAAAGTAAAGAGATTACAAGTTTATGTATGGTCATAAATATTCCAAAATTTTTGGGTTGCTATTCAACTAACTTTGAATCTGATAAAACAGTTATGGATGCCAAAGTCAAAGCAATGATTAAGCTCATTGAGGAAGATGCAGATTCTTTTGCAAGAAGGGCAGAAATGTACTATAAGAAACGTCCAGAGCTCATGAAATTGGTTGAGGAGTTCTACCGAGCTTACCGTGCATTAGCAGAGAGATATGATCATGCAACTGGAGAGCTTCGCCAGGCCCATCGAACCATGGCTGAAGCATTTCCCAACCAAATACCCTATGTGCTACCAGGTGATTCAACCCCTGGTTCATCAGGTCGTGAGGGTGAGCCTCACACTCCAGAAATGCCACATCCAATCTGTGCACTGCTTGACCCAGATGACTTGCATACAGATGCATTGGGACTCTCTTCAACCAATTTACATGCTTTAAAAAGGAATGGAGGGTATTCAGAAGAATCGGAATGCAGGATAAGCAAAAGGGGTTTAAAGCAGCTCCATGAGATGTTTGGTTCAGGAGGAACATCAAAAATTGCGGAAGGAAGGACGATAAAGGGCCTGAATGTTCAAGAAGCAGAAGGAAAGTTCTCTCATTTATCCAGTGAGAACCAGAATCTCAAAACCCTGATTCTTTGTAAGTCTGAGTGTGCAGGTGAAGCTGAAAGTGAAGTTGAAACCTTAAAGAAAACTCTTGCAGAGATTGAAGCTGAAAAGGAAGCCATTCTTCTTCAGTACCAGCAGAGTTTGCAGAAGCTTTCTAGCCTGGAGAGAGAACTTAATCATGTCCTAAAGGATGCTGGGGGGCTTGATGAACGAGCTAGCAAAACAGACATTGAGATTAAAGTATTGAAGGAAGCACTTCTTAAATTAGAATCTGAGAGAGATGCAGGTCTTCTTCGGTACAATAATTGTTTGGAAAGAATATCTACTCTGGAGACTAAGATCTCCCAAGCCCAAGAGGATTCAAAAGGACTTACTGAGCGAGCTTCTAAAGCAGAAATGGAAGCTCAAAATCTCAAGCAAGAACTTTCCAGGTTACAGACTGAAAAGGATGCTGTCCTTCTTCAATACAAGCAATGTCTTGAGATGATATATGCACTGGAGCAGAAAATCTCACTTGACGAGGAAAAGGCCAGATTGCTCAATGAACAAACTGAAAGAGCAGAAAATGAAGTTGAAGCACTGAAGCAAGCTCTTTCTACACTAAATGAAGAAAAAGAAGTCACAGCTTTTGGGTACAAGAAGTGTTTGGAGAACATATCGCAGATGGAGAGTGAAATTTTTCATGCCCAAGAGGATGCCAAAAGGCTGAAAAGTGAAATTCTTATGGGGTCTGAAAAATTGAGGACTGTGGAACAACGGTGTGTCCTGTTGGAGAGATCAAACCAATCTCTGCAGGTTGAGGCAGATAATCTGGTGCGGAAGATAGCAATGAAGGATCAAGAACTTTCTCAGAAGCAGAAAGAGCTAGAGAATCTTCAGGCTTCAATGCAGGATGAGCACTCACGGTTTGTTCAAGTTGAAGCTACTCTTCAGGCTTTGCAAAAGCTGCACTCTCAGTCTCAAGGGGAGCAGAAAGTTCTGGCATTGGAGCTTCAAAATAAGCTTCAAACACTGAAGAACTTGGAGATATGCAACCATGATCTTGAGGAAGATATCCAGCAGGTTAAAAAAGAAAACCAGAGTCTGATTGAATTGAATGATTTTTCTAGTAGTTCAATAAACAATCTGCAAAATGAAATTTTTAGCTTGAAGGAGTTGAAAGAGAAGCTAGAAAAGGAGATTGCACAACAAGTGGACAAAAGTAATGCCCTTGAGCTAGAGGTTCATCATTTGAAAGAGGAAATTGTGGATTTAAGTAGGAGATATCAGGCTTTAGTGGAGCAAGTGCTGTCAGTAGGTTTGAATCCTGAACACCTTGACTCATCAGTGAAGGAATTGCAAGACGAGAACTCAAAGCTTAAAGAAGTCTGCAAAAAACAAGGAGATGAGAAAGAAAGTCTACATGAGAAGTTGGGGAACATGGATAATCTTTTGAAGAAGAATGTTACACTGGAGTGTTCTCTATCAGAAATGAATGGCAAGTTAGAAGGATCAAGGGAGAGGGTAAAAGAATTGCAGGAGTCCTGCCAGTTTCTAAGAGAAGAAAAATCCTCTCTTGTTGCTGAGAAATCCACCCTACTTTCTCAGTTACAAATTATGACTGAGAATATGCAGAAGGTCTTGGAGAAAAACATCTTGCTGGACAATTCCCTTGCTGGTGCAAATGTTGAGCTTGAAGGTATGCGGGCAAAGTCAAAGAGCTTAGAAGATTTCTGCCGGTTGCTAAAAAATGAGAAATCCAATCTTCTACATGAAAGGAGCACCCTAGTGTCTCAGCTGGAAAATGTTGAAAAAAGACTTGGAAGTCTGGAGAAGAGATTTACAAAATTAGAAGAGAAATATGCTGATCTGGAGAAGGAGAAAGTATCCACACTTATTCAAGTGGAAGAACTGCGGGAATCACTCAATGCTGAGCAGCAAGAGTGTGCAGATTATGTAAATTCAAGTGAGTCCCGGATGGAAGATCTGGAAAATCTTGTCCATCTACTGCAAGAAGAAACAAGATTAACGAAGAAAGAATTTGAAGAAGAACTGGACAAAGCTGTAAAAGCTCAGGTTGAGATCATTGTTTTGCAGAAGTTCATAAAAGATCTGGAAGCAAAGAACTTATCTCTGTTGATAGAATGTCAAAAGCATGTTGAGGCCTCCAAATTCTCTGATAAACTGATATTAGAGTTGGAGACTGAAAATCTAGAGCAGCAGGTGGAAACAGAATTCTTGTTGGATGAACTTGAAAAACTAAGGACGGGGATTTATCAAGTGTTCAGAGTACTTCAATTTGATCCCGTTAATTTGCATGAAGGCAAGATTGAGCAAGGACAAATTCCTTTTCCACATGTTTTGGACAATATAAGGGACCTTAAAAGTTCACTCTTAAGAAATGAGGATGAGAAGCAGCAGCTTTTAGTTGAGAACTCGGTGCTTCTGACTTTAACTGGCCAGTTTAGAATAGAGGGAGCTGAACAGGAGTTAGAGAAGAAAATCTTTAAGCAGGAGCTTATGATTGTGACTGAGCAGCGTATGATGCTTCAAAAAGATAAGGATGAGCTCCTTGAAATGAACAAGCAATTAATGTTGGAAGTGAGTGAGGGAGTTCAACGGAAGAACACATTAAATGCCAAATTGGAAACTCAGGGTCTAGAGCTGGCGAGTTTGCAGGGAGCTTACCTGACCTTACAAGAAGAGAACTCCAAGCTGCTTGAAGAAGAGAGACTTTTGCTTAAGAGATTTTTGGCCTTGAAAGAGGAGAGGTCTGTTCTTGAAGAGGAAAATATCATTCTTCTCCAGGAAGCACTAGATCTTGGTAACCTCTCTGTCATTTTCAAGAGCTTTGGAATAGAGAAAGCTGAGGAAGTTAAAGCACTTGCTGAAGAGCTCAACTGTCTCCATAAGATCAACAGTGACCTCAAGAAGAAGGTTGAATCATTGGAGAAGAAGTTGGGAATGAAAGAAGCAGAAAGTCTTCTTCTGAATGAAACAATTGATAAGTTGCAGGCAGAGCTGCATGAAGTCCAATACCTCAATGATGAATTAAACAATCAAGTTTTTGCAGGTCAGGATTCTCTGAGACAGAAGGCCACAGAGCTTCTAGAAGCAGAACTGAAGCTTCATGCTACACATAACCTGAATGCGGAATTGTGCAAAACTGTTGAGGACCTGAAGGGCGAATGTAAAGAATTAAAACTTATGAGAGAAAATGTGGAGAGGCGAATTCTTGAAATATCTGGAGATTATGCTCAACAAAAAAGGGACATTGAATGCCTTCATGAAGTAAATAAGAGCTTGGAATCTGAAGTTGGTATGTTGCATGAGGAGATTGAAGAACAGAAATTTAAAGAAGTGTACTTGAGTTCGGAATTGCAGGAGAGAAACAATGAGTTTGAACTCTGGGAGGCTGAAGCCACATCATTCTATTTTGATCTGCAAATCTCCTCCACCCGAGAAGTTCTGCTTGAAAATAAAGTGCACGAGCTTACTGAAGTTTGTGAGAATCTTGAAGACGAACATGCGACTAAAAATTTGGAGATAAAAAAGATGAAAGAAAGAGTTGGATTCTTGGAAAGTGAAATTGGACAATTAAAGTCTCAGTTGTCTTCATATGTTCCTGTTATAGCTTCCCTCAGATGCAACATAGCATCTCTTGAGCACAATGTCCTTCATCCAGAAAAGCATTGTCCGGCAAGCAACAGAGAACTAATGGTAAAACTTTTTCTTCCTTTAATAACATTAATTATAATATAAAATCAGCATTTTGAATGTAAGGTTGCAATGGTTTCTCTTTCCATTTTCTCCTAAAATCCTTTCTGTTGCCTTAAAAGATGGAGCTAAGTTGCTAAAAGCTAACATAAATCATCTACTTTTAGAAACTAAATGATATGACTCGACAATCTCTATAATTTCCAGCATCAGAAATTGTATAGGGAGTTCTGCTTCTACTCGTAAATTTCTTTTGTTTGGAAACAGATACATGGCAAAACTCAAGCATGACGATCCTTTTAATGGAATTCCTTCGCATGTCTTTTACCATTCAATACTGCTATCTAGACTTGTTCATATTAATAAAATGTCTATTAACTGTCTACAGATTTCAAAAGTGGCTGGTCAACATCAAAAAAACTCTCAAGGACTTGAAGTTAAAAGCATCGTTGTAGCAGATGGAGTTTCAGAGTTGCAAGAGCTGCAGAGTAGAATTGAAGCAGTTGAAAAGGCATTAGTTGAAGAAATTGAAAGGCGTGCAACACAGAAAAGTGTAGACACCATCATCAAAGTGGAAGATCAAATAACAGAGGCTGAAGCTTTGAAGTTAAGAAGCAGCTCGAATCAAGGAAAAGTCTTTCAGCAAGAAGAGATAGAACTTGAGGGCAAGTTCACTGATAGTCTGGAGTTGCAGAAGAGTAAACCTCAAACCTCTGAAGTTAGGAACAGGACTTTGATGAAAGATATTCCACTTGATCAAGTATCTGATTGCTCATTCTATGGAAAAAGCTGGGGTGAAAATGGTGGTTCCAATGATCAGATGCTTGGATTATGGGAATGTATCGAGGAGGACTATGGCCTTGATCCACAGGTCAATGACAGACAGAAGCAAGCAGCAGCATCAGTGGCAAATATCCCAGTATGTCATCAGTCCAAAGCCGCGGAGCTGAAGGAATTGGAAGTTGAGAAGGAATTGGGTGTTGACAAGCTAGAGGTATCCAGAAGCAACAGAGATCCAAATAAAGAAGAGAACAAGAGAAAGATCTTGGAGAGGCTTGCTGCTGATGCTCAGAAATTGACGAGCCTTCAAACAACTGTGGAAGATTTGAAAAAGAAGATGGAGATGAACAAGAGAAGCAAGAAGGCCAATGATCCTGATTATGAGAATGTGAGAAGACAGTTAAAAGAAGTTGAGGAGACTGTTGTTGAGCTGGTGGGTAAGATTGGTCGATTGACAAAAGATGCTGAGGAAAGTCCATCCTCTGCAGAATTGGATGAGGCTGGAAGTATTTGCAGAAGCAAGGTGACTGAACAGGCACGAAAAAGATCCGAAAAGATTGGACGACTGCAGCTTGAAGTTCAAAGCATCCAATACATTTTGCTTGAACTGGAGGATGAAAATAATACCAAAGGAAAATACAAGTTTTCAGAAAGTAGAACAGGTGCCTTGCTGAGGAACTTCATCTACGGTGGTGGGAGAAGCAGTGGCGGAAGGCGGAAGAAGGCCTGTTTGTGTGGTTGTACGAGACCTTCAACTAATGGAGACTGAGCCTATTGTTTTTACCGGCTACAAGTTTTCTTTGAACTGCACTTTGCATCATGTTAAAAATATCACTTCTTGTATTTGTTAGAGGAAATTAGTACAATATAACCTAGAGGAACTACCAAGAAGTAGGTCTGATCTAATCAGAATAAGCTGCTTCAGCCTTTTCTTATGTTGTAATTTAAGATAAACTGAAACAATTAGGTACAAGTATCCTATATATATATGCATACTCCATTGCTGTTACTTGCTCTGCCACTGCCATTAATTAAGGTTCATATAGCTGGGATTTCAGGTAAAACCAGTATAACCAGAAACCAAAATGTTATATAACATTTCCTTCTTTCTCGGAGTTTTGCAGAGCATCTGCCGAGTTTGAAAACTATGATGGCTATCTTAGTCCGGTGAGCAACCGAAGCCTTTCAGTATCCATTTCCGTCCTTGATGTGCCCCAACGCGTATTTCAGTGGTATGCATCATTAAGATAAATATCATGTAGATTACTGAACCTTCGCAACCGTTTCCTTTACATTTATGACCAATCGGCAGCATAATACGTAAGTCGGCCAGTTTATTTTAAAATAATTGGATATCCGATCAGATTTTACAAGTGCCCGCAACATTAAGATCCGTGGACAGATCAAAATGATTGTTGCCAACAAAGCATCAAAATGATTCAACACAAACCGGATCATGGCAGCTCTGAAATATCAGTACCAATATGCTCCTGCGAAAAAGATAAGAAACAAATTTGGAAAAAAAATGATGAATCTGGTACTAGATTAAAGCAGAAAAGTTGGCGTGTTCATAACATAAAACCTCTTTAAAAATCTCAGCTAGAATCAAATGTGCACAACTTAAAAATATCCCTTCTTAAGAAACAAAATTGCCCGAGAATTCTTAAAGCAGGAACATAGATTAGAAATGTCTATGAAAATTTCTTCATTCAAGCTCCAATAACTTCAGTTGGTGCTTCGGGCATGGGCTCATCAGCTGGCCTATCCAGCTTGACACCAACATCCTCTGAGTAATCTCCATGAACCTACAAAGAACACCACAGTGAAAAAAACTAGGCATAAAAGCAATTCTGGTATATAACACTTGATTTCTGAAAATATAAAAATCTTCGCTAAACTTAGGCTAAACAGATAATAGTGGCATAAATATATAAAGCTGTAACAAATTGCATGAAATATAATAAGCAAATACAAATGGCATGAACTGGGAGGATTCCAAATAGTGAACTAGCAAGGAAGAAATTAAACTCAGTAGTAGTGAGAAAGTAAAAAAAGTTAAATGTATTGGACTTCAAAACTTGAATTTGAGGTGCCCAGAGTGATTGTATCCCGCTTGGACAACTTCCATGAGAATGAAATTAGTGAAGAATTTGGAATCTAAATACCCAAGAAAGTGCAAACATCTTAACGGAAGAATGCAAATGATGATCCAACATAATATATTCAACAGATTGTCGACTAAATGCAAATGATGATCCAACATAATATATATTCAACAGATTGTCGACTAAGGTAAGAAGTAGATACAGAGAAGGATGAGAAAGAAAGAGAGACAAACCTCCATCAACTTTCCAAGATCAAACTTGGGAGCCTTGAGGATTTTCACTTTCCGGATGAACACATTTTGTAAGGGGTATATGCTTGAGGTGGCTTTCTCAATCTCTCTACCTATCATTTCGGGAATGAACTTTTGCACCAAATCCTTCAAATCGCAAGATGTTGCTCGTTCAACCATTTTCTCCCTCATTTTGCGGCGTATCTGACAAAACAAAAGATAAAGGATACATTGAGTATCAATGAAAGCAAGATTGTCCAAACTCTAATACGTAAGGAGTTAAAAAGGTGTTGTAGAAAGTAAAAAAGAATCAGCAGTCACTTTCAAATGAAAAGTACCAAGTAATAATTGATCACGACACCATAATTCACATCAATTACCTGTCTGATCTGGCTGGACTGTGCATAGCTCGTCCTCTTCACCTGGTTTGGACGTCTCTTGTTGAATCCAATGCAGAACATCCTCAGTGTATAGTTATCAGTGGTCTTGACATCCACATAAGCTTCAATCAAAGTCTGCCACTTCCTAACCAAAGACCTCAGCTTGTCGGTAGTGAAGTCCATACCCTAAACATTCAACAGAAAGTCAGGTGCACGCATCAAACAAATAATTGTGAAAGGAAATGAGACATTTCATATAAATCGTACCCAGAAGTTTGTCAACACATTCTTTCCCTGAACGTCTTCAGCTCTCAATCTGATTTTTCTGTAGGCATGCTCCTCATCACCCTGAAGATCACCTAGAGATACCTCAAACACTCTATGTTTGAGACCTTCTGATGCAATCTGTTAAGCAAACTCCAGGAATTAATTGTGCAAACAAACATTCATCTTAGAAAGGCTTTAGCAAGTGAAGAACAGTGGTGTATATAGAATGAAATATATATTTATAAAAAAAAGGTTTCTATCAACATGCATGGTTAAATATTCACAATATTTAAGTTTTATTCTTACTCAAACACAAGCCAATTAACTCAACTTGCAATATTTAACCAATTTTTATCACCAAATTCCGTTGGTTAAAAAAGAGAACGACTATCATCGTTGTTTCTAAATATGGAGAAAAATATTTGCAGTTCCCACAATTCTTGCTAGCGTTATCAATTTAGTATGTAAACTACAATCTTAACACGAAGATGAAGTCACTAAGAATTGCAAGTTCGAAAACAAAATTATAATTTGTACTTGAAATAAGTTTAGATAAAAAATGCACTTGGGTGTTGATCGTACACAATACAGAACTCAAACAAATGACCACGACCACATCCAATAAATCCAAACAAATAAGCTCCTATATACCAATAATCGTTGAACAATAGAAAATAAACACTGCTGAAGCACTTTTATCAAGACCATTGAAATAATGAACGCAACAATAAATGGATATAAAATAACAAAACAAGCAATTAAGTAGCAGAAATACCTTGGTACCCTGGGTACGGGTGACAAGAGTCTTCCCCACATTTCTGTTATTAAAAACAGAAGGAGCCTTGATATCATACCAGTCCTTCTTAGCAAACGGATCAGCACTATTACACAAGAAAAACAAAACTTTTAACACAAAAACAAAACAGATCTACCAAAACACAAAACGGGTTTACTCTAGTTTTGTAATAAATAATTAAATAGAACTTACGCCTTCTTCTTTCCTCCCTTCTTCCCCTTGGAAATCCTCTTGTTCTTGCTACACAAAACCAAAACAAAAACGAAAATATCACCCAACAAGAACCTACAACATAGAAAGAGAGCGATGGAGTGCGCCTAAGAGAGCTTTACCCGACCGCCATGGTTGTGCTAGGTAGTTTACCCTCGGTAGCAGCTGCTGCTGGAGAGACGGCTCTGGCAGGTGTGCTGTAGGAGACTCAAAACCCTACATCTTCAAATCATTATATAATTCTTAAAATATCCGCGATAGGAGAGTTGTACTTTAATGAGGTAATTTCGTCTTCAATGTATAACTAGCGATGCGCTAAATTTTACTGAAACGACGCGTTTAGTTGCAGCTCAAAATTTATGTAATGGGTTGTGTCTGGGCCTAACGTAGGTTGAATTCGTTAGTACAGTGATCCAGGCCCATCAAAACATGGGCACATTTTGTTCATGACCAGGCCGTTCCAATCAGTTTAGACACAAGCCTAACGACCACGTCAGTCTGTCCGTCGAATTTGTATACGGTATATGTACACGTATTATTATATCTTAAAATTTTTATTATTATTAATTTAAAATATTTTTTATAAGAATTATTTTTTATTTTATGTTAATTTTGATTGAATTAATATTTAAGTTAATGCAATCAGAGCTAATTATCATAACTCTTAATTCAATGCAACTCTGTGGAGTGCATGCTGACATTGACATGTCACAATTACGAACTATGTAAAAAACAGCGTAGAACCAGTGAAGAAAACCTTGCAGGCGGCAGCATTATTCACCATCGTTGAACTATGCATACAGTACAGGGTTTGACATGCAATCTTGGAACAAGAAACAACAGAATTAAATTTAAAAAAAAAAAAAGAAGAAAACAAGGAAGCAAACTATCTCCCCTCCAGTTATTCAAACCAGTAGATTAATGGGTGAACGTCACCTAAATCTGTATTGTTGGTCATGGATGATGAAAATGGGCCGGCGGTAACGCTGGTGGGAGAGCTGGCCAATGCTCTGGGTGTCGTGGGGGCGGTGGCGGAGGTGGAGGTGGAGGTGGCGGTGGACTTCTTGGCGAGCAACCAAAGGCACCACAGTCAACAGGATGGGCGTAGAATGACTTGCATTCCATAGGAGATCGCTGGAATGGTCTACCAGGAATACAATTCTGCTTGTCGTCTTTATCCTGCAACTTGAGGCACGTTAATGGTGCAGCACAGAAGAAATTATACGAGTACGTGAAATTCTCCAGCCTTGGCAACGAGCATATACTGTATGGAATTTGACCAGATAGTTTATTATGTGCAACATTCAGCTGCTCCAAGCTCTTCATGTTTCCCATGGAATCCGGCAGCGAACCGACTAAATTGTTAAAGCTGACGTCAAAGACTGTCACTTGATTCAACAACCCTAATTCTTGCTGCAAACAACCCGTCAATCCCATGTTCACGAGAATGATCTCCTGTAGGGTTCCTGCCATTTTTGTCAAACTCGAAGGTATGCAACTGTTGAAGTTGTTATTTGCCAGGACAAGCACAGAAACAGGAGAGTTGCCTGTGTTCCTTGGTAAGGATGAAGAAAACTTGTTGTTGTTGATAAACAATGCATCGAGTTTTAAATCAAAAAGGGCTGAGGGGATATCACCTTCGAATTGATTGAATCTGATGTCGAGAAACTTGAGTAAAGGTAAACAAAGAACAACAGAAGGAAACTGCCCACTGAATTGATTGTTACTAACATCAAGCTCATGAAGAAGCTTCATATTTTGGAAGCCATCGGGTATTGTGCCACAAAAGCGATTAGAGTTTATGTGGAAGAGAGCAAGGTCTTCGAGGAGGCCAAGCTTTTCAGGCAAAGAACCGGCCATGTTGGCATGGTTTAGGTCTATTCCGGCGACTGTTGTGGTGTGAGGATCATCTAGGGCTGGTGCACAGTATACGCCAGCGTAATTACACACATGGGGGCCATCCCAATTTGAGGTGAAACCATTAGGGTCAGAAGTGATGGCAAGTTTCCAAGCTTGGAGGGCTACGTAAGCTTTCAAGAGTCTAGGATTCGGAATAATCAGTTCAATATCAATGTCCAAAAGTTGGTGAGATGGTTTTGAGCAGAGGAATATCGTTGAGAGAATGCCCCAGATGGCTAGACTGAGAATAGGGTTCTTCACGATCATTTTGAAGAAAAATATGCCATCATTTGATGAAGGAGAATTGGAGATGAAATCATGGACTACATATGTATGCAGGGTGTTGACAACTTCCGAGGAAGGTTAGATGCGTAATTGGGGGATTGAAGAATAAAGTATTGTTAATATTAAAAAGATCATGACATTGAATATATCACTCAACCATTGTTCACGTGTTATTTTTTAGGAAATGAGAGGCAACATTAGTGGAGTACAGGTAGGTTTTAACTTTCAATTTGACTTCCTTGATCAAGAACTCCACAAGAATGTTCTCTGTTTTTGGTTGTTTCTTGTTTGGTTTTCTACAAGCATCAAAGTGTTCTGTGATGTTAAGCTGTAGCCCACAGAAAGTTATGGTTTCAAGTAGTTGTTGGTGGTTATTTGGAGGAAACTGGTACCTGATTTCAACTGAAACGCGGATTGTATGTACGATTTTGGTTGCAAGTTTAAGTCATTAGTAGAGGCTTGAGAATGGGGCAATATTTTAACAAAATTATTGGCTGGCAGGCGATGCAGAAGGCTAAGGACAAATGACACAAGACAAAGCATACATGATTTCTTGCAGCGATGGGGTATACATGGGACCAAAGTCTATATGTGAAAGGTTTTGTCTTGTGTATAAAAATGGGCAGCTTTGTATCAGAAATAAATCCTTGTTTGCCATTTCTGAGATTTAAGCTTATGTTTTCTGTCATTGCAAGTTGCAGACACCAGTTTAATCAATCTGTTAAGCAATTGCCATGGATGGACAACAGAGGGAATCTGTAATTTAGTTAATGGTTGGTCATCCACAAGGCTTAAGAAGATTATGGATGCCTATAAAATCTTGGTGGTTGGAAACCCCAGAAAATAAAAATAAAATAAGGTATTGGCCTGGTCAACATTACCATTTTATTGGATGATCATTATTGACGGAACATTTTGCCTGCATCTACAAAGTAAATGGTTGTTAAATATATCAAGAAACATTAAATTATGTTACTGTTAAGGATATGCTTGAAGAATGGGAGTTAAATTAAGGTTTAAAAAGGTCTTTTATAAAAATTTCTTGCTATGTAAGCAGAAGGAAAGCAAGATAAGATTGATCAAGTGAGAAAGCCTACAACTACACAAGTCTCTTGAATTTTAATATCTCATTGCTGTATCACAGAATCCTGAGCTGTGCTCTTTGAACCAAATAGAAGGAAATAAGCACCAGTCACACCACAGCCCTGGAATGAAAACATTGGAAATTTGGGTGCTCAGGCTCTACCACAGTGTTGGCAAGAGTTGCTGTGGTCCATTCAAGCATGCTGAAATAAAAATTATTTTGAGATTTTATTATTCGTGTGATGTGAATTTTATTTTTGTTTATTACTAGTTGCAGGCCTCAACATGAGAGAGAGAGAGAAAAGGGGAGTTAATCAAAGTCAAATATTTAAAGGTTGGCTAAAATGTAAGACATGGTAGCAATAGATGAAGAAGAAAACTAAAAATTTCTTAAGGCCGAGTTCAAATTAAAGTGTGTTGTAGGTGAACTTGTCCAGAGTTGTTGGAAATGGAAGGAGGAAAAGATTTAGTCAAGAATTAACATGGTTTTTGAAAAAGCCATTTTGCGTTAATTTAAAACAGAGATGGAAAGAAATTGATTTCAAGTTTATGTAATAAGACTTGATTCACATGTAGAATTTGTTTGAAACTTTTAATCCATGATTAAGTTGAAACACACCAATGATAAACAAGACTCCTTGCCCTTTTCCCATCAGACATACAGTAGTATTCTAAATTATAAGATAGTAACTATTTGCCCACCATGCCAGGTTGTAAGATCGGGTTATCTGAAACTCTTTCGCACATAGTAGCTTTCCTTCAGGTTTTCTTCACATACTTCTTTCATTTTTCATAACCCAATTGGGTTTCAGGATGATCCTCAGTCTAACCCAGGCATCCTTTGAAGAGATGGGGTTCTTACAACCTTACAGTCAAACAATTAAGTGATCATAGCCAATCCAGATAATGTTTGTAACGCTAGTCTAAATATTAACATGGATTGTATTGACATTCAGAATTTCTGAAATAAGCAAATTTTTCTCTATGTGTGCTACAATGAGATCAGAATACAGCAAAATGGAGTCGTGTAGGTGCTGTAACACTATTTGTTCCTAGTCTCCTATCTTTCGAATCAGATTATGTCGTTCTCCATAAATAATATTTGCATTGCAAACCAGCTTGTATTCAAACTCCTCTACGATTGTCAAGCTATTCAAATTTCACTTAAGAAATTGGATAGTTTTGAACTCTGCAGGTGGAATCTCATGCCCATATCTGATGAACTTTAAGCCACTGACATTACCATCCAGATAAGCTTTCATAAAAGTAACAATAATTCCTCCAATGGTCTTCCTCATGGGTTCCCTGGACTTTCTATTCTTACACGGGCAATATGAAGCTTCCCCTCTGATCCCCTTAGTATCATCATCCGACATACCAAGATGGCCATAGTCTTTAACTACAAAATAACAAGCCAGTTTTTGACGTTCATTCAAGAAATCTTCCTGGTTAACTCCCTTTGGAGCAAAAGAAGGGAACAAAGAACTCCTTTTAGTTTCACCTAAGCCCAAACCAATCACCTTCACTGGCATATCAAGATCAAATGAATCAGGAACATAAGCCAGTACTGGTGGAGGAGTTTTTATCCCTTTGTCCATTCCATCAACTGTGTCTACACCTATCAATGCTGAAAATTTTAAAGTAGTGGCTGCTTCTTAAGACTAATGCAAAGGCAGTCTTGCCTCCACGACTATGACCAGCAAGGGCTAGCTTGCTTAGATTTGGGCGAACATGGGGTGGAAACAAATCAGGAAGCCCTTAAGATGACCAATTTGTGATTGCAGCTGCAGACGTAATCTCACCACCCGAGTAAGGTCCAGTCACATTAGATAACTGTTGAATGCATAGAAGAAAAAATTGTCATGAGCCAGACCATAAGCGTTACTGATTTGCGATCTTAATCTGTTTCTGTTTCTGCCCAATTCTCTAATCTTGTCCAGTCCATGGGTTTTTGTGACAACCTAGCTAGAGAATGAGATAAGATGATAGCACATTGACGCCATCAGAGCTCAATTTCTTAGGCAGTGGACCAACAATATGATTATGCAGATCTATGTATCGGTTAAAAAAAGTGATTAGACAGTATCGAAAATGGGGTATACATGAATAATTACAATTTTATTTGTCCCTTTCATAATCGAAATGGGGCATAACATGGATAGTTACATGTATTGATCATCATGACTTTCGATAACAAGTTGAATGTGAACAGATGAATAATCCCATTTTAATTGCCCTTTCATCACAAAAAAAATGACAAGGACAACCATGCCGGTGTGGTCCTCCAAGAATAAAAACTAAACACTCTTGATAAGAAAACGGTGCCTTCTGGTTAGAGGTGTATAAGAGGCTGATTGGTTCGACTTAGTCCGACAGATCAAGGTTCATATAGATTAGCGGACTGGGTCAAATTCGACCTACTATAAAATAGAACAGCCCAGCAAGATTCATAAGTCTGAATCTTGATGAACCGTGTCGGGCCAATCTGCATGTAACTATTTATATATAAATATATTTTTTAATTTTCTAACAATGAGTTCAACAGGCCCAAGTCTAAACATGCGAGTCCGGCCTGACTCGAGTCAGTATCGTGCCTTTACATGTTGGTTCAGCCTGGGCCCGCGACACATTCAGACCAAAGTGGCCCCCGCTCCCTTTGACACCCCTACTTCTAGCTAGTTCTTTCACATTCCACATGCAACGAAATGAGTCTAGACTGGGGATTTGCTTGTGGTTTTTTAATGAATCATCCTATCAGATATCAGCGTCAGACGTAAAATTACATAGTGCAAAGCATAACACCGGATTCTCTAATGCTCAAATCGGTGGCAGCAATCAGAAAATCCTAACAGGTTTGTGAAAGTTGGATTACAACCAATTATAAGTTTGACCAAAATCAGAATCCATGATTGAAGCCATGAGAAGCAACATGTAGGATAAGCTGAGAGTAGAAACAAGTGAAGAGAAGGTAACCATGGAGGAAAATCAGGACTGGAATTCTCCAGCCTCAGAGGGCGTGCCAATCAAAAGCGGCTTCAGTAATTGAAGAACAGTTTGTGCTGCAGGTCACTGCAGATTCAACTCTAAGAAGACTGGATGCATAATGACCAGTCTCGAAGACATTTGTAGCAGAAGTGATTGCAGAAAACGAAGACATGACCACACCCTTCTCGCTTTAAGTTGCTTCTTCTACGCTGACAAATAATTCCACTAGCTGCATGTAATATAACGTAGCCTTAGCATGAAAAAGTGAACAGTTCTACACCTCATTTGTGTTAACGTAATTGAAACCATTCAATTTATAAAAAGATAACTCCAAAGGATCTTCTTTTTAACTCTCTCTTTTTAGTTAATCTTCCTCGCTTTTTATTGATTAAATCGGAAATTTCATCCTATTAGAATTGTTCTGCTTAAAATTTTCCGAGGACTAAAGTCTGTCTGTTGTATTGTCTTCTCATTTTCTTTTTGGTGGGGTCGTGCTGGCACATGTTCCCATTTTTCTCTTCGGTGAATGGACTAAACTAAAGGCTTAACAACAATTTCCGCAGCACCCAAAACGTGTGGCTAATAACTTCACAATTAATCCATGATCATAAAGTCTTCACATTACTTGGTTTTGAAGCACTTTCTTGGATAGTTAAAAAGATTTCCTAAACTAATGCAAGGTCTTCATTTGGTCTTTGAGTTATTATAGAAATATACCAATTATGGGCAATTAAACTTATCTTAAGCAGCTATCGATGCTTTCCTTTCTCGTGTGTATGTTACCAATTAATATTATACTGGGCAATTAAATTTATTATAATTCTTATTATCACTGTCAATATAATTACTAATTAATATTATAAACATTTGAAATTGCATTGCTTAGCTTTGTAGTTTAAAAGAAACAAAAAAAGATTGGGAGGTGAGTCATAATCCATGGAAACTTAGTAGGATGATTGTCTTATTTAATGCCTTTCTAAATGTCTTTCTAAATGTCTTGTCATTACTTCTCTTACAAGTAAGCTAGCAAAGACGAGAGAGGACATGCATATTTGCCGCTTGTTAAAGAAGGGATTACTGTTATCTTCTTTTGTAACAAACTCAAAAACGACCTCTTCTTCTTCCTCTCTTCGACTTCCTCTTTCTCAGTCAGTGGCACGAAGTTTCCCTTGACCGTATACCATTCGTGAATGTAGGTTTAGGGATTCTTCTACTTTTATTTTTTGATCTTATTTCCAAATCAAACCCCTTGGAATGTCCCATATATAAGTTGTTACCGTCGGATAAGCATAACCAAAGCCCATAAATACTGAGAGAACGAACCGTTTCCCTCGCAAAACTATTTCCTAGGTGTGTGTCAAAAGATGGCAAAGGGTGACTTGGAGAGTGGTAATGCACAATTGTATCCGGGAATGATGGAATCGCCGCAGCTACGTTGGGCGTTTATAAGGAAGGTTTACGCCATAATAGCCATGCAGATTCTGTTAACAGTCGCTGTTGCTGCCGTCGTCGTTTTTGTCAAACCCATTCCCCTCTTCTTGACCAACGGCACCACCGGCCTCGCAGTTCTAATCACGGCCATCATCCTTCCCCTGATAAGTAAGTCTTTTTATTTTCTGGGGTTATTATTTTAATGGATTTATGAACATTATGATATTCGAAGAATCTAATCAAATCGGATTAACCTAAGAACACATGTATTTCGGTGCTTAATCTCTTGAGAATCCTTTTGAGTTCTGAAAATTTCAATGGTCAATTGATTTCTGTGTTGGTTACATATGTGCAGTATTATGCCCATTGATTGCTTATCGAAAGCATCATCCCTGCAACTTTGTCCTTCTCGTGCTGTTCACAATAACAATTTCCTTCACTTTGGGAATTGTTTGCGCCTTCACTAAAGGTATAACTTTGGCTTATGAGATGCTGGTTTCTAAATTTGTCTACTGGGTAAAAGCTTAATTTTCTTAAGATGTTAGATTGTTTGTTGGTTCTGGTCCTTGTTTGTTTGCAGAGGACATGAAGCACAAGTGAAATATATACTTTATGAAGCGAGCTTGTTTATCAAAAACCTAAGTGACTAGTATCATGCCCATTCGTCTGATTGAAGCCTAAACTAGCAATCTAGATATATTACGAATCAGGTTTACATGGGAATTTTCTACTCAATTGTATGCACATGTATTTACTAAATGTTCGGTGCCCTTTACTTCGTCGTTTGCAAATGGTGCCTGCCCCATTCCGATGGAGCCCTTGACTGATGATGAGACTTGGATCTTGCCCATATTTCCTTTGATTAGCTACAAGATCTTCACTTTGAGTTGAAAGTGTTAGTCTTTGTGGGAAGATTACATTAATGCTATTTGTTCTAAACACAGAAGTAGTATACCTCAATGAAATAACAAAGATTATCCAAAATTAACTCTCCAAACATGCCATATTATTCAAAATTGTTTAGGTCATAGTAAAGAAAAAGGTGCTGTCAAATTTATCCTGTTGACATTTATTACAACTCCAATTTTATAAGGTAGAGGGTTGGAAATTTGCGGATTGCATTTTGTTAATTTTGTGTCTTTCACAAGTGGAAATTTGTAAAACAGTTGCTGCAAGATCTAAACAGCACCCAGTTTGTGCAAAGTGCGATTCCACTATCTACTTTAATCTAGGTAGGGAATAACTTGTACTCCAGGCTTGAAACTTTCTTGAAACTGAAGGGAGGAAGATGCTTCCTTGGTTATCAGAAAGAGTGGCTCCAAAAAGATGTTCATTTGATGCCGGTTCTCCTATAGAAGATACAGATCATTAGGACAACCAAATCATATGGTTTTATTCTTGGTGGCTTGGAATAGTTAGGACTCAAAAATTTAACTCAAAATTGGACTAATATTAGGTTCCATGGAGGTCATGCTTCAAGAATTCGTGCAAGGCTCTCAAAAACTCAAAGAAAGTCAGGACCGCCTCTCAATTTATTGAACTGGATTGTAAGGTGGAGAATGATTTTTTTTTTCTTTTTAAGGTTATAGTCCCAAATTTATAGCAATGCACATTCTTCTTAGATGATGAGTAATACCGAAGCTCAACTTCTTGTTGTGTTCTGTATGTTAAACCCATGAAGGCAATATTTGGTGGGTGATGAGTATACCACAGGAGGCTGAAGATCAAAAGCGATTTACATAAAATTTTTGTTTTTTGGATTCCAACAGGGAGGATAATATTGGAAGCCGCAATTCTGACTAGCGTGGCAGTCCTTAGCCTCACTCTGTACACATTTTGGGCCGTGAGAAGAGGCAAAGATTTCAGCTTTCTTGGACCCTTTTTGTTTGCATCCCTGCTGGTGCTTATTGTTTTCGGCCTCATCAAAGTATTTCTTACTTTCTCCATGTCATTTGCTTGCTTATGCTTTCCCCATTTTTAAACTTGGAACAATATACTAACTTTCAATGTACAGATCTTTTTCCCTCTTGGAAAGATAGCACATATGATATATGGCCTCTTGGCGGCTATCATATTCTGTGGCTACATCGTATATGACACAGACAACCTGATCAAGCGGTACACGTATGATGAGTATATCACGGCTGCAATCGATCTATATATGGACATTGTCAACATCTTCCTTGCTCTCGTCAATGTACTTTCAGCCGCTGATAGTTGAACCCTTTCATTCTCGGTGTTCCTTTTTATCTCACACAGCAGCTTGGAGACGGCCTAAGTTCTGTTTCTGTTGCTCGAACCTTGTGTATAGTCAAGCATATCTGCCATTAGCATAGAATTATAGTCAAGTATTGTAGGACATTCAGGTGTCAAAGTACCAAGTATTGTAGGACATTCAGATGTCAAAGTGCCAATCTTGCCAAGCTTTGCATGGGTGTAACCTTTTTCTCTGTTAGATTTTTCATCTTTGAAGTTCTAGCACATGAAAAGCCTTAACCCAATCTTCAAAGCTAATACAACAGAACAGCCCAAAAGGGTAGCCCGCGAACTGCTCTACTTAACCCCCGATGTTAAAGATAATTCTTGGATTATTCTGGGATTTACGTGGCACAACAGATGCACAGGATGACATATTTAAACTAACAATGATCACAGGCATGGTCCTTTTTCCCATTATATGATCACAAGAATGTCATTAACATATCAAACTAAGAGAGGAGGAGCAGAATCAGAGAATGTATATTGGAGTCTGTAGACTAGCATAGTGAAGCCAAAACAGAAGCTACAGAGGATTCCAAGGAGCATACTTGTCAGATGCCTAATTTAACAATCTTTTAAAACCTGATGCGGTGAATTTATGCTGCTGCTTTTGAATACTCTTAATACATGGATGATATCCATATCACAAATTCCTCTGACAAATAAGGATCCAAGTCTCCCTTTCCATAGGCTAAATAAAATATTTCACCAACTTATTGCTCAATCCAAACAAAATTAATATATAGAGTGGAAGATTACAAATCAAGACAATCTCGGTTCCACCACACGGAAAACCTAAAACCAAGAGCCAAAATCAAGTAAAGAACAAAAGCATCAGCCAACACACGAAAATTAAAACTTTAAAAAAGAGCACAAAGAGTCAGTAAGGGTGTGTCTCTGTCCTCAATATTATTCCTTCCTCAAAATGGGATTCCTTCCTTCTCTTTTTGACCACATGTCAGTCCAAGGTAATCCTTTTCCTTCCACCACAGTTAAACAACAATGGCCAGGATCACATGGTTTTCTTTTGCATTCATTCATTCAAATTCACTTCACTCTTTCCGGTTCCAACATAACATACAAAAAGCACATTCACATTACCCGCCCCACCCCCAACTAAAGTACGATCCATTTGGATGGATAACTTATCTTTACTATTGGAATCACTTTTTTTACAATAAAAACACCCAAAAAACCCAGCCCCAACAGTAGTCTGCTAAATCATCTTATATTTTGTTAAAAGTGCTTTTGATCCTATCCCCAATTATGATATAATCCCAATTGCCAGATTTTCCCACTCATGTAGTAAACAACAGTTCAAATTCGCTGTCTACTGCTTTTGTCTGCTGCAATATTGAGGAGCCTGGACACGCCCTGAGTCCATATATCATACTCCCTCTGGCTCCTGCACTCAAATTCTACAACTCCGCGCATCACAGTCTTCAACCCAAAGTATCTCCGGTCCTCCCCACCCTCCAGTAAGTGGCGACCTGGCCATGCGGGCATATCTGTAATCACCTCCAACACAACATCTATAAATTGCAAAAGACATTCATTAGATATCAACACTTTTGATGCTGTAATTCAATAAAGATCAACTAAAGATAAAGCCTTTTGATATTTTTCTACTTTAGTGCCGATATACTTTCTCAAATCCCCAGATAGAAGAAGACCCACCTCCAATTCTGTTTCACATTATTAGAGAAAGACAAAAGTAATTACTTACTCTTTTTCTTTTTTGTGATGGTCCCAGCGACATGCCTACTCTTCATCTTTAACATAACCTACACAAAAAAGAAGGCTCATCAAATTAAAGACCAAAGAAAGACAGGAGAAAGAAAAAAGAAAGACAGCAGAACCATTTCTTGCATCATGCTCAGAATTTTAGCTTTTACTGAACCTTTTAACACTTTAGGATTCACACTCGCAACACTAAACTTCTAGTGATGACCAATAATTGCGTGATATGATCTTTCAGGTAAAAATCAAAGAACAGGATTTGGGACTAGAACACTCCATACCTGGTTCAATCGGTTAATATAAACAGACACTATTTTCCAATGAAGATCGCCTGCGATGATCAAAAAAATGACATGATAAATCCCCAGTAAATATAGCCTTGCGTAATTTCTACAGAGACAGATTCGTTATGCAGTAGTGATATTTGGTCACTAGGATGTGAATCTACCAACATCTCGCATATCATGTCACTATTTCAAGTAATGATTTTGATTCCTTACCTTTACTTCTACAGGATGTAGTTGCAAAGCATGTCATAATCCACCAGATAATGATAAAATTGACCAACTAAGCATTCCTCTATTTTTCCCTATAGACAACCTTGTCCCCAATGACATGTCCTTATATTACTAGTAGTCATCATAAACCGAAAGAGGTCTTTTCACCACAAAGCCTATCCCACATACAAACACGACGAACTTGAAGAAAACATGACAGGCATCAGATTGAAGAAATTACTCAAAAAGTTGAATTAAAATGTAATATTCTAAGACCACATATACCTTCAAATTAAATTCCCACCATAACAGAGAAGCTAGAGAACGAAATTTGTAAAACAAATAACTTCTACTGCAAATAGAAATTCATTAAAAAAGTTACCTTTGCGGGTGCGCTTGAGGAGCTCACAGCCTCTGGCAAGCAATTCTCTACTGCAAATCCCTAAGAAATTGTCTTCAGGAACAAGCTCACCACTGAAACTGCCGTTTGAACTACCATTGTTACTACCACCACCATTATTACCTCCTCCAATCCCTTTGTCCACCGGTATCACTGCAGCTACATTCCACACCTCCTTCAACGCACGAGCCTTCAAGGTGGCCGCGCCTCTCAACGCTACATGTCAATACCCACCAAATACACCAAAAGAAAATCAAATTAAGGAAACAAAAGTTGAAACATTTTCATCAAAATTTAATAATACCGGTGGCTGCCCCAGCAGTTAACGTCATAATATCGCCGGCAGAACGGACGTTAACAGCGGAGCTGACAACGGCAGCCAAATGGTCTCGCTCCGCTCCCATTGCTTCTGCAGCCTCCACGCATTGAGCGGCCACAAGAGTAGCAGCAGATGCCACGGCCATGTCAGTCTTGGCCATCTGCTCGTCCTTTCCAGATGCAGATGACGCGGCCGTGGCTGAAGCAATTGCAGCCACAGCCGCAGCGACACCCGCGACGGAGATCGCAGCATGAAGCTGGGCGTTATGGACGCGGGTTTCTTCCTTCTTCTTCTCTTTCCTGTCTTTCAGCCACCGCCCTACAGTCTTTCCGCCGGTGGCGACCGCGGGAGTAGCGGGGACGGTAGCAGGTGTACGGAAGTTTGAGCCGATGTTGAGTGAGTGCAGGTGGTGGGCATGGGCGTGGCTGTTGTTGATAGCACTGCTGCTGTTGTTGTTGCGACAGAACTGCGCAGAGAAAGAACGACGGCGTTTAGTCATAGAATCCGCGTTAAACTCGGTGAATTTGATTTCATTTGTGGTCTTATAATTGTACTATTCCATCTCATTCACCACGAATAAAATTCTAAATTTGTGTTTGCTGTATTTGTGCAAAGAAAATAATGATCCATCGATTTAAAAGCAAGCGCTACTTGATTAATCCTATTGCATATTCTAACTAATTATACAGGAACACCAAAACCGAACGCCGCGTGATTGTTCATATTTAAGGATCAAACATAAGTTATGTTCCAATGGCATTAAATGAAGATATAACGAAAAAAGAGTCTTCTATAAGTAGAATCCTGAATTTTCGCCATTTCAACTACTACTTACTTCACTGAAGTTTCTTACAAATTCATAAAAACCTGAGGGTTTCAAGAAATTATAGCAAAATCATTGGGTCGAAAGAGAAATAGCTTCCTTAGGATTAAAGGAAATCAGAAAATGTAAGAGTAGCGTTCACTTTTTCATCATTGAAGAATGCGAAACAAACATGCACTGCCATGTCTGGGTGTAATTAAAGGTGGCGTTGGTTACAGAGAAAGCCTGAAACATGTTTCTTTATAGTCAGTAACTCAGTGCTTCGTATCCGAAAAGAGAGAAAAACACAGTTGTGTGAAACCCGAAACACCTAAATTTAATGAACCCTGATAATTCTCATGTGCTTGTCTTTTATTAATGGTGTCAGATTCTCCGGCGAAGGAAATAGAAACAAAATAACTAACCTTAATATCGTCCATTTCGGAGGGAGAAACAGGTGGGCTGTCTGTTAAAGAACCGCCGTTTAGAGGGCCGCTGCTGTGTGAGAGTCTGCCCGACGTGCGAGGAGATACTTCTTGCTGCTAAAAATCAACACGACGATGTGTTACTAAATGCTTCAAAAAGAATATAAAACGAAAAGAGAAAGCACTCGGAAAGAAACAAAACAGAGCAAGTTACGCAACAAAACAAAGCAATCTCGTAATTTGTCTAGACGTGGCTAGGTTCGACCACTCACCGACTGCGACATGATACGCTCCATGATCATCTGGGAAGTTTCAGAGGAAGCAAAGGAAAACGGGTTACCCGAAACGGCGCCATTTTGGTCTTCCAGCTCGCCAGCCAAGTCTTCCAGTATGACGCTGCTTGAATTTTTAGAGAGCGTCATTTGTGAGTGTGGTGGGGCTAGAGCTTTGGAGACTTCCAAAGCAGACACGCTCCACGACCTCGACAGAAACTCCATGGGCTCGCGTGGCGTCTCCGGTGGTCGGAACAGTACCGGATCGGGTCGCCACTGTTCGCCCATGGGCACGGGTTTGTCCATTGCTAGATTGTCAAAGAGAGAGAGAAGTAACCGAGACAGTCCGCGTAGGATAAGAGAAAGAGGAGTGAACTCGGACCGGCGCTTTATAGAAGAGCCGAAATAGTAAAAGCATGACTAAGATTCGGATTAAAAGAAAATAAGTAATTAAAAAAGTAAAAAAGAACGAAAGTGGGGGCAAAATTGGAAAGAGAAATGCAGTCTGCTATACGGTCATGGGAGTGTTGTACGTGACGGTATTTGAATCGTACGGCGGGATTTGATCAGGTTGAGAATACAAAGTAAGGTAGAGAGTACAGTACGCGCAGTTAAAGTTTGGTGTGGCCGTGGGTGCGGCCTTGTAATTAATTAATTATGTAAGGAGGATTAATGGCTATGTTTAG